>REGO01000663.1:268458-328285 GCA_010120015.1 Rhombomys opimus
AGCTCCTATCCTTTCCCCATCAGACTATCTCCCCTTCTTTCTTATGATTCCCTGTACTCTGCCAAAGGTTTGGTCATGAGTCTTTGCTTTGAAAACACTGCTAGTTAGAGGCTTTCAGATGAGCTCAGTAGACCCCTGTCATGCGTTCAATGCACGTCCCATCTGTCTTTCTAAATGAGGATGTAAAAGGCTTGTGAGTGGGGATTTGGGAAGGCAAGTAGTATTAGATAAAGGTTGAGGTCTAAGGATCTCATTAGCAGCTATCTAGGAGGACAGAGGCTAAAGCTTTCAAGCTCACTCTGTCTCTCCAAGGAGCATTCTCTGTTGCCTAGAGATTCTGCTCAGTATTCAATAATAAGAAGCACCAGAAAACAACAAAATCTATTTTATCCTAGCACAGTGGTACATACTTTTAATCCCAGCACTCAGGTGGATTTCTGTGAGTTCAAGGCCAGCCTGGTCTACAAACTGAGTTCAGAACATACAGAGCTACATATAGAAACCCTGTCTCAAAAAAGTAAGAAGAAAAAAAAGAAAAAGAAAAAAACAGACAAAGAAAAGAAGCACCAGACCACTATGGCCAAGCTAAAGAACTTCCTAGCCTTCATGATCCTAATCCAATTAAACCTCAATTTTTTTTTTTTAAATAAATTAGTCATTTATAGGAACAGAATGTGGACTAGGAATATATGTGATCCTGGACACCTAATCTGGTAACATAGTTTCAGGTCTGGAGAGACGGCTCAGTTAAGAGCACTTGCTGCTCTTGTAGAGGAGCCAGATTTGGTTACCACCATCTGCATGGCCAATAAAAACTGGCTCTAACCCCAGTCCAAGGGGATTCAATGCCCTCTTCTGTCCTCTGCAGAACTGCATGATGTGGTGCACACACGGACAAGCAGACACAGACACCCAAATAAAAATCAATGCACACTTTAAAGAAGATGAGTCATGCTCTTTAGAAAACACCATATTTTGTGCTTTTGTATTCAATATCAGCTTACATTGTACTATAGTGACTTGAGATTGTTTTACATAGAAGGGAAAAAAAAGAAAAATTTCAGATTACAAAAAACCCTCTCCCCAGATGCCCAGAATATTGTTTTCTTAAATCTCCTTTTTAAAAATATGTCAGAGGAAATAATGTGTTCAGTGAGTTATCATGCCCAATTTCTCCTGCACTGGTTATCCACACATGGCCAAATTCTCCTCTTGTTTAGAATGATGACACTACAGGTCAGTGTGTGTGGACTCCTCATCCAACCATAGTCTCTCAGACAGACCTTCTGGTGGCTGTCACCCTCTCTGAGGCCTTGTGTACAGAAATGATTGGGAAAGGCCACTGCACATTTTAGCAGATCCTAGGACAGCAGATAAGGATTTATTTCTGAAAAAACTATACCAAAACAACACAACAACAACAACAATACATTTCAGTTAGCCTTACAATAAACTCATTTGCTCATCTTTAATTATCTACTTCTGACCACATGAGCACTTGGGGAAAGGTTAATTTTTGACATACAAAAAAAAAAAAGTCTCTGTGCTAACAAAGAACCAGCATGATGAATTATCTAAACAAATGCTCAATTACAGAGTTTTTCCTTCCCTGTATTATGACCGCTCCAATTGCGGTTTGATACCAATAACTCCTGATTCCATCTGAAATTCACAGCCTCCTCTGTGCTTTGAAACCTAAGACGGAGAATGGAGACATATGTATGTCTCTACTCATGCCCTGACACACATGTTCAGGACACAAGATAAGTTGTGGGGATCAGTTCTTTCCTTTTATCATATGGGTCCTTGGAATTGAACTCATGTCATTAATCTCAAAGATAAGTTTCTACATCTCCTAAGCTGTCTCACCATCCCTAAATCAGTGTTAAGTATAACAACTTTGAACAGACCTAAAATACATATATAAATTTTCCTCAATAAAACAAACAAAGAAACAAGCAAACAAAGGAGCATTTAGACTTCTCTGAGTCCAGGAAGCAAAATTCCACCACCCCTTGACAACATCTTTTTAACAACTTTAAGAGCAAATTCCATTGTGTACTTGAAACTCTTTTGGGTATATGCCTAGGAGTGGTATGGCTGGATCTTGAGGAGGTGCTATTCCTAGTTGTTTGAAAAAGCGCCAGATTGCTTTCCAGAGTGGTTGTACAAGTTTACATTACTACCAGCAGTGGAGGAGGGTTCCCCTTTCTCTACAACCTCTCTGGCAGGCATGTGTTGTCTCTTGAGTTTTTGATCTTAACCATTCTGATGGGTGTAAGGTGAAATCTTAGGGTCGTTTTGATTTGTATTTCCCTGATGGCAGCATTACCAGGCCACATAAGAAGATAATGCAGCCACTCTTGATGCATTTATTTAAGTATTTATCTGCCATTCGATATTCCTCTGCAGAGAATTCTCTGTTTAGCTCTGTACCCCATTTTTAATTGGATTACTTGAATTTTTGCTGTTTAACTTCTTTAGTTCTTTATATATACTGGATATTAGCCCTCTGTCAGATATAGGGTTGGTGAAGATCCTTTCCCAATCTGTAGGCTGTCGTTTTGTTCTGAGGACAGTGTCCTTTGCTTTACAGAAGCTTTTCAGTTTCATGAGGTCCCATTTATTGATTGTTGCTCCTAGAGCCTGTGCTGTTGGTGTTCTGTTCAGGAAGTTGTCTCCTAAGCCAATGAGTTCTAGGCTCTTTCCCACTTTTTCTTTTAAGCAGCTTAGTGTGTCAGGTTTTAAGTTGAGGTGAGGTCTTTGATCCACTTGGACTTTAGTTTTTTGCAGGGTGATAAGTATGGATCTATTTTCATCTTTCTACGTGTAGACATCCAGTTAGACCAGCACCATTTGTTGAAGATGCTGTCTTTTTTCCATTGTATGGTTTTGGCATCTTTGTCAAAGATCAGGTTTCCGTAAGTGTGTGAACTTATGACAGGATCTTCTATTCGATTCCATTGATCCACCAGTCTGTTTCTATGCCAGTACCATGCAGTTTTTAGTATTGTTGCTCTATAGTACAGCTTGAGATCAGGGATGGAGATACCTCCTGAAGATCTTTTACTGTAGAGAATTATTTTAGCAATTCTGGGTTTCTTGTTGTTCCATATGAAGGTGCACCATGTTTGTAGCACCCTTATTTGTAATAGTGTAACAGCCAGAAACTGGAAACAGCTCAGATGCCCCTCAGTGAAGGAATGGATGCACAAATTGTGGTATATCCTCACAATGGAATATTACTCAGCAATAAAAAACAAGGAAATCTTGAAACTTACAGGTAAAATGGTGGGATCTGGAAAAGATCATCCTGAGGGAGCTATTCCAGTAGCAGAAAGATTCACATGGTATATACTCACTCATATAGACATATAATATAGGATAAACCTACTAAAATATGTACACCTAAAGAAACTAATCAAGAAGAAGGACTCTTGCTAAAATGCTCAATTTCTATCCAGAAACGCAAAGAGGCTGGATATCAGAAGAAGGAGAAAAGAGGGAACAAATCAGGAGCCTGACACAGAGGACCTCTGAAAGGCTCTGCCCTGCAGACTATCAATGCAGATGCTGAGACTTATGGGCAACCTTTGGGCAGAGTGCAGGGAATCTTATGAAAGAAGTGGGAAACAGTAAGATCTGTAGAGGACAAGAACTCTACAAGGAGAGCAACAGAACCAAAAATTCTGAGCACAGGGTTCTTTCCTGAGACTGATACTCCAACCAAGGACTATGGAGATAACCTAAGACCCCTGCACAGATGTGGCCTATGACAGTTCAGTATCCAAGTGGGTTCCATTGTAATAGGAACAGGGCCTGTCTCTGACATGAACTGATTGGCCTGCTCTTTAATTACCTCCCCCTGCGGGGGAAGCAGCATTACCAGGCCACATAAGAAGACAATGCAGCCACTCTTGATGAGACCTAATAGACTAGGGTCAGAAGGAATGAAAAGAAGACTTCTCCTATCAGTGGACTTGGGGAGGGGCATGCATGCAGAGGATGGAAGAAGGGAGGGATTGGGATGGGAGAAGGGAGGGAACCACAGGGGAGATACAAAGTGAAAAAAAAGTGTAATTAATAAAGAATTAAAAAATGAATAAATTCCAGAGGAAGCCAAGGAAAGCTACTGAGGTTGGAAATGGTAAAACAGCCAGGATGAAGACAATGCATTACAAAGAACTCATGAACTTAGGCTCTGTGTGGAGAGGCAAAGAAAAATAATTGGCCTCATCTTTTGGTTTTTCTCTGACTCAAGCACAAACAACTAAAATTAAATAAAACTCCTTCAGCCAGACCACAGTGAGGAAAGTAGTAAGAAGGCAAGGAATTAGGAGTCCATGGACTCTCAGGAGGAATTTTGAAGCCTGTCCACCCATTTGATTGTCATTACATCTAGAGAAGGCTAAGAAAGCTGGTGCATGATCCATCAGATGACTCAAAAACAAGTAAGGAAGTCTGTTACGATTACATCTCTGGTTTCTAGGCATGTGCTGTTGTTATGCCTGGCCTTTTTATGTGGATCCTGGGGATCCCAAATCAGGTCCTTCTACTTGGAAGACAAGTGTTTTTCCATTGGAACCATGTCCCTAAACACTTCTAAAGTAATTTATCTCTAAGTAATATCTGGTACAATGGGCAAAAGATGCTGAATTCAATTTAAAAAATAATGAAATTACATTTTGTGAGCTTGAATGTTTTTAAATAAGTTACTTGCCAGCTCCCAGGGAAGTACCTTAGACACTGTCTAATGTGACTTTGATATTAAACCAATCAAGAGACAAAGACTTTCTGTGATTTAAAAATGTACATGCTGGAGTTGGAAATGGAAGACTCAGAACCGAAATCCATTTTTTTATGGCTTTCTAGCAGTTTCTTTCTTTCTTTATTCTATATCTCTTTGCCTGAATGTCACCAGGAAAGCATAATTCATGGATTTATTTTGTATTTGACTATTGAGCAACTAAGGATGTTATTCTTGCTTTCCATGGATGCACAAAAATTATGGTTCCCAAGCGGGGGGAACAAAAAAGAAAAAAAAAGAGAAAAACATGCTTCTGGGTTTCTTGGAGTCAGATAAAGAGTTTATTTTCATTATTAACTAATCTCAAAGCAAATTATTATTTTTAGAAACCACCTTTGAATATTTTATTTTCAACTTCTTTATTATGTATTTACATTAAGGGGAGAAATGAATCATGGATTTCAATTTAAATTTATATGAAGTTCACCTGACCTTTAAGTTGTCTTGTATGGTTGCCGTTCTGTGATATGAATATGCTACAATTAGAAAGAAAATTTACAATACCTATTTTTCTTTAATTTCAATAACCCTTTAGAAAGTAGACTTCAAAGCTCAACTTTGAATCCAATAGCTTCAGGCCAAAGGGCCTGAAAGCCATTATATTTTTCTTGTGATTTTGTTACTATTTTGTCTTTTCTGTGATGTTCAGACTGCCTCTGAGCTCTGCTTTTTGTTTTCTCTTTGAACTTGATGCCATTCTAATTTTGGCGATTCTCCCAAAGCGCTCACTTTATGAATCTGCATGTTTGTAAGTTCAGACATTACTTCCAGCATTACTCTCTAAAATCTTCCTTTGTCTATTAGAAAAAAAACACCCAGAAGCTGTGATGGGTATCTCAGAACACAGGTATGTGAAATATATGATGCATGCTCTTTCAGCCTTAAAACCTGGACTGGTTTCAAAATCATAGGTACAAAATAGAGTTTATATATATGTGTATATATATAAAATATATATGTGTATATATATATATATAATGTATATGTGTACATACATACGTAAATGCACATTCACATATACAGATATGTGCCTATGCATATTAATAATGTACATATAATGTATATATGTGTGTATATATATATGTATATGAATGAGGAAATAGAGGAGAAAAAACTAACTAAACCAAATAAAGTGTACAAAGATGTATATCTCGTTAGAACTGGCAGACTGCAGAGAGGTCTGTATGTGAAACTGATGGAGATGGGACTCGCCCAGCAAAATGCAGACGAACATTTTGTCATATGTATAAAGTCCAGCTTGATTACCAGTCATGTTTTAGATGATCCTTTGCAGCAGTTAATCAGATGTATCCTGGGTCAGAAGCATCCAAAGATTCTGTCCTGACTAATTTGTGATCATTTTGAAATGTATTTATCATCAAGGCTCATATAGACTCAGGTTTGTGAAGGACAAAGATGTAGAGATGGTTTGCCTGTGTTCCCATGGAAACTATCTGAGGGTGTTTACTACTATGCTTTTAATGTACAGTTGGAGAGTGTGTTACTAAATAGTGCGATGCATACTTGTAGCTGACACACGCACAGTGATTGAAATGCAGCTTCGTAAACTTTTGACAACAAATCATGAGAAGTGAATATGGTGTGACAAGTAAATATAATATCAAGGAAACTCTAGAGCAAGAAGACTCAAGTAGCAAACACTTCCAGCTGTCAAAAGCACATGTAGCAAAGCAAAGACTATAAAATCAGAACTCTTAGTTCAGTTAGGACAATGCTATTTTAATACAGCAACCCGTAAAGAGCATTACAAGAAAGTAAGATCAGAAGATCTTATACACTAATTTATACATACATATATAGATATATATATATGTAATTCATTTTGATCTCGTAACTAACTTCAGGAGTATAATATTAATATTTGAAAACTGTTATTTCTTTAATGCCACTAATTACAATAAAAAACAGATCATAAGATACATAGAAAATTGTGCTTGTAATCCTGACAAGGCATACACGTCACTTCTGTTTAATAAATGGTGTCAGAAAAGGTAAAAAAGCAGTTGAATCCAACTTATCAAAATGTCAACTCAGAATGTACAAAGAGCCACATATTGAATATAATAGCTAAGGCTCCAGAATTCACAGAATAAAACCTAAGGGAAATACTTAAAGTCACTTAAATAGGCAAGTACTTTATTTTGTGAGATCCTAGACTTCAAGGATCAAAGGAAGAGAGGCGAAACTACAACATTGGTAGAATATCAAACTAGGAATGTTTTGTACACAAAGGGAAGCAACGAATGCTGTCAAGAGGCAGCCCAGGGAAGGGAAGAGAGCACCTGCAGATGGTTCATATCTGATATTAATGCTGAAAATACATGAAAACTCAAGATTAAAAATCGAAGTAAACTAACTTGAAATGGGATAATGACATAAGCCAATATGTCTGAAGAAAAGTGTCCAACATTGTTATCAGGGAAGATACAAAGCGAAGAAAACCATAATATACACAAACCACCTTAGGTAGAATGAAGATCCAAAAGCAAAAATCAAAAGAGAAAGGCGTTGGTGCAATGGATGGTGTGGTCTCTTATGTTTTTCTGCTAAAAGTATAGTTATTATAAAAAAAATGATGTGGAAGGATCTCACAAGCAAAAACTAAAGCTTCCCCATCAACCAACCATTGCCTACTTTTTTTTGTATAGAGCCTAAGAAAATGGGATCAATGTCTCCAAAAACAAACTGAACTCTCATGTCCCTTGCCACCCTATTTACAACAGCCAGCCTATGGAACGTTCTGTGACGTCCACAGATGGACAACTCTTTAAAGATGTGGTGCAAGTGTACACAGTCCTGCCGTGTGCCGTAGCATGAAAGAAACTAGGGCGCATTTAATTAAGTACAGTAGCGCAGCCGCCTGCTTTGCTCACAGGGGAACCCGAAACAGCTGATTTCATAGCAGTCAAGGTTTAGTAAAGGTCACTAGGGAATAGAATGATCAGGGAGATCACAAAAGAGGGGATGAAAACATCAAAATACGACTAAGGGTAGGAGTAGTGATCACAGTTCACATCACTTTGGAATACATTTTGTAAGGAGAAATTTAGGGTGGGACAGCTTCCGAACTTGTTTCTACTAAGGAGATCTTTATGTATTGTGTACTGTACAATTACATATTGTACCGATAACTGTGTACAATTACATATGCAGAAAACCATGTAGAGTAAGTTATCTAATTTTCTATTTTTATTTCCAACCAAGTTTATTTATATAGATTCTTTGTCTTCCTCCAGGACCGCAGGTTATGACTCTGCAGTTCACAGAGAAAGTCTAAGTGATTTATTTGAAATTTTCAGTCACATCTTTAAATCTATTTAGATTTATTACCTCAGTGACATTTGCTAGACTTGGATTTTATTGTATCTATCTTGGATAGCTCAAGTTTTTTAGGGCTAGCTAGAATGGTATAATTTCATGCATTGGGGACAAAATATATTCAGGGTAAGTTTTATTTTCACAATTCTTTTCCTATATATTTCCATTTCTGTGTCATTTATATAGACTGTTTGACTTTTAGAAGGCAAACCAACTTTACTTTCTTTGCATAAACATAATGACAATATGTAAAAGATTACCTTTATATATTATTTTTAGTTATTGGTGGATTCAACTTCCTAGTATGGTATAAGGATTATGTAATCTACACTTGTGAGAAATATCAACTTGGAATTTTATTTAGTTCTCCTGATTTTGTTATGAGAATAATGTAGTTCTTATAAAACCCAGTAGACATTGCATAATTTGCATCCAATCTGGTATTTTCTGTTTGATATTTACTGCTACTGTAACTTGTAAAAATTTTTTTCTTTATACATAGCCATTAAAAAAAATAGAGAAACTCATTGATGAATTTTTTTTCAGTCACAACTGCTTTCCAAATGAGACCATAACAGCACACTCCCTTACCTCCCTTTCTAAAATCCATATGCTATATTGTGTTGGGAATGATAATTTTTTATAACCTTTATACAAACATCTCCATCATTATAAGTTTCCATTTTGGAGCAGTTTGATCATGTCGTTGGTTATTTAAAATGCTGGACATTCTGATCCATCTCATTTGGCCAACCACCCTTCAAGTAGTCAACACCAGTGGAAAAATTTAATTGTGACATACATTTTCAGAATTAAGAAAAAAATCTCAAGCATACTTCTGTGAATTCCTACTTGTTAAACAAACTCAGCATGGTTTCAGGCTCCAGAATCACCTCAGGCAAACCCATGCAAATATCATATATTACAAGGCCAACATTGCCTTCAGCAGTTGGGCATGCTGTCCTGCTCTCTAAATCAGTACTCAGAGGCAGAGCCAGGAGCATGGCTGGATACAGGTGTGTTGGAAGTACAGAAAAAGAGCCTGTTTCAAAGAAAACAAACAAACAAACAAAATCAAACAAATCAACACCCTAATCCGTGAATTCCTCACACGGTCCAGTCTGGAACAAATATTTTGGTCAGAGTAAAAACAGAACCATTACCAGTCTCCTTTGCTTTATGCAAATGCATTGGGGTGAATTTAGGATTGTTCTCCCTCCATCTACCATGATAATATGATCACAAGAGGCATAAGCTTGCTCAGAATGCTCAGAAAGGGATGGAAGTTAAATTCTACCAAAATAGCAAGTGTTGTTATTGACAGTGACAAGCATGGCAGGGATCCATCACAGAAGTCAGGCCAATGAGTTTTGTATCCTACTCCCAACTAGCCTCTAACTTAGACAGACCCTGTTTTGATTAAGGTATATTATGGAAAGGTTTTAACTATGTGTGTGCATGCTTCTATGTGAGGATATGTTCGCTTCTCCCAGAGGCCATGAAAGGATGTCAGAAGGTTAAATGTTAATGCCTGTTCAATAGCCTAGAACAGCTCTTTTTGTGACCATTCATCTTCCTTGTTAGTTCAGAGCATCAATGACATTGGAAATGCGGTCTCAGTTAGAACAACTGTTACATGCATTACGTTGTGGCTTTTCTGTGCCTATGGATCCCAAACGCAGGGACATTCTATACTGGAGGCTAACAGTGTTCCTGATCAGTGTCCTAAGCAAGCAGACTAGGTAGCCATGTCTATGAGAAATGGTCACCACTCAACTAAGAAAATAACTCAAGTTACAACTCAACTATAAAGAGCTATAAGTATATATTAGTGTATTGAAGGCCAATTAATTAAGCAAAACAGCAAAAATTTAAAATCAGAAACCACTACATTCGAAACTGACTTAAATAATAGTATCTATTAATTACTAATGATAGTTAAACATTTTTTCTTTTGTTTTTTGAGACACACTCTTATATTTTAGACCAGGCAACACAGGACTGGTGATATAAACCAAACTGGCCTGAAACCCATGGAGAGTTTTCTTTCTCTGCCTCCTGGGTCCTAGGATTACAGTTTACATCACTGTGCATGACTTTAAAAGTTAGCATTGTATATTATGTATTTTGAATATTATTTTGCTCTTTTAAACTTATGTTCTATGAAAACAGAATGTATATTTCTCAAATAAGAGAAAATCAGTCAAACTTTTGGAAAGACAATTCATACTAATTTATGAAAGATTGGTCAAGGTTTTCCAAAGGGTTTGAAATTGACCAGCACTCTCTTAAAACAACAGCAATGTTCCTTCTGAATCATATATGTTCCACTCATAGGCCATCTGTACTTGTATGCAGATTTTATTGGAATGCACCGTAATTTTTATGGTGCTATGAAAGCCATATTGAGGTGTTGTAACCAAAATGCTTTGGTCCTTGAAACTCAAAGATTTACAAATGTGTACTGTAGTAGAGATTATGTTACCTATATATGGTTTTTTTTGTTTTAATCCAAAGTCTAAAATATGGACCTGCCTTAGTTTATCCAAAGCTGATAATTGCCTCATGGGGCTGGTCTTTGCCATTTGCATTTAGTGGAATTCTGAGGACTCAGAGAGGGTATAAATACCAGAGCCAGAAGAGAGATGAAAACTGAGAAAGAAGAAGACTGCTGTTTCCTGTTGAGTTGTTGGCTTATCCTTCTGCTGTGTTTGCTGGTTTGCTAGATTGCTAGATATCCTAACAACTGTGAATGGTACTGCTCCAAAGAACCTAAGGATCCTAAACAGTGTCCAAAGGGAACTGCACCTCCTCTCCCCATTAACTTTCTTTCTCTCCTATCTAGTGTTGAGGGGTTAGAAACTATTAGGAGGAATAAGGGGTGGAGAAGGGAGCTAGAGTCATAAGAACCCCATTAAATTAGATTTAAAAATAGATGCCTACAATGCACTTGGCAGACAAGATTTTCCAGGGTGTGCTTCAGAGTCTAGCATGATTCTTAATAGCTATATGGGGTTCTGGAGCAAGATTGTAGACTTATTAGAGAATATTTTCCATTACTTCACTGCAGATTCTACTATATAAGGGGCAAGAACAAAACTTGATAGAAATTTTGAGATAGTATGTTCTGTTGAGTGGTAAGTGTGAAAGCCAAAGATAACTGACACTTCCAATTATAAATACATAAGCTATTTATGTTGAAATTGTGTCTGGGCTCATATAAAAATACATTTGTTTCCCGATATCATTTCATCTGTTAACTTATATGATATAATAAGAATCCTGACAACCTGAAAGAGACAGGTGTATGTTAAGACAAGACAACATTTAGTACCAAAGCATGAACTGTCAACGGGCAAGGCTGATTCCTTACATTTTACTTTAGTAGTGGCCACTGTGACTGAACTATTTGAAGTCTGCTCACTCTGCATCCCATTCATATGAGGATGATGTACAGACCACAGAGATGAAATAGTCTAGTGTTTTGGTGTGTACAGAGCTCAAAAAATAAGGAAATAAATATGAGGTGGAGCCACAGCCCTACGAAGACACCTAAGTTATTAAGGCTCAGTTCTACACACTTCAAAACCGGTATTTAAAACTAATTGCTGTCATTACTGTGGTTGTCACTGAAAAACTAGACAAGGCTGTTGACTTATCTTCTCCCTTGTAGAATTCCATCACCCATTTTCCTAAAGGGAAACAACTGTGGTGGATTCAGCCTCCTGAGGTGAAGCACATTTTCATTATCTGTGACTTTAGTACATCTTTTCTCAAATAATTGTTTTGAAGAGAGCAAAAAAATTTAAATCAAGTTAATGAAATCATTGATTAATCCTTGTCTGCTGTGAAGTTTCACATTAGCAAAATGAATGTTATACCAGAGGTCCTTGTGAAATACAAGATTTTGATATAAATTTTCAGATATAGTTTGTTAGTACTTATGACACAAATTTCCACAACAACTTGAGTTTACAGGTATTTTAATTTATACAGAAAATATTTTGAAAACTCACTTTTATCCAATTATTTAAATTCATTTTTCTTCAAATTGATTATTTTAAGAAGTTGCTGAAGCAAAGTATGGTGTCACACACCTTTAATCCCAGAAACCCGGGAGGCAGAGGCAGGCGTATTGCTGTGAGTTCCAGGCTAGCATGGTCTCTAAAGCGAGTGCAGGACAGCCAAGTCTACACAGAGAATCCCTGTCTCGAAAAACCAAAGTAAAAGAAAATAATAATAAAAATAATTTGATGTGAGTTTTTGATAATACGAAATGATTATTGATTGACTTGTCTCAGTGTATGGTTTACGTGTATGACTTTAATCAAAATGAATTACCATGAATGCAGTTTCAGAAACAGCAGTTATTCAGTGGAGTATTTATTCAATAAACTCATGAGTAAAGAGATTTAAAAAAAAATACAGGACATTCGGTGCAGCTTGAGTCACTGATGAATGGCATATATATTTGAAGTGGATATTCTCCAAGTAATATATGTGATTCAATAACACTAAAAAGCCTAAAAGTATAAAAATAAAATAAAGGAAGAAATAAATATCTATATAAAACTTAATCTGATTAATATTACTTTCCTGTAACTTAGAAGTTTCAAGATTCAGGTGTTGGCAAGCCTGAGTTCTCTATGGATGCTTTAGCATAACCTATTTCCTTCCTTCTTCCACCTTCCCAAATACTTTCTCATCACAGTATACTTTCTTTATCTTGAGTCATCCAACTGCATCCTTTTGACTGTCCTTTGAACTCATTCTTTCTGCTCACAGAATAACAAAATTTTCTGGCTTTTGAAGGCATAGTGGGATGGCCTTGAGCCCTCCCATAAAATTCAGGTCTTTTCCCTGTTCGGTGGCCCTTACTTCAATCCCAGATGGACAATATTCTTATACTGCAAAGAAGTCACAATCACATGTTGCTGGGATTCATATTTTATGCTTGTAAACCAAAAAGTTTACAAATAACCCAGGCTCACTCAGTAGCCAGAAGACAATGCCCAACACATGTAATTCTAATTCGGCAAAAGAGCAGCAGACCACTATCACCCTGGGCCAACTGAAGCAAAGCTATAAATTGTGTATCCACCATCAGCAGCTCTTTCATGCCTATGTGGACTGTACCCACAGTTGGCCTCAGTGGGCAGAACAGCAGCTGTCAGGCAAGTGCTGTGAATGTGTGCCTTTTGGGCAACACTGTAAAATATTATTATGACCTTAAAAAAAATATATATATATAAGTTTGTATGCTGTGAAATGTATTAACAAATATGTTTAGTGACTTTAAATGTAATTTTAACAGAGTTCTCCAGCCATCTCCACTTTCTAGTTCAGGGATATTTTTAAATGCCTAAAGGAAGGTTTTTGCTACTTGCATCACTTCCACATCCCCTTTTCCCACCATCCCCTGGAAACCACTATTATAGTATTTGTTTCCAACCTATGGGCATTGATCAGAAATGAGATGGTACACACTGGCCCGCTGTGCTGAAATGCTGGTAAATGTAATGTATCATAAAGCACATTCCTCCCCTGGTGCTGGAGAGATGGTTCATCTACTAGAAGCATGTACTGCCTTTGTAGAAGACTTGAGTTTGGTTGACAGCACCCATGGCAGGTGGCTCAAAACCAACTGTCGCTCGAGCTCCAGGAGAACTGATACTCTCTTCTGGTCTATGGTAGTAGTAAACTCATGTGTAACCACCCCCAAGATTTAAAAAGTAAAAATGAACCTAAAAATGATAAAATCATTTTAAAAATGTCATTCCTTTATAGCTGAGTAAAATTCAAGTTTTGCTAAATTTATTGGATTCTCTTTTTTTCCCTAATTTCTTTTTTGCTTTTTTAAAAATTTTTATTAATTACAGTTTATTCACTTTGTATCCCCCATAAACCCCACTCTCTTCCCCTCCTAATCCCACTTTTCCTCTCCCTTCTTCAAGCATGCCTCTCCCCAAGTCCACTAATAGGGGAGGTCCTCCTCTCCTTCCTTCTGATCTTAGTCTATCAGATCTCATTAGGAGTGGCTGCATTGTCATCTTCTGTGGCCTGGTAAGGCTGCTCCCCCCTCAGGGGGATGTGATCAAAGAGCAGGCCAATCAGTTTATGTTAGAGAGTTAATTTTGTATCTTGTATCCAGCCACTTTGCTGAAGGTATTTATCAGCTGTAGGAGTTCCGTGGCAGAATTTTTGGGGTCACTCAGGTATACTATCATATCATCTGCAAATAGTGATACTTTGACTTCTTCCTTTCCAATTTGTATCCCCCTGATTTCCTTTAATTGTCTTAGCATGAATTGTAATTTTTATTGGCTAATCAATATTTATATATTAAATATAGGCTACTAAGCCACCATGAATTTAACATCTCAGCTCTTAAGTCCCACCTGGGACATGCTTTTCTCCAAGTGGAAATTTGAGAATGGGTCATTGATTCATGTTAATTTTTTTTTTTTTTTTTTGTCTAACTACCATCTCTGCTATAGACACTGCCATATTCCAATTCAACCAGAGCTATTGACAAAACCATATTTAAATCAAAGATCTGTGAGTTATAAACAGATTTCTCCGTAGGAAGAGTGTGTATAATGTTTGATTTTTCTCAATAAAAGGAAAACCACTCCCCCAGCTACATTTTCACCCACCATCTACACACGCTCACCTGGGACATATAATGTTTTATTCAAGTAACATGTTCACTCATTCTACATCTCAAATGAAGTCACCGATTTCTTCACGAATTTTACTGGATACTTATTAGAGGTATAAAGATACCAAAAATTCAAGGGCTTAAAGCAACACAAAATTTGCCTGTTAGTTGTTTTAGAGGTCATATGTTTAAAACAAAAATTATACAAGTGAAATTAAAGTCCTGGTAGGGCTATTCTGCATGCTCTGAGGAAGAAATTGTAATTTTCCGTTTTCAATTTCTAGAAGCAGTTCACATGTTTTGGCTCCCAGCTTTTGTCAGATATCAGAACATCACCCAAGCTCTATTTTTGGCACCTTATCTTTTAAGGGCCCTTTTAAAAATTATTTTATTTTATTTTTATTAATTACAGTTTATTCACTTTGCATCCCAGCTATAGCCCCCTCCCTCATTCCTTCCCAATCTCACCCTCCCTCTTCTCCTTCTATTCCTCTCCCCCAGTCCAATGATAGGGGAAGTCCTTCTCCCCTTCCAGCTGACCCGAGGTTATTAGGTCTTATCCGGACTGGCTTCTTTGTCTTCCTCTGTGGATTTGTAAAGCTGCTCCCCCTTCGTGTAGAGGTGGTCAAAGAACCAGCTCACGCGTTCATGTTGGAGACAGCACCTGTTCCTATTATTGGGGAACACTCTTGGATACCAAGCTGCCATGGGGACCTTTTGATAACGCCAAATGCAGCTAATTAAGGATTATATCCAATTTAAGAGTCTTAATCTACAAAATTCTCTGTTTACATGTAAAAATAAAAACAGTGTTAGATTCTAATAGAAATGTATTTGAGAATCTATTATTTTGTCTACATGCCAATCAAACCCAAAGCAAAAGGACAGATGTTAACTACACGGAAAGAAAACAGAATTCAAAGAACTGGTCCTATGAATGTCACTATGAAAGAATTCTCCCAAAGTCCCGTTCCTTTTTGTTCATTGCTTTCGTTTTGACACATCCTGGATTTGATGGTGAAAGTGGTGCTGCTAAATAAGAAAAGGATAGAGTAACTTTAGTATTTTATTACATAGGCCATAGATAAACAACCACATGCAAACCCTTCACCTTCTCAGATAAAGTTCACCTGTTGGTGATAGTATCTCTCATTTATTGTACAATCACTACAGCAGCAGGTCTACAGAGAAGCTGGAATGGGTTTATTAGTGTGATAACCTATTTCATCCAATTACAATATGTGTGTGTGTGTGTGTGTGTGTGTGTGTGTGTGTGTAAACTTCTGAAATCCAAGCGCCATGTGTTTCTGACTTACGTCCTCTCCCTGACCTTTAGCTGAATGCTCTACATAGCTCTCAGCTGGAAAGAAGCAAGCTCATCTATTTGACCTTTGGTGAAACTGAAACCCATTTGAAGCGGGAGAGACAGCTTCCTTT
Source organism: Rhombomys opimus (assembly GCA_010120015.1). Taxonomy (NCBI): domain Eukaryota; kingdom Metazoa; phylum Chordata; class Mammalia; order Rodentia; family Muridae; genus Rhombomys; species Rhombomys opimus. Next base: position 284,703 of record REGO01000663.1, read on the forward strand.
GGTTACTAGCAGAGTTGGATATATACCAGTGTGACATCTTATTGCATTTATTTAAGTGAACGTTACCTGCAACATTACAGATGGTAGATTCAACATCCTTATTGACAGTGCGAGGAACACAGATGAAAATTGTAAACTCTCAGGGAAGATCACGTATCCAAGCAGGCAGTGAAATCGAAATCAGTCAACATTCCTTGTTTTTCCCATGTAAGCTCAGAGGGGCTGTAACCTACACCTCTGTTTGATTTTATCTTCCTCCTATGCCAACTTAGAAGAGCTATCAACATGACGCAGCATACTGCTCTGATGGAGTCCTGGTAGAGGAACTTCCCAGAATAAATTGGCTGGTAACCACTGATGTCTGTGAGAAACTGTCTTGATTGATGGCTAATGTAGGTAAGTCTAACCCACTGCGGGCAGAACTATGCCTAGGCAGGTAGACCTAGGCTGTGTGAGAAAGTTAGCCGAGAGCAGCCTTCCTACATCGTTTCCTTTTTCTGCTCATGATTTGCGACCCTGTCCTGAATTCCCCTCATAGTGTACTGTGATCAGGAACTGTAAACTGAAACAAACTCTTTCCTAAGATGTTTAAGACATGGTGTTTTGTCACCAAGCAGAAAGGAAACTAGAGTATTATTGCACAATTTTTGTCTCCCTTAATAAAATGATTCCTTTCTACAATAAGTATAGCATATAAGCATGAAGCCGAGACACAAGCTCTCAGAAACCTCTTCATAGAAGGGCCCTCTGTTTCTGCTTTCTGTTCACATTGGGCAGGATGGAGGTGAAGATGTATTGGCATCGGAAGATGATTCTGGGTGCTGTGCACAGCAGCAGAGTGAAGATCAGGAAGCGGTGTCAGATGCACTCTGTGCCGTGGAGGACATGGGGTTTCCAGTGATTTTTCTTTTCTTTTCATCTTACCTACAGCATGTTTCCCCTTTCTTTATGGTTGCTGTTCCTTGAGCACTAAAACTTCTGAGACATTCCTGCTCTGCAACGACTGAGTTAGATGACCCCCTCCCAAATTCCCAGTCCATAATTGATATTAGATACAAAATAAATTTTAATTTTAATTTTTGCTTTTTTCCGGGTTAATTTTTTTTCTCAGTTGATAGGTATTTATCTGTGTTTGTGTGCGTCCATGTACAAGCTATTCCGTCTGCTTTTCTCAGGTTAATTGACACATAAAATGCTGTTATTTATACTGAACACAACTTGATGTGTTTGGAGATGCTGTGCACCTGTGAGTCCATTATCAAATTCACTATCTCTTCTGAAAGCTTTCCCCACCCTTTGGTTTCACATGTGTTTTTTGTTAGTTAGTTTGTTTTTATCTTAATTTTGTTGTACCAGCCCTTAATAGATGACCTGCTGTCTCTAATGCTGTAGTGTGGTTACCTCTAAGTCACTTCTGCTGCTGTAATTAACCACCACTCATATTCCTGTAACCAACTCTAATAAGTCATTTGCTCACCATGTTGGAATTTGGATGTAATTCTACTTTCATCTAACATCAGCTTATACCAGAGGTGAATAGATATGACTCAGGAATAGCATGCATGATTCCTTGTAAACATGTAGTTTATTCTTTTGCCAACACTCAATCTTCTCTTCTATGGAAATTTAAAGACAATGGAACATGGACCTTTCCTTATGCATTTTATTTATATTTTATCTTAAGACACAGGACACTGGCTTATGCCTGGATTTTTGTAATAATTATAGATATTTAGCATTTGCTTCAAGCTAGCTTAAGTATTATTTATATATTTATAATTCATTTGTTTCTGGATTAAGTATTTCAATTCTATTTGTCTTCTTCCTGCCTTTCTTTGCCTGATTTTTTCTATGTCTAACATCTCATAAACAGAAAAGAACACACTCAAAGGTGATTCTCAAAATGCTCGTGAGTCCAAGTTGCAAGTGTTATAATTAATTGTAAAGAAAAAAAACAGCAAGAAAGAAATGTTCATGTCAAATTTCATTCAAGGGTACTTTTATCTCAGTCGCAAAGCTTTCTAATTATATCTTATAAATAATTTACTTTTGGGAATATTAAATAATTATTCTCAATTCTGCAGTTCAAATATAAGTTCTCTCTTTTCCCTCTTTCCCTCCTTCCCCCTTTTCTCTCTCTCTGTGTGTATGTAAAAGAAAAATTTTATCAAACATAGTACAACATGCTATGTAAAATATCTGTCCATCATCCAGAAAAGAAAACTTTTGCCAGTTCCTCTCAGAGATATTTTTTGTGTTTGTTGCTGTGGGCTACTAAACAGTGTGCAAACAAAGTTTGGTTCCTTTCTGAGCCAAACCCATGTGCCAAAATAGCTTATATCTAGCAATTACTGAGATTTTTCTTTGTATGAATACATCCAAACAAGATCTCATGAGTGTTGAAATAGTTTGCACCTGTGTTTTGTTCAATATTCTTATATGTTGATTCAGGAAACAAACAAAAAAAAAAACCTAATGGGGTAGAATTGAGAAGCCCATGAACCTGGCCAATTAGGATAAGATTAAGCAGTATTTTGCAGAAGGGTTTGTTTTAGGAATCATCTATAATTTACCCATTTGCTAAAATGAAAGCAGAGGGGAATAGAGCAGAGCCCTGATACTATTCAGTGATGTGTCTGGTGTCTCACCGTGCTTTACCATGATGGTGTGCACTGAGAAACACATTCGGTCTTCTTTTTTGAAACAATTTACCTGAAGTCTATATTAGGTTATATCTAATTATGGTCAGAGCTTTACTAGTAAACTAAGCACAGTAAAGGTAGGAAGGCCAGCCCAAATTTTGTTCATCAAGCACCTTGCACAGAATTCTAGAACTCAAGTGTAACAATGACAGAGGTGACTGCCAAAATACTCCAAAACTAGAAATTTTTACAAAGTAGGTGTTCTGGATATGATATATGGCTTAAAGACAAGAAAAAGCTAACTATGAGAGACAGCTATGGCATGATGAAATCTACCAGTGATAATTGTTTATTAAATATTCTACACGTAACAACAATGCTTTCCCACACACCACCTCATCTCAATTACTCAATAAATTTATTTCCTCCTTTTCCTTTTAGTAATTACACATGCTACAATCACCAATATAACTGGGAATAGCAAGAAAAGAAAAAGCAGACATGGAAACTGAGAGTCAAGAAGGTCTGTCTATAATTTCCACCAGTTTTGGTTTATGCAAGTAACAGAAAATTGGCCAAAGTCTATTCCTCATATTTTGTATATTTGTCTAATGTTCTAGATTTAACAATAATCATGGGGCACAGAAAACCCCACAAATTAAGAAAGGTATAGGGTTATTCTTTGTTCTGGTTGTATCAGAAAACAGTACTTGAAATAAAAAAGGTGAAGCAACCCCAAATCATCATTAGCATATGAAAGTGTGGCCTTTAGGTCCTAAAGTGGAAGATGCCTCATCATGGAGCTCAGTGTCTTCCTGGGAGTGTAACAGTGACTCATGATCATTATTATGTGACCTAATCTTTCATTACACTGTCCATGTACTGTTTCTGACTATCTAAGTCTGCAATACACTCACACTGGAGTGCAGAATGCTGTCTATCACCCCTGGGTTTGCTGTTTTCCATTGTATTGTAACCTTCCTGGACTTCAGGATCCATATGTGGAGATGGTCTCCATATTTATTTCACAGATTAGTTGAGAGAACTATACTATTTTAAACAGGTGAAATTCTTAGAATAATATTTTAGTAGACACTCGATAGGTACTACCTATATATTAGTTGTTCTTTATTGTGCTGACTAAAAGTGACTTCTAGAACAAAGAGCTTATTTTGTGCTTATGGTTCCAGAGGTCAAGGCCACAAGGCAGAGGATGGATGGCAGCAGGGAGCTAGACAAGTAACCTGAGGGATCACATCCTGAATTAAGGTCATGACCTGGAATTGAACTGAGGTCATAACCCCTCAAAACCCCAGTGACCTACCTTCTCCAGTGCAACTCCACCTCCTTAAAGATTTCTCAACTTTCACAAACAGTGTCACTAAGTAGGGACCAAGTATTCAAATACGTGGGTCTATGGGGGACTTTTCTCATTTAAACTACCACACTGATCAAAAGTTTGTTCCCCGATTTGACTGTAATGGTTTGAGTATAATAATATTATACACTGTAATTCCCTTCTACTTAAACATCAATGATTTCAAAGATTGAGGTTGGTATATCCACAAAACACTTCCTTAGAAATAAATTTTCCCATTTTTTTAGACTTTTAAACAAAGACAAAGTATAAAAAGGAGGAAAATAAGCAGAAGTTGTGTCCAAATTCGTCTTAGCCAGAAATTCCAGAACTTTAGAACATAATTTATATTTTATGTATATCTATTTTATTTTATTTTTGCAATTCATTTAAAGGCAAGTATATGTGAGAATTTTCACTAAAGCAGGTTTTATTGTCACCAAATTTATTGTCTGTTATCCATTGGATAGGAATTCGGAAAGTTATATAATGTGTGCCAAGTCTCCATGTGACCATTGAAACCACAATGGCATAAACACAGCAGTTTCTGATGACTGCTGAATACAGTACATAAACAATGAGGAGTTTTCAATAAACCTATCAAGGAAACACAACATCTATTTATTGAGAAAAATGTGGACACCTTCTCACTGTGTCCATTTATACCTCAAGGTTCTCAGTATCTCATGTCTACCTACAGGGACACATTCTCAATGCCTCTGTCTCTACAATAAAACTTTTCTGCGTGGTACTGCTTGAAATGTACCTTAAAATGTCATGCAAAAAGTGAAGGGAAATTTCAAATCAAGCGAGTGTTTAAATATCTCATTATTTAAATTTTCGGAAATGGTAAGAGCCGCCATCTTTATTCAGACAGTTGATTTTTAACTTCATGAAACTCCCTGATAACCTTTTACTGTGAGCACTCTTTCACTTGCCCACTGAACAATTCTTCCTTAGCTCTTTAGCTGGTGACCCAGTCTTTATTTTGCCCAGTGCCCTATTAACTTTCAAAGCTATTTCTATGCTTTGCCATTCCATGTCCATTCACAGCCTCTGGGGCAGTGGAAGCTATTTCTAACTAATCGATAGATTCAGTCACTTTTTCTAAAGTTGCTTCTCACGAGCTCACCTATCTATTTCTCCGATTTTCTTATACTTGCATTCTGATAAGAATATGAATGTTCTATTTAGAAAAGAAAAGTTCATTTGGATTATTTGATTGGATCCCTGGAAATAACTAGTCTGTGAAATAGAAAGCTTGTAACAGGCAATGAGATGAGAAGAAGACACAGTTGCTTTTGTACTTAAACAAACTTAATAATTAAAGCAATTAAAAATAATTATGTACAGCTGCACATTATAAACCATACATATCTTTGGACTGTCTGACAATTTTGTCCTGTAATATGCTTTTCTTTTTGCAGGAAAGATTTATTTTAATTTTTTTTTTCTTAAAGATAGTGATACTTTTTAGGCTTATCTTGTCTTCCCTCATTAGCTTCAAGCACACACAGGTATCATTTCACAAATGGCACAGGGACATAATAACATCTGTTATTAGTATAGACATAAGCAAACATATAACTGATTATGGATGCCATTTCCCAGCAACAGGAAGATTCTGACTCTTAACCAATGACCTCATCATCTTCCTAGGTAGAATGTGCTTTCTGTTCATCATTGAACTAGAATCAAGATCCACCTTTACAAAGCACAGACTGATACTCTCTGCTTCAGAGATGGCACACTGAGGCAGACAGTTTTGCTAATTTGGTTGTACCTACAGATTCTACAGAGTTGCAAATACAATAGCAAAACATAAACAATGCTTTTGAGGTTTCACCATTCAAAGAACCCCTTGATAGTTTGAAATTCACTTTACTGAGTTTCTTTCAAATTTAAGGCTATGCCTTTTCAAAGCTATATGCTGAAAAAATCACAATGGCACCTTTTTGTTACTGATGTACAATATAATGGTCTGATATTTGAATGTCGTGTGAATCAATTCCATCAAGCTGAGAAACTTAGCAATCATTTCATAACTCAATATTTGTGATGAGAATATTTGAGATTTACTCTTTGAGTGATATTAAAGTATCTTGTACTATTGCTAAGTGTGTTCACCCTGATTGCTAACAGATCTCAGGGGAAAAAAAAATCAAATGTTTTTCTTTGTAAATAGCATTTGGGCTATTGCCTGCCTTTTACCTCTTGTCTCTGGTAATTGTTATTCTGTCCTGCATGATTATGGGTCACTTCCAGATACATGGCAAAACATGCAGTGTTTGTTTGACATATACATGTAGAATGCTTTGGGAATTCTCTGCAGTGGAATTTTGTAGCAAAAGGCAATTCTACTTTTATGAGGGTTTTTATTGTAAATTTTAATATTTGATTAGCAGTTATTAATTATTAATAATTATTAATTGGGTTCAGTGTGACATGTATGCATATCCATTAATTGACTATAGATCTTCATCTAGGGTTGGGGCCTTACACTGTATTCCCTATCACATTGGGATGTCCTCTGTGGAAGACTTTAATATTACTGAGATTTCATGACCACAAAAGATGCTGCCTCTCAGCAGAGGATCTCATCCTCTGGATCTTGTAGAGAGATGATCCTTACTCTGTGTTTCATGAGACTTCCTTGTAGACATTGTAGATGTATCTGTTGGGGTTAGGCATCTCATGGACATTTACTCTCTGAATTTTGCCCCGTTGTGAATCTCTGCGATTAATTGAAGTATGCTTAATTTTAGATTTGAGTATCTTATACATTATTTGCTGTTAATAAATTTTAGAATTATATGCTTTAAATATCTTTCAATGTATATAGGTTGACTTTAGAAAAAAGTAGATGTCAAAACAATGGTTAAAACAAGCCTAATAACAGAAAGTAAAACATAAGTTCAGTACAATTCCTATGTCATTTATTATACATAGAAAAAAACAAACCCACAAGCACACACAGAGAGAATGATACAATCAGAGAGAAAGCGAGAACAAACAAGAACAATATAAATAATTAAGGCAATTGTGAACAAAAAGAAAAAGACCAGAAAACATCATAATGTCTGATCTGAAACTACAGGCAAGTGGTAGTAACTGAAACCGAGTAAATCTAGTATACATCACCTGTGGAACAGAGAGACTCGACAGCAACTCCCACAGTGTAAATTAATTAATTTTAAATATGGTGTCCATAAACATCCAGTGGAGACACAGTCAGCAGTTCTGAGAACCAGAAATAGCTACAGGCAGAAGGGTAACACTGGCCTTTGCCACACAATCGATTAAAATGCCGTAAAGATCTAAGCTACCATCTGGAATCGTAAACCCAGGAGCAGAGAGGAGGAGGAGGAAGAAGCAGGCAACACGAGTCTGTACAAGGATTCTGAAAATTGACCATTACAGCGCGGGCACAGGAGTGAAACCAAACATAACTGTGCCACAGTGAAGTGCTTCTGCGCTGCAGGAAAAGTAAGTGACTGGCACTTCATTTCAGCTACTGCCCAAGCTGTTGCCAGTTCAGCCCGCACTACTGTATTTTTTTCCTCTCTCTCAGCAAAACGTGTTTCTTTTCGGTCCAAACTGTGTTGTGTTGTCAGAGCACTTTTCCTCAGCTGAGTAAAGGAATGTGTTAAGTAAAAGTACTGAGATGATTTTGCTCATGAAATGTTCTTGAAATGAATCCTTCTTTGCATAAGATGACATGTTCATCAAGGAGCATGACACAGATGTGCCATGTTGGGTGTTTTGTGTGCATGGGCTTCTCTTGATGCCCGTCTTCACAGTTAAAGGTATACTTGAGGGGAGGTTTCCAAAGAATACTAAAAAACTGTCAGTTTTTCAAGAGTCTGATGAAAGGAGTTGAAAGCGTGTGGATGAATCCTCCTCTATGCTGGATGCATAACTGATTTGAATTTTACTTTCCTTCTGCTCAGAGGAGAAGATATTTAGATTATTTTTCTTTTCTTTGAAATCTTACCGCACATGAAATCTAAGACATCACCGAGGTGGTTCTGCCTTGCACTGGTTATGTTTTAAAGTACCGATACACACACAATTACTAAGCAGCAACAGGATGCTCTTCAAGGCCAATGCAGATGCAGCTTTCACTCCAGCAGAGGAAATGGGGTCCAAAGTGCATTTGTGATTTTTGAAGTTTCTCATCCCCACTTTCTCTTTTCTTCTCCATCCTTCTGTCTCACCCAGTAATCTTCCCCTTAGTTGCTCTCATTAAAGTTACAGTCCCCTTGGTTTCTATGAACATCACCAAGATGGGCAAAACTGAAGCCTGTGAAAGCAGGGAGAGATCTAGTTACATCACCATACTTGATCGCCACAGATCTGGACATTGCACTCAGGCATCCATGGGATATATTTTATGTGAGAAACAGCGAAGTGGGGACAATCAAAGAAACAGACTAAGGAACAATCCTACCATTCAGTTGCTCTGTCATTCACTCATTGACAACTTTTTCTTTTGGTTTTGTTGTTTTTTAAGACAGGGTTTCTCTGTGTAGCCTTGGATGTCCAGGACTCACTTTGCAGAACAGGCCGGCCTGGAACTCACAGAGCTCTGCCTGCCTCTGCCTCTTTGAGCGCTAGGATTAGAGGCATCACCACAACACCAGGGAACTCATTGACAATCTTTAAGGAAGTAGAAAGACACACATGGTATGTACTCGCTTATAAGTGGATATTAGACATATAATATAGGATAAACATGCTAAAATCTCTACACCTAAAGAAGCTAAGCAAGAAGGAGGACCCTGGCTAAGATGATCAATCCTCACCCAGAAAGGCAAATGGGATGAACATCAAAAGAGGGAGAAAACAGGGAACAGAACGGGGGCCTACCACAGAGGGCCTCTGAAAGACTCTACCCAGCAGGGTATCAAAGCAGATGTTGAGACTCACAACATCAAATCTTGGCAGAGTTCAGGGAATCTTATGAAAGAAGGGGTAGACAGAAAGACCTGAAGGGGACAGGAGCTCCACAAAGAGAGCAACAGAATCAAAAAGTCTGGGAACAGGGGTCTTTTCTGAGACTGATACTCCAACCAAGGACCATACATGGAGATAACCTAGAACCCCATGCACAGATGTAGCCCATGGCAGCTCACTCTCCAAGTGGGTTCCCTAATAATGGGAAACAGGGACTGTCTCTGACTTGAACTCAGTAGCTGGCTCTTTGATCACTTCCCCCTGATGGGGGAGCAGCCTTACCAGGCCACAGAGGAAGACAATGCAGCCAGTCCTGATGAGACCTGATAAGCTAGGGTCAGATGGAAGGGAAGGAGGACCTCCCCTATCAGTGGACTTGGGGAGGGGCATGGGAGGAGAAGAGGGAGATAGCATGGGATTCAGAGGGAATAAGGGAAAGGGTAGAGCTAGGATACAAAATGAATAAACTTTAATTAATAAAAATTTTTAAAAATGGCAAAAAAGAAACTTTTATGACTTTGTTTTCTAAATCCATTTTCAGTATAACAATAGAGAATATCTCTGCCTTACAAGACTGACTTCATTTTATTCACTTGCTGTTCTCATAGGTGCATGGTAAATATATTGAAGTTAATAAACACTAGCTCTTCACAAATATCAAGTTATTCTTTTTTTTAGCTGTCATATCTGCTACATTCCCTATTGTAGCAACACAATGACGAAAATAATATCTGGAAGAAAAGGCTTGATTTGAATCAGGGTTTGAGAATGTGGTCCATCATGGCAGTTGAGGCTGCAGGACCTTGAAGGGCTTGTTACGTTGCATTCAGACAAGAAGCAGGGAATGATGAATGCCAAAACTTGTTCACATTCTTCTTTTTAATCAATCCATTATCCCTACCCATGGGATGATGCTATCCACATTAAAGTGGCTCCTTTTAATTAATCTAATATAAAAGCTCCCTTACAAACATGCCCAGAGGTATAACTGCTAGGTCATTCTACAATTAATAAAATCAATAATCAATATGACCCAGTAAAGCTATTTTCTGGAATCTTCCCAAGCAAAGATTTAGAGAACAGACACATGAATTTGTAACTTCTCAGTGAATAGAGTCATTTCTATGAGAGTAATTTTACACTTAGGAGAATACCAACAGTGTCTCCATTTTTGCACATTGCCCCATCACTCTGATCATTCTTCTTTTCTCTACTAACAATTTATATAGGAACATGAGTGCGCTGATGTCATGAGAATGCGTATCAAAAGTTTCTTAAAATCTATCATGTTCATTGGTTTTCGCTGTAACATAAAATTAACATCTTAAAAGAAGCTGTATTTTGATTTATGGTTTCTGCCTGTGGCCTCTTTTCTGTTAAGTCCTGAAGTGAGGGTAGAAATGTGTGGTCAAAAAAAGATAGCTTAGAAGTTCAGAGAGGGAAATCCAGAGCTCGCTGCAGCTCCAAGGACACACTTGCAGAGATGGCCTTCCTCTGGCCATCTCTAAATATTTCCTCACCTCTCATGAACAGCACCACTAGGGACCAATCGTTCAACATGGGAGCCTAGGGGAAATCTATGATCCAACCAAAGCTCCTTTTATTTGTTAAGTGGGGACCTTGATTTCCAGAGAACTATTTAAAAATATATCCCCTCAAGACTGTGTGGTTTCTAAAAAGGAAAGGTCTTAAGTGCTGCAGATTCCCTCAGGCAGTAGACCCAGGCACCGGCCCTGGAATGTTAGAGTTGAAATGACATTTGAAACTGTGTTCTAAGCTGAAAAACATGGACTCTGCTTCCTTGCTCTAATAAAATAAATACCCTGCGGCCGTAATGAGGTTTGCTGGAAAGCAAATCCCGAAGGCAGGTCTTGCTGAAGATCCATTCTGGAAAAGACTCAGATTTGTGTTGAAAATTCAAACAAGAAATCTGTATGACAGGACTTGGGGTAAAACAGGTGCTCTAGAGTCTGGAAAAGAACTGATCTCTTAAGTCATTTCGGCTTACGTTTCGCCTAGCAACTTGCCTAAACTGTCTTAAAGCCAAACTATCAGAGAACAAAAGTCTGAATTCATGTCTATTTTAATATCTTGGCTGGCTTCCCCCCCCCTTTCAATAATGCCACAAGCCTTGCTAACTAACTGGTCTCAACTCCTATTTTAATTGTATCGGAATAGAAATCATGTTCTCTCAGAGATCATGCTGCAGAAAGTCTTAAGATTACATAAGGACAAGGGGGCATTTCTAAATACGTTCTTCTTCTTTCTGTGAGATTTGGCATCAAACTCTTTCAATTCACCTGTAAGGAGCATGTTTGGCGTAGGATGATGACTCACAGTGCTGACACATGACGGTGATGCAAAGAGGTTCAGAACTGATGTTTTCATTTCTTACACTTCTCTTTGTATTTTCTCTTCATCATCTCAAGCTTTTCTCTGCTTTCTTCCCTCCCTCCCTCCTTCCCTTTCTTCTCTCTTCTTCTCTTCCTTCCTTCCTCCCATTCTTTTCCCTTTCTTCTTTTAATTTTTTTCATAATATTTATTTATTTTGTACCCCATTTCCTTCCTTTCTTGGAGGCAGGATAAGACATTGTCCAATTGTTTGCAATCATGTAGAAGTAGATGTAATCTCTTTGATATTTTTCAGCCATTAAAAACCTGAGCACATTACTTATTTTATCCAGGCTTTAATTATTTCACCTATGAAATGAAGCTATTAAAGAGTACATAAGAGTTATATGACAAAACTATTAGAAAAATATGATATTTGAGAAATACAAAACTCCCGATAAACACAAGACTTTATTTTTTTAAAATATTTCTTCCTTGCTTTTGTCTTCCCCACATTTCTTTTCTGCCTTAAATTCAGGATGCTAGACATTGCAAGTTTCTGTGTTGAGTGATACAGTGAAAAAAAACTTCATTTTCTCATTCATCTACAAGATAAACAAAAGCAAGAATAAAGCAAATAAAAAAACGCTTGGGTTTTTAAGAGTTTTAAACAAATGTCTATGACACACCAGAAGAAAATTCAATGAATTTTAAATTTATTACCTGTATACTTAATAAACACTGATAAGAGTGTAGCCCATGCACTACTTAGGGTAAAGGACATATTGTTATGCTATAGGACAACTCTGAGGCACAGTGATATTCAGGAACAAAGCAAAGTTCCAAGCACAGACATCTCCACCCACATCGCACACCACTTTTGAGAGAGAGGATTGTTCTCAATCCTTAACACCATGAAAACAGAAGGGGAACGTTCTACCTCAGTTCAGGACAAAATATCCAAATCCTTCTGTCCGGTCTTATGCCCACAAACTTAATATGCATTTTGTTCAGATACTTCCTTGGTACACCTTAGCCAAAATAGATATTGGCTTTACACATATGATTGTGCTATTTAAATGGATGGAAAACAGAGACTTAAGCTCGGGTTCCTTGGCCATGCTATCTACTTCATTATGATAAAGTCAAAATTCATCCATAAAGGCAGGCAGTTGCTCAAGGCTGGCGGCTAGCTCACAGATCTGGAAAGTGGCAGATCCTTTAAATGGCTGCTGATGCAGGACCAGTGAGCCAGCTCTGTGTGAAGTCAGCCTTAGGACTTATGGCTACTGATGCAAGACCAGCCAGAAAGACTCTCTGTGAAGTCAGCCCTGGAACTTATGCTCTAATAAAAATCATCAGTGCAGTGAGAATAAGTCAGACTGAAGCCAGGATGTTGCTCATCACTGAGTGCTTGCTTAGCATGAAACAAGAGCCTAGGATTGATCCCCAGCATCACATTCACTGGGCATGGTGATGACCCCTGTAATTGTCTCACTGGAGTCAAGAGGATCCAAAGTTCCTGGTCCACACTTAGCTACATAGGGAGTTTGAAGCCATCCCAGGCATTGTAAGATGATGCCTCAAAATAAATGCAATAAATGCATAAAATTAGGTCATGCGGATAATAACCTTCTCTTATCTTAGACTGAACTTTTATGTTCAAATTAATACAATAATGCCACATTTGAGTAGAGAACAAAAATTCACTCTAGTGCTAGCAATGCCCAAATGATTCATCTATCATAATTCTTTTGCAGCTCATCAGACAAACTGGGTCTTTGCCAAAGCAGAGAAGCTAATCGCTGAGCCAGGTTTGCAGTGGTGACTATAAATTGTTTTGGAGGATATCTCATGGTCACCACAGCCTCCAGCTGATTGTAGATCACACATATTTATATCTGCAATGAAGAATGAGACCACATATTCTCAGTGTCCATGAGCAATGAGGAGTACAGTTCCTCTTAATGAGTTCAAGTGTGGCATTCACTTTTCCCCCCAAGAGATGTTTAGACTATTGTTCACAGTTCCATTAACTATGCTAAGAAGCAGTGACGGCTGTACTTATTTATAAACACAGCATAATTTTTGAGTATCAATTTCATTTCCTTGACTGGAGATACTGAAGGTATAGTGCAGATAAATTTTAAAAGGAAAATGTCTCATCGGAAATCATGATTAAAATCATCTGTGGGTGATATAGAGAAAGGAGACAACATACATATTAAAAATCTAAGTAATCATTCAGACATAACACAGGTTCTTGGTAAATAACAGAAAAGGTGGCATGCTGTGCAATGTAAAGGGGCAGGAGAAGAAACCAAGAGGCATCCTGCCTTTGGATATGAGGAAATTTGTGAATCACCTAAGAATAAGATTGGGAACTTTGCAGAATACGCCATTTTCCCAGGGGCAGAGCTGTGGATCAGCAGACACTGCAGACCGAGGGTGAATCTTGATTGTAGATGATGTAACAAACAAGATAAACACTGTTTCCTGCTGTGACAGGATCACCAAGACAAAGAGTTTCATACGATCAAGTCCTACTTATCATACAAACAGAGTCACTGTGTAGCTTAAGCCTTATTTCCCTGTTGTGGGTATCAGAAGGAGAAGCATGTTCTTTACGGGCACCAAACCAAAAAAGAGATGAAGAAACATAATTGTTCCAGAAGCTACACTTGCCGTTTTTGTTCACAGCCTGTCATTTTATACCACACATTGCAGCCCAAACGATGACAAAGTAGGAAAAACAGGAGACTGTGTGGATGTTTTGGAGACACTAACCCTCTCTACCTTTATATGTGTACGGAATGCGTGAAACTCAGGGCCTCATGCCTGTTCATGAAGACCACATCTGTTAGGTGTGTATTCTTGAGGTTTTGTAAGACATTAGTGGGTGTTGAGTATAAAACTATATGTTGAGATTGAAATTATAGAAGGTTTTGAACATCAAAATGAGTACTCTTTATTTACCTTTAAACTAATATTCCGAGTCCCAAAATATCATAATAGATGGCATATTCTTTTCTATTAATTACACTTTATTCACTTTGTATCCCCCCATAAACTCCTTCCTCCTCCTCTTCTAATCCCACCTTCCCTCCCCCTTCTTCAAACATGCCCCTCCCCAAGTCCAATGATAGGGGAGGTCCCCCACTCCTTTCTTCTGATCCTAGTCTATCAGATCTCATCAGGAGTGGCTGCATTGTCATCTTCTGTGGCCTGATAAGGCTGCTCACCCCTCAGGGGGAGGTAATCAAAGAGCAGCCAATCAGTTTATTTCAGAGGCAGTCCCTCTTCCCATTACTATGGAACCCACTTGGACACTGAACTGCCATGGGCTACATCTGTGCAGGGTTCTAGGTTATCTCCATGCATGGTACTTGGTTGGAGTATGAGTCTCTGGAAAGAACTCTGTGTTCAAATTTTCTGGTTCTGTTGCTCTCTTTGTGGAGTTCCTGTCCTCTCCAGATCTTACTATTTCCCTCTTCTTTCGTAATATTCTATGCACTCTGCCAAACAGTTGGCTGTAAGTCTCAGCATCTGCTTTGAGAGTCTGCAGGGCAGAGCCTTTCAGAGGCCCTCTGTGGCAGGTTCCTAACTTCTTTCCTGTTTTCTTCTTCTGATATCCTTCCTCTTTTCCTTTCAGGATGGGGATTGAGCATTTTAGTCAAGGCCCTCCCTCTTGATTAGTTTCTGGAAATAATCTGGCACTTTCTAAGACAAATAGGAATAGCACTTCCTCAAGATCCAGCTATTCCACTCCTAGGCATATATCCAAAAGAGGCTCAAGTATACAATAAGGACATTTGCTCAACCATGTTTGTAGCGGCTTTATTTGTAAAATCCAGAAGCTGGAAATAACCCAGATGCCCCTCAACTGAAGAATGGATACAGAAATTGTGGTAAATCTACACAATGGAATATTATTCAGTGATGAAAAGTAAGGAAATCATGAAATTTGCAGGTAAATGGTAGGAACTGAAAAGGGTCATCCTGAGTGAGCTGTCCCAGAAAGACACACACAGTATATACTCACTCATATAGACAATTAATATAGGATAAACCTACTAAAATCTGCATATCTGGAGGGCATAGTCTTAACTGTGAAAGTGTGGTCTTCCTGTCTTTCTGTCTACCTTTGTCTCTATCTATGAGTGCCTTAGTCTCTGTCTCTATCTCTCTCTTATTTGTATGTCTATGTGTTAATGAAAGAAAAAGAGAATAACATAGCAGGCATTGTAGAGTTTTTCCAGTAGAGAAAATTAGATTTTTTTCCTGCTTTTAAACCCTTAACTCAAAAGTGAAAAAAAAAATGTCAAATGAACAAATTTTTTTTCTTGCTGTCATCCACTACACTGATCATTCTCTGTATGAATATCATGCATGACTATATATCCAAGTTGTCAGTCAAATTTGTTTGACACAACAATATGTCACGCACTGAATGTTTAAGTCAGTAAAAATTTGATTTCCTAACAATCTGGATAAATGCTGAAGCTCAGAGATCAGGGATACAGCATGGGTGCCTGATGAGGTTCTTCTCAAGCCGCCTTGTTATCGTAAGCTTTCAGGGTAGGAAGAGGGATACCTTATACTCTGGTATCCAGCATAAAAGCAATAATCCCAAGGCATCTCCAGAACCCAGTTATCCAGGGGCAAGTAGCTCTGGACACCCCAGCATAATTGAAATTCAAGAAAATGACCTAACATCTATGCTCCTGAAGAGAATAATAGAAGAAACAAATAAATTATGTAAAGAACTAGAGGAAGATAAAGACAAACAGATTATACCCATCCATAAAGAAGTAGAGGAAGATAAAAACAAACAAATTATGGCCATCCGTAAGAAATAGAAGAAGATAAAGAAAAACAGATCAAGGCCATCTGTAAAGAAATACAGGAAGTTGGAGCCAAACAGTTTGTGGCCTTTAGATAGGAAATACTTAAATCACTGAAAGAAATAAAAGAAACAGAGGATTGTTCAAACAAACAGAAATCTACAGATTCAATGCAATTCCCATTAAATTACCAACACAATTCTTTACAGACCTTGAAAGAAAAATTCTCAACTTCATATGGAATAACAAGAAACCCAGAATTGCTAAAACAATCCTCTATAATAAAAGATCTTCTGGAGGTATCTCCATCCCTGATCTCAAGCTGTACTATACAGCAACAGTAATAAAAACTGCATGGTACTGGCATAGAAACAGAATGGTGGATCAATGGAACCAAACAGAAGACCCAGAAATAAACCCACAGATTTATGGACACCTGATCTTTGACAAAGATGCCAAAATTATACAATGGAAAGATAGCATCATCAACAAATGGTGCTGGTCTAACTGGATATCTACATGTAAAAAAAATGAAAATTAATCCATACTTATCACCCTGCACAAAACTAAAGTCCAAGTGGATCAAAGACCTCAACATAAAACCAGACACATTAAATCGGTTAGAAAAAAAAGTGGGGAAGACCCTAGAACTCATTGGTACAGGAGACAACTTTCTGAACAGAACACCAACAGCACAGGTTCTAAAAGCAACAGTCAATAAATGTGAATATAGGATAAACCTACTAAAATCTGTACATCTAAAGAAACTAATCAAGAGAGAGGACCCTGACTAAAATGCTCAATCCCCATCCTGAAAGGAAAAGAGGATGGATATCAGAAGAAGAAAAAAAAAAAACAGGAAACAACCTAGAAACCTGCCACAGAGGGCCTCTGAAAGGCTCTGCCCTGCAGACTCTCAAAGCAGATGCTGAGACTTACAGCCAACTGTTGGGCAGAATGCATGGAATCTTATGAAAGAAGTGGGAAATAGTAAGATCTGGAGAGGACAGGAACTCCACAAAGAGAGCAACAGAATCAGAAAATTTGAACACAGGGTTCTTTCCAGAGACTCATACTCCAACCAAGTACCATGGATGGAGATAACCTAGAGCCCCTGCACAGATGTAGCCCATGGCAGTTCAGTATCCAAGTGGGTTCCATAGTAATGGGAAGAGGGACTGCCTCTGAAATAAACTGATTGGTCTGCTCTTTAATCACTTCCCCCTGAAGGGAGAGCAGCCTTACCAGGCCACAGAAGATGACAATGCAGCCACTCCTGATGAGATCTGATAGACTAGGAACAGAAGGAAAGAAAAGGAGGACCTCCCCTATCAGTGGACTTGGGGAAGGGCATGCTTGAAGAAGGAGGAGAAAAGGTGGGATTAGAAGAGGAGGAGGGAGGGGTTTATGGGAGGATACAAAGTGAATAAAGTGTAATTAATAAAAGTTAAAAAAAAGGAGGACTCTCGCTAAAATGACCAAATTCTTAAGAATAGTGTTTGTCCCCTTTGCTCTCTATGGTAGCCACACAAGCTTTATTTTCATTAACTAGTAAGTGAAGTATGGAAGGATATTAAATATTTCACAGAAACAGCTGGGATCTGCCCTTTCTCTCCCATGTCCTGCCTCCCCATTACACATCCAGGAGATCTCTATGTCACTAGAAAATTCTATCATCTTCAGATTTAATTCCTGATTGTTCCACTGAGGGTCTCTATTTAATTTATATTTAGTTTATAGAGTTTATTGTTAAACTCTATAAGCTTCTAGGCAGTGTTAATTGACTCTATCAAAGGTTGTTGGACATCCTGTAAATAGATGAAAGTATTTAGCAGTTGAAAATTCAACATTCAACAACATAAAATGGAGAGAAAGAGAGAGAAGCATATGACTACAAAAAGATTTGAAGATATTTTATGTACCATGAAGAATAAAACCACTAGATAGGAAGTCCCCAAAGATTCCTGTGAACTGGTAGGTATCATTTGAAGTAGGCCCAAAATAGAAAGAGAAACTTGGAACAGCAAGAAGAAGAAATAAACAGAGTTGGAGGGAAAGTACAGAAACCTGTAAGAAAGTTTGATAGAGACCACATGGCCTATAGGACAGAAACTTGAAGCACAGAAGGTAAAAACTATAAATGCCAGCCTAGCCCTTTTGCTAACAGAGAAGATCCCTGGCCCTACTTTCAACACTCTGCAGAGGGAAGCCTCTCCAGAGAATATAATAGCTGTGAGCCCACAGAACAACAAAGACGGATAAGATAACAGGATGACTGAGAATCCTTAACTACTGTTTCATATTCATTTTATCATTCTAGTCATGCACCAAGAGCTGGATGTAAGTGCATACTTGAATACATATATTGATTTTCCTTAGTGAGAGACAATATTAAGATGTAGCTATAATTTTATACTGCTGGGAAGATGTGTCTTGCAACAATGTGGAGTTGTTTTTTGGTTACAAGATTATGAAAAGAGGCTCTTGTCAGTTGAACCATAATGATGAGAGCAATGAACTCAGCTGACCTCTTCCTACCTTAGACATGACTGACTCTGAGACCCCTGCTTCTGGAGACAATGGAGCAATGTAGATTGAAATTTCAAATATACAAAATACAAAAGAGGGTGTGAAAGAATGTGTTTTAGCCACTATCCATCATGCAGTCAATTCATGGATCTTGGAAGGAAATCTATAATCATAATATTACTGAATGAACCATAAATCCTAAATTATAAATGTTATCCTTAGATCCATAGATAAGTGTAGTTCTCATGTCTCCTCAAGGAAACCATTACAGAAAACCAAAATCAATAAAAATGCACAGCTATGGAGACCAGTCCCAACAGATACATATAAACAACTGCATCTAAGACTTAGAGATCAGTTTGGAAGAGGCAACGAATATACTGTAAGGCTTATTGGAATAGAACATTTGCAGTGAGATTGTGTCTCCCATCAGTATGGATGCCTAAGCATGACCTGAACAAGGAAAAGACTGATGGACATGATAACCTGGAAGGGAGGAGGCTTACATGGACTCAACCCTAAGTAAAGAACTACAGGCAACTAAGGACCACTGAGAGCCAGAGATAGTTTTCCCCAGGGAAGAATACACCAATCGATTATCCTGAAAACATACACACAAGTAACATACAAAATGAGCAGGTTATATCTGTGCATTTAGGACACACACACACAGAGCAAGAATTAGAAAGAGGCCATGAATTTGAAAAAGAACAAGGTGAGGATACTTGGAAAAGTTTGGAGGGAGAAAAGGGAATGGGGAAATGCTTTAATTATACAATAATCATAAAACGCAAACAAATATTAAAAAAGCAAGTTCCTGGAAATTGGTGAGCCCAAGAATCAGCCTATAACACTGAGTTGTATTCCCAGCTGGTGGATAATGAGGGGGCTTTTAGGATATAACCATTAAATGGTATCCAAATACAATCACACCAGGAGTGGTGGGTTGTGAATTAATAAGACTGCTTTCCTGCTCTTAGGATGAGAACAGTAATAAGGCAAGTTGAAAACAAGTTCTTTCCGTATGTCAAAAATTCAAAGGGTTCACTTGGAGAGATATGGGTTTACCATGTTTGAATTCATAAGAAAGAGATCCTATTTCTAGTCTGTTGGGGGGTAGAAGAATCCCCAAGGGCACTACACCCAAACTTTGAGAACAAGTGGTGTTTTAGCTGCAAAGACTGGCCAACGTAGCTCAACACACACAGGTGCCTAGCATGTTTGAGGCCCCAGCTTTCATCTATGGAAAGAAAAAATAAAAGGACGCTTCAGTAGTAAAATTGTATAGGGAGTAAATTGTACAAAACACTTTGGAAGAAAGTTATAAAGTGTAAGGAAAGCATCAATTTCAGTTAAGCCTGTGAATCTGCAGCATCTACTAAGGCAAGTCCACCTCCTTCCTGTTTGTTTCTTTCCAAAGAATGCTGAAGTGCTACTTGGCCTTTTTCCCTTGCAGCTTTGTACAACCACTCTGGAAATCAATCTGGTGCTTTCTCACACAAATAGGAATAGCGCTTCCTCAAGATCCAGCCATACCACTCCTATGCATATATCCAAAAGAGGCTCAAGTACACAATAAAGACATTTGCTCAACCATGTTTGTAGCAGCTTTATTTGTAATAGCCAGAAGCTGGAAACAGCCCAGATGCCCCTCAACTGAAGAATGGTTGCAGAAATTGTGGTACATCTATACAATGGAGTATTACTCAGCAATGAAAAATAAGGAAATCATGAAATTTGCAGGTAAATGGTGGGACCTAGAAAGGATCATCCTGAGTGAGCTTTCCCAGAAGCAGAAAGACACACACAGCATATACTCACTCTTATAGACATATAACATAGGATAAACCTACTAAAATCTGTACATCTAAAGAAATTAATCAAGAGAGAGCACCCTGACTAAAATGCTCAATCCCCATCCTGAAAGGAAAAGAGGATGGACATCAGAAGAAGAAGAAAACAGGAAACAAAACCTAGGAACCTGCCACAGAGGGTCTCTGAAAGGCTCTGCCCTGCAGACTATCAAAGCAGATGCTGAGACTTATGGCCAGCTGTTGGGCAGAGTGAATGGAATCTTATGTAAAATGTAGGAAATAGTAAGATCTGGAGAGGACAGGAACCCCACAAGAAGAGCAACAGAACCAGAAAATTTGAACACGGGGTCTTCCCAGAGACTCATACTCCAACCAACGGCCATGCATGGAGATAATCTAGAACCCCTGCACACATGTAGTCCATGGCAGTTCAGTGTCCAAGTGGGTTCCATAGTAATGGGAAGAGGGACTGCCTCTGACATAACTGATTGGCCTGCTCTTTGATCACCTCCCCTTGAGGAGCGAGCAGCCTTACCAGGCCACAGAAGAGGACAATGCAGCCATTCCTGATGAGATCTGATAGACTAAGTTCAGAAGGAAGGAGAGGAGGACCTCCCTTATCAGTGGACGTGGGGAGGGGAATGCGTGAAGAAGAGGGAAGGAGGATGGGACTGGGATGGAGGAGGGAGGTGCTTATGGGAGGATACAAAGTGAATTAAGTGTAATTAATTAAATTTAAAAAAAGAATTAAAAAAATGCTGAAGTGCTGGACAGCAGCCATAAGCCAGGTGGGAAGGGATGAAGTGTCCATTCTCCATAGTGGCTTTTTGCTGTGCATCTCTGATGTGTGGCAAGTTAGGAGTTTTGAGTGCATTGTTGACATCTAACATCCTCCACCTAAGTCCATCAACATATAGGTATTTAATCCTTTCAGGAACATTTGAATTTTTTGGTGCCAAGGCACTACCATCAGGTTATTTGTGCTCCACTCACAAATGAGCTTCCTAATGAGCTATCTCATGTTACAGACACAAAACAGTCTCACACATTCAGGATCCCACTGTGTCTGAACCTTGATTCTTTTCAGAGTGCTGTAAATATAAAAGATGGAAGAAGTGGATGAAAACTTGACATCTGCTCATATTGTTTCATGCAGGAAGTTGTTGCACTGAAATATGTGATAAGCAACTCTGATATTTCTTCAGGCATCTGAGAATTCTTTGGGACAGTGGCATTATTAATGTTTGGGAATTATGTTCTTAGCATTCATAAAACTAACAAATTTTCTCCCTAAACAACAGTAAGTAAAACACAAAAAAAGTCTAGGCTTTTTGTTTTTTAACTTTTCAAGCAAACAAATTTGTTTGTGACCCAGAGGACCAGTCTCAGCAGCTCTCCTGACTTAGGGCCATTCTTTCTTGCTCTGATCACATTTTACTGAAATTATCTTTTTTTTTAATGGTGTATAAATTCCATGCCTTCATGTCTCCAGTTCTATCATTATTTAAAACAAATCTTACTACTGTTATGAAAATGTGTGAGCCTCATAAAGTTAGAGAGTAGAATATACATAACTCTCTTTGCCCACAGCAGCTCAGATTTTTAGTCAGGGTTGAGTATAAGGTCGCAAATAACCAGTGTGCCACTTTCATTTGGTTAGTACTGAGCTTCCTGATGATGGCATGTGGAGAATCCTATAGAACAGAGATGCTGGGACGCCGTGTTTCTTCCACCTTTAGTCCATCGCCATGTAGCATTAATTTTCCCACAGATTAATCTATACTATTGAAAACTTGAGAAAATTTACTCCACTTTAAATAAATATTCCATGAGAACAAAGAAATAATTGCTTGGAATTATTGACGTGGGTTGTAACTTCCTTTATTTACTATTGAAGCTTGGACTATTAGTGTTACACATCAACCAAACTCGCATGTAAAATTTTCATCCACACTCACGCTAATGGAAGC
Source organism: Rhombomys opimus (assembly GCA_010120015.1). Classification (NCBI taxonomy): domain Eukaryota; kingdom Metazoa; phylum Chordata; class Mammalia; order Rodentia; family Muridae; genus Rhombomys; species Rhombomys opimus. The sequence goes on from REGO01000663.1 coordinate 307,146, forward strand.
ATCTTTAGGTTTTAGCATCTTTAGGAAGCATTCAGGTTTCCACCATTATTGGAAGAGTTGTTTATTTTCTGGCTCATTAAAAACGCACTTTCTCATCATTTCTCAAATGTCATCTGTCACAATTTGAATTAAATATTTACCTAACTTCCCCACCTAAGTTTCTTTATAAGGATTCTCATGGTATCTGTTGCTTATATGTTCAGGATAGGTTTCATAGGTGGCTAGAATTGTCTTCAATAAAATCATATCCTGTCAAAATCTATGGAGACAACATATGTCAAAAATCTGTGAAGGTTTACTGGAGTTGTAACTTTCCTTACATATTGTTTGTGCTGTTTTACTTTCCCCCAACTTTACACAAAATCTAGATATATTTCAGAGAGAGGTGTGTGTGTGTGTGTGTGTGTGTGATATACTTCTCTTAACTGAGAAAAATGCCCCTATAACAGTGGTTCTCAACCTTCCTAATGCTGCAACCCTTTAATACAGTTCCTTATTTTTTCCCAACCATAAAGTTATTTTATTGCTATTTCACAACTGATTTTGCTACTGTTATGAATTGTAATATAAATATCTATTTTTTTTCCTCTGATGGTCTTAGGCGACCCCTTGTGAGAGAGACTTTTGACTCCCAAAAGGGTTGCAAACCCATGGGTTGAGAACCACTGCTCTGCAAGTGTATCCTATAGGCAAGTCTGTGGGGCATTGTTTTAACCCATTGAGTGGAAAGGGCCCAACCCCTTCCCTGCAACTGTCGGTTGCACAGAGTTTCTTGGTTAGGAATGGAATTTAGTGTCCACTTCCCCTTTTCCATGCTGGGGTATTTTCTCGTTTCATTCCAATCTTAATTTACACTATTAATGGCTAAGATAAAAAACTCAAGTGACAACACATGCTGGAGAGGTTGTGGAGAAAGGGGAACCCTCTTCCATTGCTGGAAGCTGGTTCCAAGGGGAGTGCTGATTCATCTGGGCTCAACAAATAGTGATTTGAGTGGACCTGGATGAAGACCTGAATCCTTAGAGACAAGCTAAGAATTTGCCACTGCTCAGTTCCATGAAACATGCATTGGAGGGTATGGTGACAGGCAGATGGATGCTGCTGTGCCCTAGTGAAAAGGGACTCCAGACGGGTGGAGATGCCATATTTCAGGGTTAGGCAGCCCTTCTTTTATGTGGCCCAGGGGAAGAGTTAATCTTCCCTATCAGCCCAGTGTGTTCCATGAGCTCACAGACCTGAGTTTTCTGATATGATTGTGACATGCCCATTGCATCCATGTGCTCCTGATTTATTTTGTTGAATTCATAAGTGGTGATATTTCATTTGTGCAAGTAAGTTATTGGTGTGAACCTAGCGGTTTATGCTGCAGGGTTGAAGGCTGTTCACATCAAAAGGCGAGATGCACAGTCCATATGCAGCAGTAACTGCATCTTTAATATTTCTCCACTCAGAGTGAAGACCAGTCTTAGGGGTCTTGTATGAGTTATGTAGGATATCCACGACAGTCAACAATATGACCTCCGCAACAATGGTTTCATTTACTGGAACAAGAATCTGACCTGTCTAGTGATGATGCCAATAAACAAGTTATCCAACTTCTGAGTTTGCTGGGCTTAGGAAGTCATGTTGAAAGAAGGTCTAACACAGGGCATTGCTATATTCAATACATTGCTTTATGAATACATTGTTTCTTTCATTTGTTTGGCTGATTTAGCATTTTCCAGATGCTGAGGCTAAAACAGATGAAGATTGGCCAACTCTCACACCCTTGCTCACACTGTCTCTAGAGTTCTTCCCCTTCACACACACACACAAAGACAGACGGATACAAAGAGAGACACACAGATATAAACACAAATGCACACACACACACACATACACACACACACTGAGGCATGCATACAGTCTGTTCTACTGAGAACAGAGAACGTTCATTCTTACCACTCCATAGCTCTCCAGACCTGTAGAGCTTGCACGTCCACAAACTTGGAACTTTTTTGCTACCTTCATACTCACCCTGTAGTAGAGGAAAAAATATAACACTTGTAGGCAGAGAAGCCCTTCATTTTACCTTTCTAAAGTTTGTAAACATCATTTCAAAGTTGTACACAATGCGCCTGTTCTAACATTTTATGAAAGTCTTTTTGAAATAAAAACATGGGCTGTTTAGGAAAAAAACATTAAACATTGCCAGAAATCAACACAACAATAGCCAGAAGCTATAGCCCATATGCAATCTAATATAATGAATCTAATATAATGAATGCTACATGTATAAAAAGGGCCTAAATTATATTCCAGCTAATATCTTACAGAGTTGCTTGAAATTTAATCAGATTTAATATTTTTTTGCTCTTTTCAGTGTGAATTAACGGCTAATTATGATAAGCCAATTCACTTAAATCTTAAATTTTCATCTTAAAACAAAAAGTGTGTGGCTAGAGTAGAACCAGAACTCTGGGTTCATGGAACTCAGATTCTCCTGTGGAAAAACAGAGATGAGCATGATAAATAACTGGGAAACAAATAGGCCAGTAGAATGAAAATTGTATTCAAAGTCCTAATCATTACTTCAGACTTACTGCTTTCCCTAACTAGAATGCAAAGAGGTGTCCATCCAGCCACACTCAGACCAAAGAATTAATTGTAAATGGCCCAAAGATGACCAAAGACATGTCTCTTGTAACTACATTAGTTTTTTTTTCTAGCCTAGCAGTATGACAGAAAATAATTAGAATCACATTTATAAGATTGCATGCAAATAAATGCAACTTAATAGAAATAAAGGGAAGGGAGAGACTACAAGAACTATAGGAACACTAAGTGTGCATTCATACATTCCCTGGGCCTCCTTTTAGTTATTTCATACAGGAAATAGTGTGGAGGTAAAGCCCTTTAAAATTCACTAGATGAGATCACCCATGGGTGCAAACTTTCATGTCCCATTTAGAGCACTTGGGTCCTGATACATATGAGTGGATAAAACTGAATTTAGGACAATCCTTTGGTTGAGAATTGAAAATGCCTGCATAGCTCTAGAAGTACTGTACAATCCAGAGTAATGGTGGGATGAATAGTTCAGGAGGGTTGGAGTTAGAGTTTACATAGATGTGAGAAGCCCAACTTAGCTCCATGTTCACAGAGAGAAATTTCTTATAAACCTGTTAAGAAAAGGCTCACTTCTAAAAAGAAATAGAAAACAAAACAAAACAAAAGCAAACAAACAAACAAAAAAACATCAGGCCACTCCATTGAAAGCACTCCGAGTTAAGAATTATTCAAGGATACCTCACTCAGACAATCTTTTTAAGGTCCCACCGTTTGACTGCAAATTTCATGATTTCCTTGTTTTTAATTGCTGAGTAATATTCCACTGTGTAAAAGTACCAAAATTTCTGTATCCATTTCTCAACTGAGGGACATCTGGGTTGTTACCAGGCTCTGGCTATTACAAATAAAGTTACTACAAACATGGTTGAGCAAGTGTCCTTGTTGTGTACTTGAGCATCTTTTGGGTATATGCCTAGGAGTGGTATAGCTGGATCTTGAGGAAGCACTATTCCTAATTGTCTGAGGAAGCACTAGATTGATTTCCAAGTGGTTGTACAAGTTTGCATTCTCACCAGCAATGGAAGAGGGTTCCCCTTTCTCCACAACCTCTCCAGCATGTGTTGTCACTTGAGTTTTTGATCTTAGCCATTCTGATCGGTGTCAGGTGAAATCTTCTCAGCAATTAAAGACAAGGAAATCATGAAATTTTCAAGCAAATGGTGGGACCTTGAAAAGATCATCCTGAGTGAGTATCCAAAAAGCAGAAAGACATACAGGGTATATACTCACTTATATAGACCTATAAGATAGGATATATATGCTAAAATCTATACACCTAAAGAAGATAAATAAGAAACCGGCCCTGGGGTAAGATTATCTATCCTCACTTAGAAAGACAAATGGGATGGACATTGTTATGTAGGAGAAAACAAGCAACAGGTCAGGAGCCTATCTATCCGAGAAGGCCTCTGAAAGACTCTACCTAGCAGTGTATCAAAGCAGATACTAAGACTCATAATCAAACTTTGGGCAGAGTGCAGGGAATCATATGAAAGAAAGTGGAGTTAGTAAGACCTGGAGAGGACAGGACCAAATATATCTGGGCATAGGGGTCTTTTCTGAGACTGATTCTCCAACCAAGGACCACACATGGATATATCCAAAATCCCTGCTCAGATATAGCCGGTGACAGCTGAGTATCCAAGTGGGTACCCTAGTAAGGGGAACAGGGACTATTCTGACATGAGCTCAATGGTGGGCTCTTTGACCTCCCCTCCTCCCCTCAGGAAGGAGGAGCAGCCCTACTAGGCCACAGAGGAGGACTTTGCAGCCAGTCCTGAAGATATCTGATAAACCAGGGTCAGATGAAAGGGAAGGAGGTCCTCCCCTATCAGTAGACTTGGAAAGGGGCAGGGAGGAGATGAAGGAGGGAGGGTAGGATTAGGAAGGAATGAGGGAGCTGGATACAGCTGGGATACAAAGTTAATAAACTGTAACTAATATTAAAAAAGAAAATGAAAAAAAAATTACTTAGGAGACAACGTTTATACAAGAGACTTTTCCTGATGAAACACACATGCAGCACATCTCAACTATATGGCTGATACCTCATTCCATGGCCTCTGAGTCTCACTTTTACAAACAAATGATTACACTGAATATTTGAATTATGGGAGGAGGCGAGTAAGTATTCAGCTTATATTAGTGAGTTTTAACCTAGGCTTGTAGGGCTTGGAAATTGTTCCTGCCATAGACTGTCTGCTCAGAAGCATATCAATGGGCATTAACTCTGGTCAGTATGGAGAGCACAGTTTAAAAATAATTTCTGTCGTGCTCTAGTGGCTTTCCGAGGTATAGACTTTGGCTCACAGGTTTTCAGGGAGAACTTTGGGAAGACCGAAATGATGTGGTTCATTGGTTCATTGACTTTGTGGCTCTCACACATTCTCCGGGAAGCCAAGGATAAAGTTAAGTCACTGCTTTATTCTTCTCAGGTTCTTTGACTCTATAGTCACTTCACAGAAAAGTTCAAGACGGGAAACTCCCTGCTTAGAAATGCACAAAGTGTAATTCTTGCAAACAATAGTCTACTTTAGTAACCGAAGAAAAACTGGGCTAGATGGCCATGCTTGTCTACATTCTATACCCTCATGTGCACACATGCGTGTCCACACAGAGGCACAAACACACATTATACAGGGGGATGAATAAGAGACAAGGGAGTTTAGTCTGAACTGTGCATCCTACATCTTAACTTACTTATCACAGAACTAGTTTTTCACTTTTATTAAGATTTATGGTAGGTCATTCTCCTGACAAAAGCCATGGCCAGTAAAAAAAAGTAATATCTGGTATTATTGGCACAGACACTTTCCCACACCTCTTTTATTCCTTCCTCAACAGACTGCTCACCTCAGCACCTCTGTCAAGTTTAGTGTGGCTTTTACAACAGCAGAGTTATGAAGAGGAAAAGGGAAGCTATGAAATAACTCCTGTGCCGTTCAGTTCTTCAGGTCAGTCACTCAGCTGAATGACACCTTCCCAAGGGATGGAGAGAGATGGACTGCTGATGTGTGCTTCCTTCCAGAGGCAATCTCAGACCTTTCTGTACAACTGGAGCACAAATGAGAGATTGAAAAGCCTCATGCGGTGCCCTGGGAGGCTGAGAGGTTCAACATGGAAAAGTAGGGGGCTGCTTTTCTCTTAAATAGGAAAATAGTCAGGGACTTCTTTTTGGAGTCAAGCAATGTGAGAGGAAAGGCATGATGAGTCAAACCAGGAGTTAACAAAGTCAATGGGTTACTACATGAAAGCAAATTGAAGATGGAGACTGTGATGAATGCAGAGTTCCTTTGTCCTAACTACCCAAAGGCAGCCAATCATACAAACTCTGCAAAAATGAAGAAATTTTGTAGCGGTTCACTCTGGTCAGATGAATATGGGTGTTGGCTCCATCGCCATCCCTGTCTTTATGTTCATCTGTAGCTCCAATAACTCTTGTTTTAGCCATTCCAAACCGCACTTAATCCTTTCCTGTCTGACTACCACATGCAGTCACTGCACCTGGTTGTGGTGTAATGGTGCCTCCCCCCTTTATTTTTCTTGATCTAACTTAATGAGGTCTTGTCTGGAATTAACTGCCTATATTCATAATTCTCGGGCAGGTAATATTTTGCCTTAAACTTCCATAGCTTTCCTTTTGCTCAGCTTGCACAGTGTAGCAAAGGAACAATGAAGCAAGAGTTTGATCAACTCCTCCTGGCGAGGTGTCATTAGTGGACCACAGACATAGAGGATCCAGGAAGTCTTGATGAGACCTGAAATGCTAGGGTAAGATAGTATGGGAGAAGGAATCCCTCCTTTAAGTGGACTATGGGAAGGACATAAAGGGGAAGAAGCAGGGAGAGTGGGACCTAGAGGAGATGAGGGAGGGGGTTACAGCTGGGATACAAAGTAAATAAATTGTAATAATAATAATAATAAAGACAATTTAAAAAGAGTTTGATGATGTTGTCATTGCTACAAGGCTTTCATTTCAGTCAGAAAGAACAGTTATTTCAAAATACTCTGTTTGAGGATCTCTTATTATTAATATCACCACCACACTAATCAATAAGACCATTGTCATCGTCAACATAGATCATGGACCAATCATTGCCTTTGGGTCTCTTTTCTTTGACACAGCCCAGTAGTCACTGTAGTGACAAAGAGTTTGTGCAAAAACAATTAACTCTTGCGGAAACAGCTTGACTTAGAAGCCAGCAGCAGAAAGTGTACTACGTAATAAAAGCACATGGATGCATGACAAGAGGTATTTATGCCTGGAAACTTGAAGAGGTATTGTTTCTTGCTCTCCTCCACAGTGTTATGGCACTGGAGATATTTTTCTCAGAGTTGTCCTGTAGATTTGACACTAAGTTAATAATGTTGGCAAGAAAATAGAAGACTTGACATCTTTTCATCTTTACTACTCTTTGTTCTATTTGATAAAACTTTTACATAATTTTTAGCATTTTCATAGACTCATTCAGAAAGAAAGAGTCATTCAAAAAGAAAATTGGGGAACATTTCAAATATGTAGACAGGAAGCCACATAATATTGGACTAAAACATGAAATTACATGTATGTGTAATACAGATTTTCCAAGAGTACTCAAACTGAATATGTGTAAAAACATAAATACACAGTGGCATAGATGAAAGCACTTGGAAATTGCATGTGCAAGAAAACATGCATACATGCTGACATATGAAAGCACTTGGAAATTGAATGCATGTAAAAAAATCATATATGTGCCAGAATAACAAGGCTCAGAAATGAGATGTATGTGAATATGTTCACACATGCTGATTTGTGACTGTACGGGAATACCATGCAGTCCCCCCGACTTGCTTAGAAATTGCATGCGTGTGAAGATACATACACACACGCACATATAACTATGCTGGGCAACGCCATATATGTGAACACCTGCATAACACTGACACATGATCATGCTCAGAGGCTGCATGATTGTGAACCTGCATGCACACACCAAAAAGTGACAGTCTCAAAATCTGCATGTGTGTGAAGTAGCATGTGCATGCGACCGTGCTGGGAAAGTGCAGGCAGGTAAACACATGTTTACACACAAATATGTGAGTAGATTTGGGCATTACTTCTGTGAGAACACGTCTATACATATCAACCTGTTGCCATGCATAGAAACTGCATGCATGTGAAGGAACACGTGTGCACATACTGATGTGTAAGGATACTTAGAAACTATTCATGCATAATGTCAACAGGTTATCACAATTGGATACTGCTTTCTGTGGATGTTCGTATTCATGCTTATATATGACTGCACTCTGAGATAATGTATGTCTGTGTGTGTGTGTGTGTGTGTGTGCATGTACATATTGACTTGTAACCATGTTTGATACTACAAGTCTGTGAACACACATATCTGCGTCAACGTGTTGCCATATTCAGAGACTGCATGTGTGAGAAGAGGCATACATACACCAACATGTGACCATGATCCAAAAACGCTTGTGTGTGAACATGCATGTGCAACAAGCTGACTTGTGGCCATGCTCGAAAGTTCATGTGTGTGCAGTAAACTAGTATTAGGGTTAGAGCTAGGGTCAGAGTTAGTGTTAGGTAAAATCTAGGGTTAGTGCAGGTTTAGCATTATGGTTAGAGGTACAGTTAGAATAAGGGTTGAGTTTAGACCTCGAGTTATGTTAGGGTTAGGGGTTAGGTTGCAATTAGTGGTTAGGGTTTGGTTATAGTTAAGGTTAGTTTATAAGGACAATGCAGCCACTTCTGATGAGAACTGATAAGACTAAGATCAGAAAGAAGGAGAGGAGAATCTCCCCTATCAGTGGACTTGGGGAGGGGCATGCATGCAGAAAGGGGAGGGAGGGTGGGATCAGGAGGGGAGGAGGGAGGGGCTTATAGGGGGATACAAAATGAATAAAGTGTAATTAATAAAAAAAAGTTTAAAAATACTAAAAAAAAATTAAAATAAATAAATAAATAAATAAATACATCATTCAGAAAAAAAGTTTAGAGTTATATATTGTCCTAGGGTTTTGTTTAGGGTTGTGGTATCATTAGAAGAATGTAGGTTTGGTATTTGGGCTGGGATGAAGGTTAGAGGTTGAGATTCAGCTAGCATTACGGTTAGTGTCAGAGATGACAGGGGTTATCATAAGATGATGGCTATGTTTGCAGCTGTTTTTATGACTAGGGTCACAAGTACAGTCCAGTACATTTAGTGTTGTGGTTAAAGTTTAGGATATAGTAAGAGTACGGCTTTCAGTTAAGAGTAGAGTTATCACTAGGTTTAAGGTTATGTTCAGGACTACAGTTAGGATTTGTTTTATGGCTGTGGCTAGAGTTAAATATAGAAATTGGCTTAAAGATAGACTCAGAGGTAGACTTAAATTTAGAGTTATGGATATATAACTGGCGTTAGAATTATAATTATAGCTAGGTAGTTGGGGTTAGGGGCATGGGTAGTTAGCAAGTTTGGGTTAAGGTTATAGCTAAGTAGTTAGGGTCATAGTTATAGGTAGGTAATTAGGTTTGGGGTTAAGGTAATATCTAAGTAGTTAGGATTAGGTTCAGAGTTATGTTTAAGGCTTTGGTTAGTACTAGGGCTAGACATAGTGTTATAGTTATTTCTCAGGTTAATGTTTGTTTAACAGTATCCTTAGGGTTAGGGTTATGAGGAAAGTTGTTTAGTGTTAGGCTTAGGTTTTGTCAGTGCTGTGCTTATGGTTAGGGTTAGGGTTATATCTAGTGTTATTTATATAACTAGATTGAAGGTCACAGTTAGGATTAGAACTATAGTTGGGTTACTGATAGAGGTAAATTTAGAGTTATTTGTATTGTTAGGGTCAGGAGTAGGCATATATTTAAGTTTAGATTTGTAGCTTTTGCTATTAGATTTATGCCTAGAATAAGTGTAAAGGTAGAAGCTAGTTTATCTTTATTTATTTTTCTTTTATAATTATGTTTTTTTTTTTAGTTTTTTATCTTAGCTACAGTTTATTAAATTTGTATCCCACTCCTTCATTCCCTCCCAATCCCACCTTCCCTCCCTCATCTCCTCAGTGCCCCTCTCTGAGTCCACTGGTAGGGGAGGTTGTCTTTCCCATCCATCTGACCCTAGCTTATCAGGGCTGGAGAAATGACTCAGCTGTAAAAGGCTCACAACCATAAATATAAGGTGCTAGTTTAGATTTTGCTCAGGGCTGAGTTTAACATTTAGATTAGGTCTAGAATTTGTTATGCATTTATAGTTAATGTTGTGATTAGAGTTAGTGTGTGAGCTGGGATTAAGCTTGTTTCAGAATTCTCGTTATTGATAATGTTTGTCATAGGTGTAAACTTACTGTTTGGTTTAGCATTCATCATGGTCCTAGGATTATGGTGGTGGTCATATCTAGCCTTGTTTTTGATTTGTTGTGTTGTGTCTTTTGTTTCAAGGTTCAAGCTAAGGTTTGTGTTAGGTTTAGGTGTACTGTTAGGATTAAGTCATGAGCTTGGCTAGTGATGGGGTTAAGTTTAGACCTACATTTAGGGTTATTTTGCAGTTAGCATTAAAGATGGATTCATGTTTGAAGTATAGTTGAAGATCAGGGTTAGCTAGGTTAAGATTTACTTTGAGGGCAAATGACAATATATCTCTAAGGTAAAACTTCAAACCATGCAGGTAATCACACTGTTACACAGAAAAACGAAACTTTGTTTAATTTAGTAATGCTATAAAAAAGCCAACACAGAAATCATGAACTCTTAAGAGCAGCTTACATGAGTGGCCTCTTCTTTTAGACAATACCTAGAAACTCAACCTAATCCTGAAGAAATGCTTACACAAGAGAAAATCAAGCAAGGGACCATAAGGGCAATCCGTGAAATCTTATACTCAGCCATGGTCAGGCACCAACTCCTAGAGGAAACAATTTCCCCCAAGAAACTGCTGATCATACTAGAAAATACAAAATGATTAAAAGTGGATGTTTCTTTTTACCTATAGAGTTTTCCCCTACAATCAGCCACACATGACTTCTAACTTATTTTACGTTGCTGATAAATGCATTTAATCACATTATGTGTAATTAAGGGAAAATAGGAAAGCAAATCCTCATGAAAATGGAACCAGGTGCTGTTTGCACATCTCTGGCTAGCTTATTTCTATCTTAACTTGTGGGTTTCTTGACCCTTATAGGTGGTATTTCTTTTCCCTATAAGGTGAGTGAATATCCCAATGTATGAACAAGGCAGCTTTTTATCTTTTTAATCAGTTCTCCTTAATGAACACTTCAGGTTGCCTCCATGTCTTATCTTTGTGTATCACATTAGAATCTGCCCAAAGGGCAGGGAATATTGGAGACCTTCCTTTCAATTCCTTTAAATGCAAATACACATATGTAGGGGTTGGATGTTGAATGTTAGAGAACTTCAAAGGCACCCATCTCTATTATTTCCCATACGGAAACCAGTGCTGATTGCATCATATTTTGCAAACGCTCATACTTTAATTTACATGGTTTATAGGGATTTTCTAGTAACAATAAAATATCCTTTGTATATTCTTTATAAAGATCTATTTTATTTTTAATTATGGGGCTGCATGTGATTATGCCCAAGTGAATGAAGGTGCCCTGGAGGCCAGAGGATGACATTGAATCCCCTGAAACTGAACTTACAGGTAGCTGTGAGCTCTCCAATGTGGGTATTAAAGCTTGAACTCAGGTGAGATGCAAGAGCAGTAAGCCTTTTAACCCCTGAACCACCGCCTCATTCCCTCCTCATATTTTATATCACAAAGGCAGAAATTTACAACTCACTGGGAGTATGTTTAATGTTGACCTTATGTATCCTTGTGAGAAACTCATATAGTCATCCCAGTGGAGACTTTATGCTCACTTCCTCCCAGTTCTTCTGCAGCAAGGGAATATTGAACATCCTTATTTCCCTTCACACGTCACAAGTTATTATAACAACCTTATCCCTGAAGAGCCAAACAAGGTGAAAACATGTAGGGGGTTGTGCCAAACTGTGCTAGAAAAATGCACACTCTGAGAAAAACACTAATGCTTAGCTGTCCTGTAAGCAGTTTTGAATCAGTGTAGGAAAACAAGTGCTTTGATGGTGTTATTTTTGATATTGAGTCTTAAGAATATTAACAAAAGAGGAAGCGCATTCTGGTAGGCTACTTTTATAATATTGGAAAATTCTATAGAAGAGAACAATTTGATGAAAGATATTAGAAAGTTGTCTAACTTTTCCCTTAGTTCTAAGGTCACATGTATTTTCAAGGTTATATTTTCAACTATCTTTTTTTTTTCTAAAAAATAGGAGTTGCTAAATTTCCATCACATACACCACATGATTGACAATATGATTTCAAAGGATGTTGCCAATGAGTACCAGCTTGTAAATCACATTTCCCTGTAGATATAGACATTATACTCACAACTTGGGTATTTGTATATTAGATTTTGCTAATTACCTTTCGCCACGTGATCAATTGAGAAAGTTTCATGACAAAGTTTTGTGTTTCTTTGAAAAAACAATAGAATGTGCACCCATAAAATATGAAAGAATTATATTTTAAATTACATTCTCTTAGCATCACATAAATAAAATTAGGCCAGGTAGCAAAACATGGCTTCTGCTCTCTAACATTATAACTGTGATGAAGAATATTGGGTATTTTCTCCTTCTTGACCATAAAGCTAGCTATTTTAAAAGATAATTATGTTAATTATCATTTCACTCTTAAGTGTCACTTGGCTACATGAAAAAAATTTCGAAGATATACATTGAGGTCCATTTGTAGAAGACAGCCCTAAACTTCATACTTCACGCTGTCGAAACACTTACAGATGAAGCATGACAGCACTAATTGTTTCTCTAAATCAACCATGTGACAAATGCTGTGTGAATCAATGCATGGAACGCTTGTGGCATTTATCTCTTTTGACACCCATAGTAAACTTAAATATGTAAGAACAATTATCCAAACCTGTAAGAGGATGAAATAGCTAGAACATGCTAGGGAAAAGTCATGTAAAATGCAGTCAGAACAATTTGGTACAGGAGGCTTCCAACCCTAATTTAGAACACAAAAAGAACAGATGGTCCTTGGAAACAATATTTCTCCATAAAAGACCTAAGGTAATTTTACAAAATTACGCTGAAATAGGTTTACACACACAAACACACACATACAAAACAAGTATGTATACACATAAACATACACACATATGCACACACATGCATTCATACTCACACATGTACAAACATACAGAGAATTACAGACATAGGTACATATACACACATACCACATATACATAGGCATCTATATCCGGACACACACACGGGTACACAGACACAGACACACACAGATACACAGATGTACAAAGATGCATATACACTTACAACCAGACACACACACACACACACACACACACACACCACCCTAAGTCTGTAACTCTCTCAAAACTATCATATAAGGCATTGATATCCAGTGACTATTATTACAAGGCAGAGAACCAGCTTAAGAATGTACTTTGCTAGGGTCTTCCTTGTGGTTTAGCTTCTTTAGGAATATAGATTTTAATATGTTTATCCTGTATTACATGTCTACTACCCACTTTTAAGTGAGTATATACCATGTGTGTCTTTCTGCTTCTGGGTTACCTCACTCAGGATGATCTTTTCTAGATCCCACCATTTGGCTGCACATTTCATGATTTCCTTGTTTTTAATTGCTAAGTAGTATTCCATTGTGTAAAAGTACCACAGCTTCTGCATCCATTCCTCATTTGAGGGACATCTGGGTTGTTTTCAGATTCTGGCCATTACGAATAGAGATGCTACGAACATGGTTGAGCAAATGTCCTTGTTGTGTACTTGGGCATATTTTGGATATTCTCCCAGGAGTGGTATAGCTGGATCTTGAGGTAGCACTATTCCCAATTTTCTGAGAAAGCAACAGATTGATTTCCAAAGTGGTTGTACAAGTTTACATTCCATTCAGTGATGGAAAAGGGTTCCCTTTTCTCCACATCCTCTCCAGCAAGTGCGGTCACTTGAGTTTTTGATCTTAGAAATTTCAGGGTTGTTTTGATTTGCATTTCCCTGATGACTAAGGACATTGAGCATTTTTAAACTATTTGTTTGCCATTTGATATTATTGTATTGAGAATTCTCTGTTTATATCTGTACCCATTTATTTTTTTGGAATGGAAATGACTTTATTTTTTTAATTATATTTTATTTACTTTGTATCCCCCCTCTAGTTCCCTCCCTCTTCCCCTCCCAACCCTTCCCTTCCTCCCCCTTTTCCACACCCTCCTCTCCCCAAGTCCACTAGTAGGGGAGGGTTTCTTTTTCTTCCTTCTGATCCTAGTCTGTTAGGTCTCATCAGGAGTGGCTGCATTGTCTTCCTCTGTGTCCTGGTAAGGCTGCTCCCCCTTCAGGGGGAGATGATCAAAAAGCAGGCCAATCAGTTCATGTCAGAAGCAGTCCCTGTTCCCATTACCATGGAACCCACTTGGACACTGAACTGCCATGGGTTACATCTGTGCAGGGGTTCTAGGTCATCTCCATGCATGGTACTTGGTTGGAACCCTCTTCCACTGCTGGTGGGAATGTAAACTGGTATAACCACTCTGGAAATCAGTCTGGTGCTTTCTCAGACAACAAGGAATAGCACTTCCTCAAGATCCAGCCATACCACTCCTAGGCATATATCCAAAAGAGGCTCAAGTACACAACAAGGACATTTGCTCAACCATGTTTGTAGCAGCTTTATTTGTAATAGCCAGAAGCTGGAAACAACCCAGATGCCCCTCATCTGAAGAATAGAATTTTGTGGTACATCTGCACAATGGAATACTACTCAGCAATTAAAAACAAGGAAATCATGAAATTTGCAGGTAAATGGTGGGATCTGGAAAGGATCATCCTGAGTGAGCTATCCCAGAAGCAGAAAGACACACGGTATATACTCACTCATATAGACATATAATGTAGGATTAAACCTACTAAAATCTGTACACCTAAAGAAACTAATCAAGAGGGAGGACTCTGGCTAAAATGCTCAATCTCCATCCCGAAAGGCAAAGAGGACGAACACCAGAAGAAGAAAACAGGAAACAAGTGAGGAGCCTCCCACAGAGGGCTTCTGAAAGGCTCTGCCCTGAAGACTATCAAAGCAGATGTTGAGACTAATGGCCAAACTTTGGGCAGAATGCAGGGAATCTTATGAAATAAGTGGGAAATAATAGTGAGAGCTGGAGAGGACAGGATGTCCACAAGGAGAACAACAGAACCAAAACATTTGAGCACAGGGGTCTTTTCTGAGACTGTACCCCATTTTTAATTGGATTACTTGGTTTGTTGGTGTTTAACTTCTTTAGTTCTTTATATATTCTGGTTATCACCCTTCTCTCAGACACAGGGTTGGTGAAGATCCTTTCCCAATCTGTAGGCTGATGTTTTGGTCTGATGACGGTGTCCTTTGCTTTACAGAAGCTTTACAGTTTCATGAGGTCTCATTTATTGGTTGTTAGTCTTAGAGCCTATGCTATTGGTGTTCTGTTCAGGAAGTTGTCTCCTGTGCCAATGAGTTCACGGATCTTCCCTACTTTTTCTTCTAACAAGTTTAGTGTGTCTGATTTTATGTTGAGGTCTTTGATCCACTTATATGTGCAATCCTCATTCAGAAGGAAAATTACAATAGACATTGGAAGCAGGAGAAAACAGGGAACAAGACAGGAACCTACCACAGATAGCCTCTGAAAGACTCTACTGATTGATGTATTGAAGCAGAGGCTGAGACTCAGAGCCAAATTTTGGCCAGAGTGCAGGTAATATTATGAAAGAAGGGAGAGATAGAAAGACCTGGAGGGGGCAGGAATTCCAAAAGGTGACCAACAGAGCCCCTCCCCCACCAAAAATAAAATAAAAAACAAAACAAAACAAAACAAAAAACCAAAAACCAAAAAACAAACAAACAAACAGAAAAACCTAAAACCCCAGCTCAGATGTAGCTCATAGATTCAGTCTCAAAGTGAGTTTCCTAGTAGGGGAACAGGGGCTTTCACTGGCATGGACTCAGTGAGAGCTTCTTTGATCACCTTCCCCTGGGGGGTGTAGACTTACCAGGCTACAGGGGAGGAAAATGCAACCAGTCCTGATGAGACCTGATAGGCTAGTGTCTAATAGAAGGGGAGGAAGACCTTCCCAATCAGTGGACTAGGGGAGGAGCATAGAGGAAGTAGAGGGAGTGAGGGTGGGATTGGGAGGAACTGAGGGAGGGAGACACAGCTGGGAATCAAATTATATAAACTGTAATAAATGATAATTTAAAAAAAATTTAAAGAATAAAAAATGCAACTGAAATGTACTTTGCCATTGTAATGAAATATTTTATTTTTAAAGCTTTGTTCAAGGAAATAACATCTACGCTGCTGCTTGAAGACTAGGAGTTACTTGGGTGAAATGATGGGTGTAAATATATAGGAAAAGTTCAAGAAGTGTGTGAATAAATGTCCTTACTATGCACTCAGTCAGTAAGCCAGAAAATAAGATCATTTTATCCCGGAGCTTCCACGCTTCCCTAAATCTCAACTGTAAACTCTTTCTTATTTGGTATGTGTCTATTCTTCCTTTACCTGATAAAGTCTCCATGAGCTCATCAAGAATAAATAAATCATATTAGAGGAGTTAACCGAATATATTTTAGTCTAAAAATGACAATTTAAAATAACAATTTTCATATCTATGCATTCAAATACCTATATAGTTAATAAACAATTATTTCAATCAATCAATATACATAAATATTCTGTTTGGATATGTTTTAAAGAGAAAATGTAGTGAATACTGTAAATTGAATTACTGAGTGCTAGGTGATGCTTAGAGGAGATTATTGCATATTGGTTATTATATCTGAGGTCACATTGAACTCTTTAAAAAGATAGAGTACTTTTTCAAATAATTGTATGAATATATGTGAATAATTGTACTGTCCTTAAATATATACAGATTTAATTCTTCACTTGGGATTTTTTAACTTTGGAATCATATGATGGTAGAAGCTTGGGAGGCTATACACAGGCAGAGTGCTGAAATGATTTTTTTCAGCTGTACATAATGAGGTAGAGATGGAATGAAACAGCTGTTCCACTGTTTCCCAGTAGAACATAAAGGAATTATTAACCAACCAGGACAGGCAAGCCAAGGAGGTGGAACCATTTCTCCCTCCCAGCTTTCCCAAGCAAGGGACAAACATGGAGAGAAGGGATAGCTTCAGGACTGAGACAAAGAATCAATTTTTTTCTTGCATGAAGACATCTATTATACAGGCATAAAACTCCTCTAAGTCCATTGGGGGGAAAAGATAGATGTTTCTCTCTAAGTTCTAAGCTGCACAAGGCAGTCTGTAATAATATTGCTGCTTAGATCCTGTTGGCTAAATAAAAGGACTTCCAGAAATGCAATAGCATTTGACTCTTCATTCAAGTGAGTGATAAGTATAACTCACAGAGACTTTAGAGTATAGAATTGTTTTCCAATGGAGTATTTTATAATCAGAATCTAGAAAGCCGTTAACTTTTCAAACAATATAACAGTTTAAACAAAACAAAATTGGAGCCATTCAAAGGTGAAATAAGAAAAGATTTCTGACCAGTTTCAGGAGAGCTAAGAAATAACTCATCCCTAAGCCAGAGCATTCTTTACATTGATGGAATTCTTAAAGAGTGGAGCCACCTACTCCAAATGTTGAGCCATAAGCTACAAGGAAACCACTCACATGAATCTCCACTTTGGAATTGCTGGGAGCCACTGTATTTACTTGCTGAACTCTTCCCAAAACAAAAGAAAAAAAATCAATTGATTGAATAATGAAAGTATAGCTAAAACTAAACTTCTAGATGAGCCCTTCCTGTTTTAGTAAATCTCTCCATCACAAACAGTTGATACAATGCTGTCATAGGCAGCTCTCTGCCCCTGCTATGGCCCCTCCAGCTGCCAGCAGCTGGTGCTGTTAAGGGTCAGTCTTAGTAGACATTATACAGTCTGACTCACTTTCTTTTTCCTTCATCACTGCTCCATCGTCTGCCAAATTCTCCCAGATAGACTCACATCTTGGAAATGATCATCCTTTGCTACATATGCATACGTAATTCCAAAAATATCATCACCATATCTCCATCCTTTCTCTCTACCCATGGTGATACCCACCATTCTCATCCCACCAGTGGCCTCTCTATTCCATGGGTGTGACACTAATCAAAGATGCTGACAGCAGATGCAGGGTTGCAGCTCACTAAATCTCAGTGGGGCTTTGTATCAGGAATTGAGGTCCCAGGTACCCAGGCCTTCACCAACCAGGCCTTGTTAAACTCTCACAGACTTCTTCAGGATGTCGACAGCAATGTCCGGCTGTCACATCACCTTGCTAACTCTTACTTATCCTCTAACACCCATGAATATTAATCTCACCATGTTGTGGTTTTCACTATGTAATTTAATATATTTTTTTTAATTCCCAGCTATTTAATACAATTTCAACAGAATTTAATGATAAGAATTTTGTTGGAAGCCTAGAAACACTCTACTTTCTCTCCCAGCGGCTATTTAGATGTATTCTGTGTTCCCAAAGCCCCGCTGCAAACATCAAAATGATGTGTGAAAGGAAATAGTGAGTTATATATTACATTCCCAAGGTTCCCCATTCCGACTACCTGCACCCTGTACACACATACTAGAAGCTGGCTTAGATGAGTCACTTGAATTCTTCTGACCTCAATTCCTTCAGCTGTAACAAAAAAAAATGAACACACGTGGGGCAGAAGTGTGGATGACTTCCTGCAGGAAAGATCACAAATGGGCCTTTCTCAACCACTTAATTGCATCTTCCTTAAACAAATAATCCCGCCCTGAGCATAAGGATGCATACTCCATCCACTCAAAATTCAAAATTACAGATGCTATGTGAGAATGAAACTCAGAACCATAATCCCAGAATAAATTTTCTGTAAATCACATCCAAATTTCAGTACATAATATGCAAACTGATAGAAAATGAAATTTTAATGTCTCTTGACTTTAATTAATGTTAGCCCAGAAGTTAAATGGTTCTTTCTGGAAATACTGAAAAGTATGTGATGTCCCTATAAATCACCCACCACAGAGTAGCAGCAGTGCCATGCTGTGCAGGGGAGAAATGACAGCCTGCTTCCTATTATTATAAAAAGGTACAGGTTATGTAGCATCACTGGGTATTTCAAGTCAATGCCACAGGCTACAGACTTTGTCAGGTTTTTCTCAATGGGTACAGATGAGGCTCATGTGGCCCAGCTTCCGTGCTGGTCTACACAATGCATCACTGATATACTGGTTATCTAATCAAACAACAGAATAGAACTTAAAACTTACACAGCTTGTCACGTTCTCCTTAATTGTTTTATGTGGGAGTTGGTGCGCTTCTGAAGTGGCAGCTTGTGTTTACCTTAATCAGTAATTAGACCTTTCCAGTTAGATAAACAATGGAAAAATAAAACTGGTTTGTGTTAACTACACGGTAGCTATATAGATGTTACTTAAACTGGGAGACTGAGACAAAGAGTCAGGGTCAAAGCACAGGGCATGTTCTTCATTGACCGAAACTTAAGTTGTCATTCTTCTAGTGCTCAGGTATGACTGTCAAAACGTTGAGGTAGACCAGATGAAGACAAGGCTGTTACACAGCCTGTGTACACAATGAGATCCTTCACTATTACATGTAGTGTTCTGATTCCAGAAGAAAGGCTACTCTCTGACAAACGCTTGTTTTAATGAAGTTCTCCTAGCTAATATACAAGGATCAGTTGTTGGAGAATACTCATATCAAGGAGGTTTTACTACTCCAGGCTTATTATTCCCGTGAATTTGCAGTGTCTGCTGGAACAAGGAGACTTTGTTATAAATGAACCACTTACTGTTGAGTCATCTTTTTGCAGCAAGAAGTGAGGACATATTGAGACTTTTTAAAATTTAGTTAAGGGTGTTATGTTCCAAATAGCACTGACTAAAGTGTATGCTAGATCCTATCCAGTTTAGGTTGATCCTAAACAGTCTCTAACCTTTTCTGAACAAATTTCTCAGAGGCAGAGGCTAAGAATTACTTCATTTGTGGAACATTACCAAGAGGATATTTCAGAGGGGTTGGTAGGAAAGGTGCAGAGAGAAAATATACTGAGTATATGATTTTAAAAGCATTGATACTAAAATGAAGCTCAGGAGCAAGTGCCCTCTAACCCAGTAACACTGAAGTGTGGTCCCGAAATCTCCATCAGACGTCTTCACTTCATGTTAAAAGGGCAAACAGAACAGGAAACAATATAGACCAATTCAAAAATGGTGATTTAATCCTAGTGTGGGTGTATACAACTTTAATCTGATCACTAAAAAGGCAGAATCAGGCTGATCTACGAGTCCAAGATCAGCCTGGTCTACAAAGGAAGTTCCAGGACAGCCAGGCATACACAGAGAAACCATGTCTCAAAGAGTAAAAGAAAATAAATGATGTTTCACTTTTCACATCAGCCAAGGACTGTGGTTCTGGAAAGAGAGGGTGGGGACTGTTGGGGCTGAACCACATGGATGCTGGGACATGAGGTGCTACACCAGCAAGGAGGACTTGGCTGGAGCGTAACTGTCATCTATCAGTTCTTGTGAGGAGAACCACTAAGAAGCACCAGAAGAACCATGCAGCTTTAGGAATAGGTGTTTGCTGTGCTCTGGATAAAACCCTGGGCCTCTTGCAAGCTATGTGAACACTCTACATTGAACTACATCCACAGTGCTCCCACAGGTAGGATTTGAAATACAACAACATCTAGATAAGTTCCTCATCCAAACTTGTACAGCCACTATGGAAATCATTGTGGCAGTTTCTCAGGAAGATGGGAATAAATCTACCTCTAGATCCAGCTATAGCAGTATTGATAATATCCCAAAGGGTGTGCTATCCTACCTCAGAGACACTTGCTCAACATTGTTGCTTTACTTACAGTAGCCATAAATTGAAAACAACCTAGATTTCTATCATTGGAAGAATGGGTAAAGAAAATGTGAAACATTTCCAAAATAGAGTCTTACTCGGCCATTAAAACAACAGAGCTTGCAGTTAAATGAATGGAGCTAGAAAAAAAAAATCATCTTGGGTACAGTACCATAATCCATATAACCACAGAGGTTAAGTATAGAATAAGGGCCTAAGGGATGTGGGGGGGGGGATAGATCTCCTGGAAAGAGGAAATAGATGGTTATGAATGGGAATGGCAGAGACTGGAATGGAAAGACCAAAGCAAAAGGGAAAGACAAAGGGGGATTAAATAAGGCTTATGGAATGGACAGGTAAATGTAAAAATCCAATCCCCATCCTGAAAGGCAAAGAGGATGGACATCAGAAGAAAAAGAAAACAGGAAACAACCTAGGAACCTGCTACAGAGGGCCTCTGAAAGCCAGAAGAAGAAAACAGGAAACAACCTAGGAACCTGCCACAGAGGGTCTCTGAAAGCCTCTGCC
>REGO01000663.1:328300-349736 GCA_010120015.1 Rhombomys opimus
AGAGTGAATGGAATTTTATGTAAGAAGTGGGAAATAGTAAGAGCTGGAGAGGACAGGGTCTCCACAAGGAGAGCAACAAAACAAGAAAATTTGAACACAGGGAACTTCCCAGAGACTGATACTCCAACCAAGGACTATTCATGGAGATAACCTAGAACCCTGACAATGCAGCCACTTCTGATGAGAACTGATAGACTAAGATCAGAAAGAAGGAGAGGAGAACCTCCCCTGTCAGTGAACTTGGGGAGGGGCATGCATGCAGAAGGGGGGGAGGGTGAGCCCATGAGGGGAGGAGAGACGGACTTATGGGGGGATACAAAATGAATAAAGTGTAATTAATAAAAGTTAAATAAAAATTTTTTTAAAAATCCATTTAAAAAGAAGGGTGGGGAAAATACAGTAGAAATTTTCTAAAATATATGTGTGTGAAGTTGATTTAGATTAAATAGACAAATAACTGGGGAGACAGAGCCCCACCTGGACATCTCTTCACTCAGTGAAATTTTCAATACCAGACATAGGTTACATGTAATCAAATCCTTGACCAAATAGGCCGTATGGAAACCCCCAAACAAACTAGGCTATTGTAGTAGCTATTGGTTGCTTTCTACAAACTACCAGTAAAACACTCTCTCTTGTTGAGTAAAATGCCCACATAATTTACTGAACACGAAGTTGAGATGGTGCCTATCTAGAAACTATCTCTACTGACTAGTGTTCCTGGTACAAAACAAAACAAAACAAAACAACTCTGCAGGCTCCTAAAGGAGAAAGGTAAACACCAGCCCAGCTGCTAACCCTCTGATCTGTACCAATCACCAGCTTATAGGATGCACTTGTGCAATAGTGGCACAAGTAATCAACCAGCATCTGATTGGATTTAAGACCCATTCTATTAGACGGAACCCATCTTGGACACTGCTTGGGTAGCCGAGAAGTCTGTGACTAGATAGGCCAGGGATCTAGGGGCGAACCAAATCCTGTTGTTCTTCTAAAGGAACATAACAATAAAATGATTCCTAACTACCTTCTTCTATACCCATAGATCGGTGCCTTGACAAGCCATTATCTGAGAAGCTTCCTCCTGCAGTAGATGGGGACTGATGCGGAGACCCACAGACAAAGAACTTGAGGACATTCAGTCCTAAATGGAAGGTCTCCTTCAAATCCCTCCTTTGATGGCACAGGGAATCGTGTAGAAAGGAGATTGAAAGAGTGTAACAGCCAGAGGTAATGGAAGCCACCAAGGAAACGAGGCCTTCTAAACACAACAGGGCTGATGATCATATAGCTCACAGAGACTAGAAGTATGTGTAGGGCTTGCACAGGTCTGTGCCAGATGGAGCTCCTGCTCTGACAGAAGTAGACACGCATGCCAGTCCCTAACCCAGAAGTTGTCTCAAATTGATAACCACTCACAAAGAAATCTTCGTTTTCTCCAGGCAGCCCAGAGGAGTCCAACAGGGGATACAAAACACACTTAAGGGCAGACCCATGGCCAGTAATAGATGGCCAATACAAAATAAACTCAGAGGCATTTTGGAGGTTCTTTGTCTCATATAGTTCTGTTAGGACATTTAAGCAATTTTTAACCTTACAAATTATTTGTTATATATTATGCCTTCTGGTTTGTGCTTTTATAGAACTCCTATATGTATGAATGTGTGCTTCTCTGCATCTATATGTGAATCTGGTGCATTTTTAAAATTTTTTCTTTTGTTACTTTGTTTCGTGGTATTTTTTGTTTTTTTTTTCTTATTTTATAATTATTGTTTAGATGCTCATTTGTTTATGTAATACACATAGACAGAAATAGAGACAGAAATGATTTGGATTTAGATGGGAGGAGAGGTGGGAGGAGCTTAGAGAAGTTGAAGGAGGAAAATTTGTTGTCAAAATATATTATATGAAAAAGTGTATTTTTAATAAAAGAAAACTAAAAAAAACAGATCTTCAGAATTTTTCTCTGATGTGTTATTGAATTTATTTGGGGGTAAGATTTGGTTAACAGCTCAGAGAGATGAGAGAAAAAGGGTAAAAGTGTCTAAGGGCTGGAAAGGCAGCTGAGTGGTTAAAAATATGTGGTGCTCCAGCAGGGTATTGACTTCTGCATCTAGCACACACATCAGGCAGCTCCTGAGCGTCTGTGACTCCAGCTCAAGGGATCCGATGCCCATTTCTGGTTTCTAGGGCAGCTAGCCACACTCACACTGGACACACACAGACACACTATCAAAATCATCTAAGATATTTTTCTGTAAAGTCAATAATGACTTCATAGTTAATATACTTTAAGAACCATGATGCATGCTTTATACATATTAACTCACTAGTTTTTAACTTTTCTTTAAGATTCTTACATTAACAGATGACAAAACTGGAGTTAAACACAGTTCATGAGTAGGCTCATCTCTGGAACAAACAGTAGTTAGATTAGACCCACAAGGAAGCTCTGATGAAGTGATGAACAAGATTAAAGAAAAAGTTCAGTACGTTGACAGTATTATCTTTGGAGGAACCAGTAGAGCTCTACCACACTAATAAGTAAAATATTTTTTAAAAAGATAAAAAACGTTTTCGCTCTGAAAAGGTTTTCTGTGTTGCAGGATAACATTGTTCAAGCATTTGAGACTTTCAAGCAGAAGACATAGAGTGTTTCTGGTGTTGCGCTCACAATGCGAAAACCACCTCCTCTCAGTGGAGGTATAGAAATATAATATGTGTCAAGCAATGTAGAGGAAGCATGCCAAAGCAGATGAGGCATTCAGCAGAAATGCACAGAACAAGGAACCATGGGAAAAAAGGTCCCAGACAAGCTCTCCTCAGAGTACATCAGAAACCTTCAAGTACAAAGTTTCTTTCTGAGAGCAGAGACAAACAGGTCACAGAATGTCATCACTTAACCTGGTGGTTCCATCTGGTGCAAACACAAGACTGCTTCTCACAGAAACAGAAGTCCTGATGTAATGCACAGCACAGTGTGAAGAGTGATGCACAGCATAACGAGGAGGGTGACACACACACACACACACACACACACTCACGAAGAAAAGGGAAACAGATGCGGACACTCAGTGCTGGCAGCCACTGTAAGCTCACTTTGTCATTAGAGTGAGACTAAAACAGAAAGAGATTCTTCCCTTTAGATGGATGATGTATTTACTAAAGCTGACTACCATCACCCTCTGATGTTCTATATGGCTTTTCTATGAGATGTTAACATGAACACTTTCCTTCAATTAAAATAAAGAGACCTTTAAATCTTTTAAAAATAAACCTACTCCTGTAGAAGCTTCCTAAAATAGAAATATACATAAAAACTTAAATACTATTACCACATATTGGGGAGGGCTGATCATACAGCTAGATACCATATCCTACCAAATAAAGGTCCCAGTATCACATGTCCCAAGGCAAAGTTATATCCTGCAGAACCCTTTCCAATAGCATCAAGAATTTCAAATTCTCAGTGGCCTGCCACATTCTACCCACAGAGCATTTCTGTGTAGCTTCCACCCCCTTCCTGTCTGTTCAGGGGGTGAAAATGGTGAGCTTGGAATGGTGGCAGCTTCCAGGCTCTGCTCGACTTTTACACAAGGACTAAGAGTGAGGTACCACCCAGAGCTCCACCATCTCCATCTTCTCCTTGACAGATGGTAATTAACGCAGAAAGCCATAATGTGTAACTTTTCTGTGGGTTTTTGGCCAAGGCGGAATCCATAGACACCTCACACTTAGCAACCCACCAGAACTTTGTAGAAAGAACCTGTTGCAGAAGCCACCACATATTTAAAGTCGTAAAACATGAATAAATGTACCTGGGACTCCACTGGAAGCTTCATACTTTTTTTTCTATAGGCTAGAATATTGCCAGAAGATTTTATACATGTTACCAGAGGTTAAAAGCAACTCATCAACTCATTCAATTATAAACATTGCAAGCTACAGTGATGGTCTGCCTACTAAGGTATGCACACTTAGGAAGTAAACAATCAAACTCTTGAAAGTTCGGTCGAAAGCCCATTCTATGAGATGGAACCCATACCCACATACCTGAGGATAGATAGGACATGGACCATAAATGACAGCCTATTGCTATTTATTCCAAGTGGCTATGATATGAAAATGACACCCAATGGCATATTGGATAGAAGAATCTGTTTCTTGGCCCTCATTGGAGAAGCTTCTTCTTGCAGTAGATGGTAATTAGCAGAAATACTCAAGACTAGTCAGTTATAGAGAGTGAGAGAATCACTCGCTCCCCTCAAGGCTCAGGGGTCTATGTGGAAGAGAAGTAAAAGCTGTGAAAGCCACAGGTAGTGGGTGACAATATCTTCTAGACACAACAGAAAAGATACACATAGGAACTCACAGAGATCATGGCATATGCTTAAAACCTGCACAAACTCAAGCAAGACAATATTCCAACACACAGAAGGAATGTGAGCACTAAGACAACCTCCATCTAAGAAGCTTTGGGATTTTGCTGCTACTGGGGGAGGGAAAGTCAGTTTCTTTCAGTGGAGTGACACTTGGTGTATAGACATGAAGTTGGGTAAGTTGGGTGGCAGAAAAAGAGCTGAGGGGCATTGGGGGAGTGAATATGATTAAAACATATTGTAGGAAATTCCTGAAGAATAAATGAAAACCAAGGATAAGCAGGCTAAAATCCATAGATTCAGAGCAGCTGAGTAAAAAGATGGGCCAGTAACAGTATGCATTCATATACTGCCTCAGGTAAGCACCAGTGACCCCCTCCACAAAAGTAAGAAATGTAAGTTACTATCCAGATTCACTACCGCTCGTGAAAAAGATGTCCATTGTAAAAAGCATTCTAGTATGTTTCAATGTGTTTGCATAGCAACTCAAGCTGCCATCAAAAATGCTCACGAGCAAGCGTTTTCACTGTCCTGATTCTATTTTAAGGGGGTCACATATCAAATATCCTGCATATCAGATATTTATATTATGGTTCATAACAGTAGCAAAATTAAAGCTATGAAATGGCAACAAAAATAAGTTTATGACTGGAGGTTGCCACGACATGAGGAACTGTGTTAAAAAGTCACAGCAATAGGAAGGTTGAGAACCCCTGCCCTGGCTAATGATGGACTAGTATTTCAGGTACTCACTGCTGTGCCTGCCTTTGTCCTGAAACAATGCTGTCAGCTCAAGGTCACTATCTCAGCAACTCTAGTACAAACTAGAAATTAACTGTAAAAAAAAAAATAGCTCACTTCCCCCTGGTGGGACTGCCTTGCCAGGCTACAGCGGAAGAGAGTAAGATCAGTCCTGATGTGACTGCGGAAGCTGGGATAGAAGGAAAGAGTGGCTCCCCTTTTTCTGAGGAATAAGGGAGGGGGGAGGAGGAAGGAAAGAAAGATGGGCCTGGGAGGCCAGGTGGATACTTCTTGCAGTAGATGGTAATTAACAGAAAAACTCACAACCAGGGTTACAACCAGGATGTAAAGTGAATGAAAAATAAATTACTTAAAAAAAAATTGGCCCTCAGGACTTGACCTTCCCTAGTTAAGGCAGTGCAGCCTCACTTTTGGATGCTAACGTTGTGGATTGAAATTATCTCCTTGAAATGTGTGTTTCCACCACAAATGGTTTGTCTCTTTTATCAGTAAAAACTGTGCGTGAATCAGAGAGTGTAATTTCTTCCACTGATGACCAAAGGGTGTAAGCCCAGAAGGAGGAAAGAGTGGAACCCGGGCTGCAGGTGAGAGAGTAGCAGCAAGAAGAAACTCTTAGGAGGTTTCATTATAAAATACAGACAGCTCTTTCTGTTGGCAACAGCTCCTTATGCATTCTGGTTCCAGCGCTGCAGGTGGGCTAGCTAAGCAGGCAGCAGGCTGTGGCAGCCAGCGGGCTCTCATCTACGTTTCCTCTCCACTATTCTTTAAGCAGAGGATTGAATTCTACAGAAACCACTCTCAACTACTTTTAAAAAGGATTTATTAAATTCCTCTGCCAGGCAGGTTTCTCTGGAGAAACAAAATCAATAGACTTGTATAAGTTAGTGTGTGTGTGTGTGTGTGTGTGTGTGTGTGTGTGTGTGTGTGTGTGATGTTAGCCTGCACTTCCCAGCCTCCAGAATGGTAAGAGAGCAAATATTCATAATTGGCCAGTCTCAACTTCCTATAGTGCAGCATCATCACAGACACTCAAAAGGATGCTCAGTGACATGAACCAGGTGAGTGGGCTTAGAGCTCTTCACCACAGCTCTCAGAACTAGAATCTTTCAGTGTTTCAGGAAGAGTTTGAGTGGTGAGTTTTGTGACAACAGTGTCTCTAATCTGGAGCGAGTCACTTGTGCAGTTTTCACCTGTCAAGTGGCATGGGCCTCAGCATTCTCATCAGAGAGACCATAGTCACAAGCTGTAAAATATTGATCCCAGCAATCTACAAGCACACACCCCCTCCCATTTCAAAACAAATATAATCCATGTTGGTAGGAAAGTCACACGTGACTCTTTTGTGAACCAATGGCAACACTGTCGCTTCTGACATCTGTAATGACACACAACAGCATACTAATGAACCGCTTGCCAGAATATATCAACTCCACAAAAAAAGCAGTGGCTGGTCATCGTAAAAAACCACAAGTTGTATTCCAGGGAGGATCTATTCCTAGTCCCAGTCTATAACTTTATTCCAAATGAAGAACCATTCCTGAAGCAATGTGTCAACCTCCATGTTTTATGTGCTTGGTACCAAAACCCATGTTTTCTTTCAATTGTGGTATCTGTTAAGCTATTACTGTCAACACTCCATATGAACTGTACAGTCCATTGTCACATCTGAACTGCTTCCTATGAACACTCGGTTGCCTCCCCACATAAACCTTTGATTTGCGTGCACACATCCTGAAAGAACAACATCCCTTCCTTGAGATGTGTGTCACAGAGAGAAATCAATATAAACAAGTAATCGATTCCAAGATGTAGTTTCCATAAGCTTCATTCCACATCTCACACCGGCATATGGTAGATTCTGTTACTGACGTTTTCAAATCATCTCTGAGTTAACTATATTTTGACTTCAAATCAGACTCAACCATCCACCACAAGCAGCAGTGTTAAGATCAACAGTGTTATTGCCAGGGCATTTCACATGCAATCAGACAAGGCAGACTTTGTAGTGACATTGCGTTTGCCCCTTTCTTATGACACTATGCAGATAAACACTTTACCTACTGCCTCGTGTCTTTTCCAAACATTATCATCTAAAATAACCTCTTACTATGCCACGTATAAGAACTGAAAGACTGGCATCTTCTTGTCACTGATCCTGTTATGAACATAAAAACGAACGTTGGCACACATCACGGGCAATAGGGGGCAACAACAGCAAAAACAATAAGCACACATACACACGCAGTTGAATCTGCTGTTGTGTATATCATACTCAAATATTTTCTCCACTCTTTACCCCTCTCTACCCCGGTACCTCTGTTCTCCCCATTGGTTATAAATTTCTCTTAAGCGTCCTGGCATATCTTGAGCAAGAGCATCAATGCCTTCACTTCCCTTCATGGTTTTCAAATGGAAATTTACTTCAGTCTATGCTGTAATAATATTCAAAGTCTTCGTTATCATTATATTCCTGATTTCTGGTTCAGTAGTTGAAGTCTTTGCTCTAACTTTGACTTTAACAACAGGAATGCCAGTATTTTGAATAAATAAATACTAAACACTAATATAATAACAGGGACACAAGTAAGAGATTTAAATAACATCAAAAAAATGAGTGATTAATCTTTACCTCTGGCAGGTGTTCATACATCACAGACCAGGCCAGGGTAATAGGAGAGAATTAAGTGAAATTCTTTAGAAGATTCTATTAAAATACTGTTATAATGATTTACAAGGGAAATTGATCACCCTAAATTCAGAAATATTTCTTAAGAAGGCATAAAAGAAAACATCTTTTATTCTCAATATACTTACAAATCAGATGGTAAAATTATTACATGTACTCAATAAAAAAGACAATTTTCTCCACATGCACCTGAATCATGTCAGTTCCTATTGTAATTATCTTTAATGATTCCAGAGCCAATAAAATAAGTTGGGATTTGACTAGCAATTATACTACTCCATTTCATTTAATTTGGCCATTTCAGGCCAAATATAAAACCATCACTGTCAACAGGCAGTGTTTGCGTGCAGTCACATAGAGCACTAGCTAAGTTCTTCAGTTAGAGAAGTCAGCTATGAGCTACTGTGTGCCACTAAGGCGATGTTCTCATCTACCTATAGAGCAGCAATTGGCTAAATGGGCTCAAATCACAGGACTGAAAATGCTCAGGTGTCTCTCCGGTTCTAAGCAGCACTAGCCATAGAAGAACTCAATGATGGCTACTGGCATACTCACCCCAAGAAAGAAGTTTAAAATCTAAGACATTTGTTTGAAACCATCACTTTTAAATGGCTGAAATTCTATTTCAGATTAAATTTAAAAAAACATTTTAGTATAGTCCTATTGTTTTTAATTTTTTTCAGTGTAATGGAGTACAGGGTTTTTAAAGCATTCATTAACATTTTCTAATTCACAGTACCAGCTACTAATGCTGACTATGAAGACTGCTTCTCTGTCCTTTTCCTTCATGTTTTCTCAATGATAATGTGAGGTTGTTGACTTAGAAATACATATAAAAAACATTTTACTACTGAGTTTTCACCCTTGGGTTTCATTTAAAACACTGTTTTGGTCTTTGCTTCATAATTTTTGTAATATAAAACAATGCCACATTGTTAGCGTTAATGCAGGCAAAAATATTGTGGCAACATCAATTATCTGTCAAGACAGATCAGAATGATTTGTAACATTAAACTTTTGGAGAGAAGCCCACTGTCTCTTATGTGAATTAAAGCAATACAGACTGAAAACACAAAGGCAATTTGATTCTGTTCAGATTGCTACAGCCAAGGTATCCGGTCTCCCATACAGTCTACATGACTGTAAGCCTGTGTTCTATTGTTATACAAATCATATGTGTATTGGCTACTTCTCTGTTGCTGAAGTAAAACACCATGGATAAAAGAAACTTATAGAAGAAAGAATATGCTTTGGCTTACAACTACAGAGAAAGAGCGTCCCATTTGATAAAAGAAGAATAAGATCAGCTAGCCAAGGTGGGAAGCTGACAGATACTGCTAACTACAGACTGACAGGAAGCTGGAACTGGAGCTAGGCTATAAAACCTGAAAGGCCTACCTCCAAGTGTCAGCAGTTTTAGCTCCTAAAGGCCCCATAGCCTTCCCAAACACCGTCAGCAACCAGTGACCATGTGTTCAAATACAGGAGCCAATGGGGGCATTTCTCATATAGATCACAACAATATGAAAAGTACGAATTGCAATTTTCAGCTTTAAGAGATTTCCACCTTATGGTTGCATTATTAACACTACAGTCCGTGGGGCTGGAGAAATGGCTCTGTGGTTAAGAGTGTGTATTGATCCTGCAGAGAACTTGGGTTTGGCTCCAAGTACCCACAGCATTAAACCCACAACTGCCATTTACTCCAACTTCAAGGGATCCTATGCCTCTGGCCTCCCTGGCCACCTGCACCCTGTGTGCACACACTCACATAGACACATACATATGAACATATAATTAAAATTAATAAAATATTCCCTTTTTAAAAGACCCCTATCAGTATGAAGTTGCGACCTCATCTACCTTGGCAAATTCCTAAGGACATATTTATCTCTCCACTGTGATCGATGGGCCTAAGGCACCTTTCTTCCCTCTTTACATCTTCTTTCCCAGATTCACTAAATTCCCAAAACATCCAAATTGTCCTGACTCTCAGATCTGTACTGAGCATAGCGGTGCCCTTTCTGTTGTCTGAATCCGAACTCCTTTACCCGATGATCAGTTTCTTCAGGTCATCTTACTTCACAGT
This sequence comes from Rhombomys opimus, assembly GCA_010120015.1. Lineage (NCBI taxonomy): Eukaryota > Metazoa > Chordata > Mammalia > Rodentia > Muridae > Rhombomys > Rhombomys opimus. The sequence goes on from REGO01000663.1 coordinate 338,217, forward strand.
TCTTATTTATTAGTTTAACCAGCTTCTCTGTGTGCGTGATTCCTGTGTGCCAATATAATCTTTCATTTGCTTTCTATGCAAACAGCAGCTGGTTTAACAACAATGGACAAACCGTATCAATACATATAACAAAACAAAATCTTTGTGAAAATCAAATGATTAATCCAGGGCAATGGTGGCCCTTAAGACTGAGAAAATGGAGCCTTTTTGTCACAAAGTAGAAACAAATAGTGTAAACCAAAGCAAAGAAACCTGCTATACCCTGATGCAGAGCCTGGAGAGGGAAGAAAATGAAAGGTAATTGCTCAGAATCATTAGCCATTAAATTCTCAGTGCCAGCAAACTTTAGTTCAATTATTCTAGAGGGGAAAAAAAATGAGTATGCTAATAACTCTTTTACATGCAAAAGACCTGTTCTACTCTTTTCAAAAGGCTTCTTGCAATATGCTATTCATAGTAATAATAGTCATGATTGCCAATTAAAGAAATTTCTGCTAAAGTAAAGGAGCTTTGATTCTTCCACTTTCTTTGGGGGTGTCTATCAGAGGATTTGATATTTTCTGAAGCCAGGTTTATGGAATCTACAAATCATTTTTTAAAACCAAAACCAAGAATATATGTTGGCCTTAAAAGATGGATAAACCATGTTCCCAGGAGCTACAAAAGCAAGGTGCACAGAGAAAATGAAACTCACAGGGTCTAGCACTGTGATAGGTTATTATGATGGCAAGACAGCTAGTGAGTAATGAGCATTTGCAGAACATGAAAATGGTAAGGCTGAGACCAAACACAGGCAGGAATCGAACAAATATAAAACAGTTACAACTAACGCCATGGATCTGGTCATTCAGAATCTGAAGTTGGCCAGTGGCCGCTGGAAGGTTACCTCTGACCTAGCAACAGGCATGTGACTAAGTGTTTATCCCCACCGTTGCTCAGTTGCAGTCTCATGAAGACTTGTCTTGGGGCCAATGGTGGGAGAGTCTTTCTCTTACAATAAGCCCCAGGGCTGGGGAAAACATTGTTCTTCCACCAAGGACCCCAAGAGCAAGTGTTCACTTTCAGCTAACTACAGCTGGGGACCCACTCTGAGGCCAGAACCGAGACACACCCATCTAACAAAGAAGAAAGAGACAAACCTAGCCAGGGTGGCTAATAGCAAACACAAGTTAGATATGATGGAAAATGTCAAAAGTGTTCAAAATAATCACAACAAAAGTGATTTAAGAAAATGTTCCCATAGTGAATGCTAATGAAGCTTATCTGGAGCAGGGCTGAAGAGATGACTCAGTGGTTAAGAGCACTCGTTGCTCTTCCAGATAGATCTGGGTTCAATTCCCCGCACTCATGTGGCAGCTCACAACTGTCTGTACCTCTAGTTCCACAGGATCTGACGCCTTCACACAGACATACATGTTGGCAAAATACCAGTGCATGTGAAATAAAAATTAATTAATTAATTAATGAAAGAACTTATCTGGAGGTTGCTTAAAAGGTACAGGTATCAATCAACACAAATAGAAAGTTACAGAATGTTTGTATAGTAGAGCATTCAACTACCTGTCAATCAACAATACCTTTAGAAACACAGCTTCAGGCAAACTATCAGAGGCAATACCGTGTAACACTTATAATAAAAGGAATAATGTGCAGAAGAGATAAAATGATCACACACTAATAAAGTTTGTATGGTGTTAAAACATCCCCTTACATACAGAACACTAATTATAAAGTAAGACGATAGTAACTTTAAAGTAGGGAAATTAAAAGATGATCAATATTGACAATTTCATCCATGAAGAGTAAATGAACATTGACCATCTCCAGACATAACAACTGTTAGCTCTCAAACCCAGGACAAACGGCTGAGGTGTCAATTAACACATCACAGCAGATGATGGCAGCCAGGTTCTGCCAGCATCCCTCAGTCTCCACCTGCTACAGGGCCATTCTGGTTGGCATACCCCACCTCCTACCCTGAACTCTCCAGCCCGGGTATTAGGTCTGGCTTTCCTACCCTTAGATACTCTGGCTATGCAAGTATTTTGGACAGGTTCTCCAGACCAAGCCACCCTTCTTGGTTGGCAGCTCCTCTCCCCTGTCCCCTTACTCCTCTCCTTGCATGGCCCACCTCAGTCTCGTCAGGCTCACTCTGGACTATCCCAAATGTCTCTGTCTCTGCCTGTGCTTTCCTTTTTATCTATAATAAACCTTCTCCTCCACCATGCCTATGAGTAGTCATGTCCTTCCTTTTTTATTTCTGTTATTTTTCCTTTAAACATCCTAACCAAATATATATATATAAATAAATAAAAATTTTTAAAAAAAGGAAAAAAAAGATGACTCTGAAAACTTCCTGTGTTGATGATCAAAGAAAACATTCATTCTGGGTTGGGGCTGAGTTCCTTGTTCTTGTGATCCAAGGATGCAATCACAGGTTTTGGTGTGCACTGTGACATGGCAGGTTATGAACAAAGATTAAATGATCCTATTATGAGTATAAGAGTAGAGAATAGATGATTAGCCAGTTTAGAATAACAGGCTTCAAAAAACAAGACATAAGATAAATGATTTGTCTCTTGGTAAATGAACACTGTCATCAGCTAGCATAGGGGAGAACTAGCTATAATAGACTTGGCATGCTTAAACTTTGCTAATCAATGAAAAAGGTTTTATTGCCCGGAGGTTAGGAAGAATTAGTAGAAAGAAAGATATACGAGAAATTTTCAGTTAGCTGTGGGTTTCAAAAGAAAAATATATATCAATAATCATGTTGTAATTTCCTTTTGTGTAACGATTTTAATCTGTTTTTGAAGACTACATTTTTAAGGTGATTATTTTTGGAGAATATGTAACTTGTGACTATGAGGTGATTCTTTTTCTTACCTAGAGAATTTTTGTCTTACGTGGTATGAAAAGGCTAGGAGAAAAATAGTTGTTGGAATCTTGCTTCATTCAGCAAGTGCGTGTGTGTGGGAGTGTGTGTTCCCCCCTCCTTTTCACCAGCCCCAAGAGAATTAAGTTTTGCTCCCTCACCTTTTTCACCAGCCCCCGAGAATTAAATTTTGCTCCCTCAGAGAAAAACTCTGCTCAGTGATTAATTGCCAGCTCCACAAATCCCCTTCAGTACCTGACCTGACAAAGCTGACTTTCGACACATTTACATAAAATGGCCTGCTAGTAAACTTTCAGTTCTTACATGCTCACAGAAGATAAGAAATTTTGTTTTTTAAATTTAAATTCATTTTTTTATGATTTATTCACTTTACATCCCGATTGTAGCACCCTCATATTCTTCTAGTAGTCCCACCCTCCCACTCTTTTCCTCTTTCCCTCTTTCTCCAATATCATTTTCCCCTAGTCCTCAAAAGTGAGAGTCCTCCTCCCCTACTGCCTGACCGCAGCCTGTCAAGTTTCATCAGGACTGCCTGCCACACTCCTTCTCTGTGGCCTGGCAAGGCCTTTCTGATGAGGGTGTGGGGAGAATGAGCAGGCAGCAGAGTCCATGTCAGAGAAAGCCCTTATTCCCCTTACTAGGGTAAAGAGATGGAGACTGAGCTGCCTATCAGTTACATCTGAGCAGAGGGTCTAGGTCCTCTCCATGCATGGTCCTTAGTTGGTGCATTAGTCTCTGCAGGCCCTGCTAGACCCAGATTTGTTGGCTTTGTTGGTCTCCTTGTGGAGCGCCTGTCCCCTCTGGGGGCTTCTGTCCTCCTACCCTCTCCTAAGACTTCCTTCTCTCTGCCCCAAGTTTGGCTGTGCATCTCAGCATCTGCTTCAATGTCCTGCTGAGTGGAGTCTTTCAGATTACCTCTATAGTAGGCTCCTGTCCTATTCCTTCTCTTCAACCACTTCCTGTGTCTATTCTCTATACCCTTCTGAATGAGAATTAGGCATCCTCTCTAGGGTCCTCGTATTTAGCTTTAGGACTGTGGATTTTAGTATGTTTATCCCGTATTATGTGGCTAATATCCACTTATAAGTGAGTATATACCGTGTGTGTCTTTCTGGGTCTGGGTTACCTCACTCAGGATGATCTTTTCTAGTTCCATCCATTTGTCTGCACATTTCATGATTTCCTTATTTTTAATAGTTGAAAAGCATTCCATCGTGCAGATGTCCCACAGTTTCTCTATCCATTCTTCAGTTGAAAGACATCTGGATTGTTTCCAGATTCTGGCTATTACGAATAAAGCTGCTATGAACATAGTTGAGCAAATGTCCTTGTTGTAAGGTGGAGCAGCTTTCAGGTATATACCCAGGAATGGTAAGGCTGGGTCTTGAATTAGAGTTGATTCTCATTTTCTGACATAGTGCCAGACTGATTTTCAAAGTGATTGTATGATTTCCTGTCCTACTAGCAATGGAGGAGAGTCCTCTGCAACCTAGCCAGCATGTGTTGTCACTGGAGTTTTTGATCACAGTAATTTTGATATGTGTAAGATGGAATAACAGAGCCATATAGATTTTCATTTCCCCTATGTCTGATGATTTTTAGCATGTCTTTAAGTGCTTCTCAGTCATTCTATGTTCCTCTGCTGAGAATTTCTTTTTAGCTATGCAACCCATTTTTAATTGGGTTATTTGGTTTGTTGCTGTTTAATTTCTTGAGCTCTTTATATATTCTGGATATTAGCCCTGTGTTGGATGTAGGAACAGTGAAGATCCTTTCCCAACTTGTAGGCTGTTGTTTTGGTCTGTTGACACTGTCCTTTGCTTTACAGAGGCTTTTCAGTTTCATGAGGTCCCACTTATTGATTGTTGATCTTAGAGTCTGTGATGTTGGTATTCTGTTCAGAAGTTGTCTCCTAGGGTCAAGGCCTTAATTTCTTTTTCAGCCTGTTTGTATTTTGTATACAGGAGAGCTACTTGTTTGTTTGTTTGTTGTTTGTTTTTGAGTTAATTTTGGATCCAGCCATTTTGCTAATGGTGTTTATCAGCTATAGGAGTTCTTCAGTAGAATTTTGGGGTCACTTATGTATACTATCTTACTATCTGTGAATAGTGATACTTTGACTTCTTCCTTTCCAATTTGTGTCCTGTTGATCTCCTTTAGTTCTCTTATTGCTCTAGCTAGGACATCTAGATATAGAGAGAGTGGGCAGCCTTGCCTTGTTCCTGATTTCAGTGGGATTAATTTGAGTTCCTTTCTTTTTAGGATGATGTTGGCTATACACTTGCTGCATATTGCCTTTACTATGTTTAGGTCGGTGTATCTTATCCCTGATATCTCCAAGAGTTTGGAGCTTCTCTCCCCAGTACTAAAAGGGATCCACTCCACAGGATGGTGAGAGTGTATGCCCAAGGTTAGAGCCCCATGACCTGCCTGTACCCAGAAGGTATCCACAGATGGTGGGATTGGACAGGTGGCCTAGGGGTGAGGCTGAGCTGGGTGGGAGCCGGGAAACTTTTCCTGAGATTAGCTGGGTGACCTGAAGTTGCACCCTTGAATTTCCCTGTGGGCTCTCCTCTCACCTGAGAAACACAGACGTTAGTGATTTGGTGTCCATGGAAAAGCCTGTAGTTGTTCTGCTCTTACTGCTGAGCTGATGTTCAGGGATCAGAGTTGCCACCTTGAATCCTGAAGTCTCGTTCTTCATTTTATAATGTATTCATTTTTAATTAATTACAGTTTATTCACTTTTTATCCCAAATGTAGCCTCCTCCCTCAGCCCCTCCCAATCCTGCCCTTCCTCTTCTCCTCCTTTGCCCCTTCCCAAGTTCACTGATAGGGGAGGTCTTCCTCCCCTTCCCTCTGTCTCTAATCTTGTTCTTTTAATTTGAAAAGTTATTCAATAAAAAGTCATCAAGAACATACCATGCACCCAATACTCACCCTTGCATGAAGGTGTTCTAGAGAAATGAAAGCTATGATTCCACTCTCCTGGAAGTGGAGTGTTGTCGACTCTTTAAATTCCACTGGAGAAATCGTCTTTAAATTACATTATGGTAAGTATTTAGTGTTTCATTGCTTCCTGAAAGTGAGTTAGAAGGCTCAGTGTAGAATTGATTACAAATATATCTCTGGGGAAAATACTATAATCAAGAGCTAGGTTGATTTCATAAGGATGAACAAACAGCTTCCATTATTTCTTCCTGTTATTTGTTTCTGTTCTGGGATGGGAATAAATGGTGTTAAAAATATGTGTGCAATGCAATTCACCTGTGGGTCTTTCAACTGGAGCATTTTAAATTTTAATTTATACTCTAAAATAGCACAGAATATGTACTCCTAAGTTCCTTCCTCCTTAATTTGTTAATGTTATATATATACTACTGCTTAATTTGTTGCATCCCTTACACACACACACACACACACACACACACACACACACACACCCCACACACACACAAATAGTGATGCTTTCCATAAACTGGCTAGGGATCACAATTAAAAAAGTCAAGTCCATTGTGCAAATGTACCACAATTTCTGTATCCATTCCTCAGTTGAGGGGCATCTGGGTTGTTTCCAACGTCTGGCTATTAAGAATAAAGCTGCTGCAAACATGGTTGAGCAAATGTTCTTGTTGTGTACTTAAGCATCTTTTGGCTATATGGCTAGTAGTGGTATAGCTAGATCTTGAGGTAGCATTATTTCTAATTGTCTGAGTGTAGCACATGGCAGCTCAGTCTCCTAGTGGCTTCCTAGTTAAGGGAAAAGGGGCTGTCTCTGACATGAACTCAGTGGCTGGCTCTTTGATCACCTCCCCCTGATGGGGGAGCAGCCTTACCAGGCCACAGAGGAAGACAAAGCAGCCAGTCCTCATGAGATCTGATAGGCTAGGGTCAGACGGAAGGGAGGAGGACCTCCCCTATCAGTGCACAGGAGCTTGGGAGGAGAAGAGTGAGGGAGTGGGGGGATTGGGAGGGGACAAGAGAGGAGGCTATACCCAGGATACAAAGTGAATAAATTGTAATAAATTTAAAAATATATTTTTTAAAAAAAAATCTCAAAAAAAGCCAGTTCCAAGTTAAGTGAGAGACCCTCTGTAAACACATAAGTTGTGGAGTGACTGGGGAAGATGTGTGATGCTAACCTCTGACTTCTACATGTACGCTCACACAGATGCATATTAACACACACATGAACACACACATATACCTACTTAGTATGTATAACCAGTGCAACACCCCTCAGAAATTTAACTAGGGATACTTTATTTAGTTTTAATTATTTGAATAAAAAGTCAGTTGCATAATATCACATACTTATTTTATTTTTAAAATATTTATTTCTGATTGTGTGTGTGAGAGTGTGTTGTGTGTGTGCCTGTATTTGTGTCTCTGTGTCTGTGTGGGATTAGGAACATAGGATTGTATGTATGTGCAAAGGCCAAGAGCTGGTGCTGGATCCTCTGGAGCTGGAGTTACAGGAAGTTGCGAAGTTGTGAGCTGGGAACTGAACTCAGACACTCTGAAGAGTACTGTACACTATTGTCTGCTCAGCAAGATACGCCGTTCCATATTTGTTTTCTTTCTCTTCCTTTTAAAAGAAAACTGTCTTTTAAAGGTGGGGAGATTTCATTGGAAGTATGTAAGATAGATACACAAACAATGGCTAGCCGCCGAAAGGATTAGATGAAGACCCGAGACTTTAACTTTTAAGATTTTAATTTTAATAATATGTGTCTGCACGCATGCATGTGTGTGTGTGTGTGTGTGTGTGTGTGTGTGTGTGTGTGTGTGTGTGTGTTTGAGGGTGTATAGGTGGCACACAGGTACCCACAGAGGCCAGAAGAGACTATCAGATTTTCTGGAGTTAGAGTTATCATTGTGACCTGTCTAATGAGGTGATGTTAACCAGCCTCAGGAAATCTGCAAGATCACGTCTCCAGCCTGTACATGCTGTGCTGATTATGCCCTGCTCTGCTACGTCTGAGTTGGGGAAACATGATGTATATGTATATGTTTTATTTGTATTTCTGTTTTGACTTGTTATAAGAGAATCTGCCCCAGTCACGTGCAAATTTGAGCTTCCCTACAAACACCTCATTTTCACCTGACCAGAAGTACTCCAAAATGCCTTAGAATGCTCACTGACTTATGGAGCACAAGACAGAACTTTAGAGATGAGAAGAAAATATCACTATAGTACAGCACATGTCATGTCTGTGACTCGGGTGAGGACCATTTGCTGCATCTGTGAGTCAGATTAAATTTACAGGACGAAAAGGGGAAAATGAGTTCTGAGAAATGTGGCTTGCTTTTCAGTGGCTTTCATTTCTGACCATGTAGTTCTGGAATGAAGTTTAATAATGGGTGCTCCCAGCGCTTTGTAAGCACTCAGCACAGTTGTCAGAATGTAGAAAGTTGCTGGAATGACTGCCTTGGGTGAGCAAGAAATGCTTGTTCGCACCTTAACTGGTGCTGTAAGAAATTAAAAAAAAATGCAGAGCACAGAGGCCCCAGGGCTGGGAGAATGACAAGGCTGGGAAGATGGAATAGATGTTTTAGACCTTGCACAGAAGCCATGCAGAATCCTGGCCTTGCCACCTCCATTGCATAGGACATGCAGAGTTATAGCATGCATCACTCCGCAGTAAAATAACTGCCTTGACTAAAATGCATTCCTGTCAATATCTGGTCTTCTGACATATACTGCTTGAAAATCTATTATCCAAAGTATAAAACTCACAACTTTGGGACTCCCTATTTTCTTACAAAATGAAATAAAATAAAAATCAATTAACTGTTTAGCCGTTAATTAGTGAAGTTCTTTAATTTTATGTCTTCTCATGTTATGTTATCTCTGCTGCAGCATTTAGAATACAATTAGGAGCGTTTTTCTGAGAATCGAGTGTTTGGAGGGATGGAGAGATAAATCAGTGTGTGCAGCTCTTAGAGAAGACCCCAGTTGGGTTCTCAGCACCCCTGCGAGATGGCTCAGGACAGGCTGTAACTTCAGCTGAGGGAATCCAAAGCTCGTCTGGCCTCTGCAGGCACTGTGTTCATACACACCCCCACCTCCACATAATTAAAAAATATAAAAGTTTTTTTTTTCTTTTCAAAAACAGAATTTCTGTGAACCTACTTGGCCACATCCTCCCAAACAAGCATGAATGTTTTTTGGCGAGGGAGATAAGTCTCTCCTATGTCTCCAAAAGTTCCAATGAGAGAAATACAGCACTTACTATCGCTAAGTTCCAATTAGGTTGCTGTAATAAAATATTCAGGGTCCAGATGGTACGCAGTTTCTTTCCCAGGAACAAACACAGAGCAAAGTGTGGATGTGTGACTGTCAAAGCTGCAGACATGAATGAGCATCTACGCAGGACTGTCCTTCCGCATAGTGAAAACCCGCAAAACCAGGACAGTGTAGAAGAAAGAACTCAGAGAATGGGACCAAGTGCAATGAAGACTATTCGCTCAAGCCTTGTACTCAGTGCTATGTTAGTAGCTAAACATTAAGTAGGTAGCTCTGAAGAAATGAAAATGATTCCTGAAGTGAACCCAAAGTCCTATGTCCCTGTCTACCATTACCCTCCTTCTAGGTCCCTTTGTTGCCCAAGACTGTGCTGGCCAATGGGCTACTTAAAGGAGAAAAGTTATTTATTTATTTATCTATTTATTTATTTATTTATTTATTGTTTGCTGGTTTAGCACAGTTTCAGGTTATAACCCTACATAGCAGAGAAGTTGAGACAGCAGGAACCTGAGGAAATTGGTCATGCCCACACTCGTAACCAGAGCAGAGGGCAACACAGACCTGCAGGCTTGCACTTCGTTCTCCACTCTTCCACAGTTCAGAATGCACCACCTCGAGAACGGAGCCCCCCACAGTGGGGGGTGGGGGGGATGTCTCATGTCAGCTGACTTGATCAAGACAATCTTTCACAGACATGCTCCCAGGGGAGCTTAATCTGCACAACTTCTCAGTGAGACTTCAGAAATGATTCTAGATTATGCCATGTTGACAACTGAAAACCAGCTATCATGTTAACTTGTGTTTACTTTCCATGCAGGGAGCCTAGCTGGTTCATAAGCTGAGGTCTGCTTAGACACACAGACAGCACACCTCCTTCGTTGCCATACAGCCAGGCGTTCCACAGCACACATTCAGCTTCAGTTGAAAGGCTTTTCACTCCTGTCTGGATTTCAGTAAATTGCTAGAAAGCAAAGGGTTTATGGGATGGTAATTCTAATGTAATTCCTGTAAATGTCCCAAAGGTTTGTCAGACCTATTTATGAGAGCATAGAATAATCTCCAATACTAACTTTAATTTATCATTTTTTGTATGTATACAGCTGTTTGTGTGGACATACGTCTCTGCACCACATGTGTACCAGGTCTTCACAGGGGCCAGGAGAAAAAATGGTATACCCTGGGATTGGAATAACAGACAGTTGTGAGCTACCATGTGGATTCTTGGGATCAAATCCAGATCCTTTGGTAGAACAGTGTTCATAATTGCTGATCCATCTCCCCAGCCCCTCATACCAAAATTTATAAAATAATGGCTCTTAGTGCTGTTTTTCAACTCAACAATTTGTGACAAAGAATCTTAATAAAATAAAAAAGATACCAACATTTAAAATAAAGTAGAACCAAGTGCTAAAGTGAAGTGGCGATACCTGAGGAAAATGCAGAAACCCTGGGTCTTATTTTTCAGACATAGGCCTCTCCATAAAAAAATAATCAGTAATGACTATGATAACTAATAGAGAAACGTGTACAAGCATAGGAGTTACATTTTGACATCCTGGAATGTGAGCTGGTAGCTACAATGTTGCTGGCTCTTCCCAATTCCTTGTGTCTCACAAGTTCTCTCTGCAGTGAATTAGGAAGACTGTCAGTTCTGTCTTCATTGCCAACTTCCTCTGAACGTGAATACCTATGGTACCCCTGTTGAAGTTTTTAGAAGTTTATTTATTTGTATTATGTGGGAGGGCTGATTTGCACGTGATCCAGCAGGCATGCCAAGGGATATGTGTAAAAATCAGATGATGACTTTGTGGAGGTGGTTCCCCTCTTCTGTCTTGATGAGGATCTCAGAGATCAAAGCCAGGACAGTAGTCTTGTGGATCAAGGTCCTCAATCTGCTGAGCCACCTCGTTAGCCTCCTATTTAGTTTTTGTCCGACTACGAGCAGATATCAATTGCCACATCATTGCACAGCATTCTCTTCTACAAGAAATCTGTTCATAATTCAGATTATGAAAAGAATTATCAAAAGTTAACCAAATGTTGAATAAATCAATTAGATTAAAAATAGATATAAGAAATATATTTCAAAGTCTCCTTTTGAAATCATCTTCAAAGAACCTTTTTGTTTAAGATATGATGGATTCAGTCACATCAAATAATGTTGCCTGTGTTTATTTCAGGTTGGGAATAGATAGAAGTCAACCACAATGAGAACTGATGAGTAAGGGGAGTGTAATGATGCATACACAAAGGCTCACAGGCAACAGATGACAGACTAACGTTTTAATCCCCACCAAATACCAAAATTTCAAATAGTTAAGACAGGAAAAGCAATCTCTCTAGAAAAAAAAAAAAAAAAAAAAAAAAAAAAAAA
>REGO01000663.1:349755-404969 GCA_010120015.1 Rhombomys opimus
AACGTTTTAATCCCCACCAAATACCAAAATTTCAAAAAGTTAAGACAGGAAAAGCAATCTCTAAAAAAAAAAAAAAAAAAAAAAAAAAAAAAAAAAAAAAACGATGCTGGGATAACTGAGTGTCCATGAGTAGAATAAGGAAGATATGTCCCTCTCACCACAAACTCTTTGTATAAACTCAGTAGAAGATAGAGAAGTTAATTAATTTGATAGAGCAATGTGTAGGCACAACACTCCAAGATGTGGGCATAAGGAAGAGCTTCCTGAGAGGGTCTCAGATAGCTCAAGAATTAATTGGATGAATTAATAAATATGAAAATCTTATTTTAGTGTAATGACTCTGCATGATGTACAAGCACAAAGATGAGGTTCAAATATCTGAGAATCACATGACAAACTGTCCACGGTAGATGCGTGTCTGCACATCCAGGCTTGAGGGGGTGAGAGCAGAGGCAAGTGGATCCACGGGTTTGCATCGTCCAGGTACAATGGTGAGCTCCAGATTCAATGAGGAGGTCTGTCTCAAAGATAAGGAGAAAGGTGTCTCAAAGGTGAGGATAAAGAGATGATGTCTCCTGATACTGACTTCTGACCTCTGCAGGACAGTGTCTTGTAGCTGTACGCATGCACACACGCACATGTACGAGCTGCTCCTGCTTTGCAATGGAAGGAATCGGAGAGTGAAGAGTCAGCCTATGCAGTAGTCTCTGTCTTCACTGACTTCAGACTGATCTACAGTTGCTCACGGGCAAACACACTGGAGCTCTATTGCACTATTTCAGAAAGGAAATTGCTGTCCTCACTATCACACGTGTTCCCAGTTTTGCATCTTCTCATTTTTTTTCACATGACAAGTTGGATAAGTTTTTCTTCTTAAAATCAAATTTAATCATAAGATTAGAAAAATATTACTTTGAAGCATCTCATTTTCCAAGTATTTTTGGTTTCTTTGGCTGTCTCTCTTTTTTTTCTCTCTCTCTCTTTCTCTCTCCCTCCTTCTGCCTTCACCCTTTCCTTTCTCCCTCCTTCCTTTCTTCCTCCCTTCATCTGTCTGCCAGTCTGTCTTACCATATTTTGGAAACACAATAAAAGTACGATGAGGAAAACACCTTCCAGCTGGAAGCTTCAGGCCTGGCTTCCCATCAGTGAGAGCCAGAAGAGGAACTGATCTCTAGACAGCAGCACTGCTTGTCTCTATGGCTAGCTACTGTTATATTCTTCAGAATGTATGTACTGGCATTTCTACCTTGGAATACAGAAACACTTTTTTATTGAATTCTTAACAACTGCTGTAAATATATGATAAGCTGCCAAAGTTTTAGTATATTCTGCAGTCTTTCTTTGAGTGAAAACTAATAATGACAGGAACTGAGAGCACAGTATGTTTTTGCTGAGAGTGGCAGTCTTGTGGCATGCCATGTTATTCATCTCTGCTTCCTGAAAACATGAATAAAACACAGCAGGACACCCAAGTACCTCATGTATTCACTATATCAATGACATCTGTATAATGTTGCAACAGGTACATAGTTTGTTAAGATTTCAAAAATATAAACCAGTGCAGCATCCAACAGCAGGGTGGGTGTCTTCTTGGCATAATATCCCTTCCAATCATAAACCCAAGGGGAATGAGATTTATATTCATTTTTGGTTGCTTTTAATGATGTTTACACGAGGGAATTCACAACTGTGGTGACCACAGAGGGCAGAAGAAAATATCTGATTCCCTGCTGTTAGAGTTACAGGCAGTTCTGAATTGCCCAACACACAATTTGCCTACTCTCTCTCTCATCTGTGAATCACCCTCTGATGGCATAAAAACCAACACAATGTAAATGCTGTGAGAGGACACTCTGTGGATGGAGAATTGAATCATGTCAGTACAATGGGTGAGTGTCATAGCTCAATAACTTCAGTAACTCTTGGAGGCCGTGGGCTGGGCAATTGACCGCCTAGTTGTGGCACAATCAGGAGCTAGTAAAACAGGTAGAACAAGGGAAAGGAAAGAAAGACATTGAGGATGTGACCTTAATGGAGAGACTGGAATTATCACCTTTTCCTTTTTCTTTGTTGCCCGGCAACCACAAAATGCCTAGCTTTGCCCTCTTCACACTCTTCAATGACTCACCTCAGCAAAAGCTCAGGCACAACAGAGTCAATTAAACATGAACCTGTGAAGTTGGAGAATAGGAACCAGACTACATCTGTGTTCATCTCAGACATTTTGTCACAGTGACAGAAAGCAAATAGTCACATGTGATTGAGTTATGGCAATCTGCAATGGTATTCTAACTCATATTAATTAGTGGTGTTTTGGGTATAACTTCCAAGTGTGACATTGACACTAAACCTTGGAGATTAAAGAAACATCAAGTAAAGGATAAAGGATAGCAAGAAAGATTGTGATCAATAGGACTTCCAAAATCATCCTAATGTCCTCACCTTCTGGTAAATTGCTTATTTACTATTTTGGTGCTTCCTTCCATTTACTTAAATTATTACTCTAAGCACAAGATGGTGCTTATTGGAACAAAGAAGCTAATATTCTTAATATTCTCATTTAAAATCAGAAGGAAAAACTTTATGTTAAACAAGTGACAAGTGTTGTCACTTTCTATGAAATTGAGTTCTACACTGTAAATCTATAGGCTTTTCATGCATGAAGGAATGCACTTTAGAAAGTACTTTTAGAAGCACCTTCAATATGAATGGGCCATTCAATTATCTGTCTAAATTTGAGTGCAAAGAGGGAATAAATAAGCCAGGTTATGCAATCATAATCGTCTTGCTATATATACTAAATCAAAGACCGCGCCCGTTCACAGGAAGAGAACTAGCAGGTGGAAGCATCAGAGTGCTCTTCCAAAGCTGTTAAATGATGTGAACATCTGTTGTAATGTACTAAATACTAAAACAATGAAACAATGATAAAATACTTACATCACAGATGTGGTTGCGAAATGGTATCAAACGTGTTCTTTTCATATTCATTCAAGTTGTGCCGTACATTTCTAAAAGCTATGGTATATGAAAATAGAGTTGTATAAAATCAACTTCCTGTGTATATTATATGTATAAGCATCTGATATAAAGTGTGCATTGGAACTTACTATTAAGGAGGATACAACCTTCTACAACCTGACTGTGAAGCTACTGGTTCTACTACAAACAGCAGGCATGATGAGCCACCAAGGGACCATGAGAAAGGGCCCACCACACCAGAACCAGAGCCTGCTAAACCCATGAACCGAAATAGATGTTTCCTCCTTGTAAGTTTACTGTGTTGAGCTTTTAATCACAGGGATGGAAAGCAGAGAAATAGAGCTTTCACTCCTATCATTGTTCTGGTGACATCACTGAGGTTCAAGGAGACCAGACAATTACCAAATACCACTTAGGTAGGAAATTGGAGAGATGGGAATTTAACCCATGCCTGTTGGGTGCCAGAGCTAATGCCCACTGTTCCCCTTCATTTATTTGCCCATTCAATGCTTGTGAAGCAGTGGCAGGAGCTGTAGGTCAAGTGAAGAGCCAGACGCGAATCTGATTCCAAAGTCACAAGGGCAAATATTCTGTAGACATAAATAACATATACTGTTGGTATATACCAGGAAAGAATGATGAGTTAATAATGCCTGTGCGAAGCGCAAAGTGTGATAGCATCATGAGACACAGAAAGGATGTCTAATAGGCCAGTGATGAAAGGGAAACCTCAAAGATGTGGCACTGAGAGAATTCCAGTGTGAGGATAATCTAAAGAAAACAACAGATTCTTTATGTTGGTGGCACACCAGAGAAAAGGAAAGAAGAGAGACATCAGAGGAAAGAGTTTGGATTTAAATCCAAATGCACCATAAAATGCGTGCTCACTTGTTTATGCCTAAATAAGGCATATTCGTAAGATGCTGTGGATAACAGGATGCCTCATTTCAGAGGGGTGCTTGCAGCCAACTCTGAAGGCCTGAGTTCAATCCCCAGGACCCATAGGGTGGAGGGAGAGCAACGACACCTGCAAATTGCTCTCTGACCTCCACACGTATGCCATGGCATGGACACCCCCTACACTAAACAAACAAAAAAAATGTAGTAATTTTGGTACTGCAGTTATTTCTGTTTAAAGATTAAACAAACGCTATTAAAGTAATGCTATTAAAACTATGCTGGAGAACTTCATACATGAGTATACCATGTCTACACATTCTCTACCACTTTGTTGACCTCAGACTCCTTCAGGGCCTCTCTGCTCACAATCCCATGGTCTTTTTATTTATTAGTTTAATGCACATATTTTTTGTATGTCATATATATATATATATATATATACATATACATACAAACACATACACACACATATACTCTATCTACTCAGGTATTGTTCAATGTACATGTGTATTTGAGCTCAAATTTTACTACAATGCTCAAACTGGCCAAAACTCCCCATAAACTGTGTAGCTGAGAATTGTTTCCATCGCATCATGCTCTTGCTTCAGTTTTTGAAAAGCATGTTTGTGCATCTGTGTGCATGTATGTATATGTGTAAATGTATGTATGTGTGTGCATGTGTTTCCATGCATGTGTGTGCACTGTGCATTCATATGCCCGTGTATATCTATATAAGTGTGTATATGTGTGTTTCAATGTGTGTACTCTTCCATGTTTATGTGTTCATGTGTGTATCATGTGTGTGTATATATTTGTGCATGTGTTCATATGTGTGTATGAACTTGCATGTATGCATGGGTGTGTATGTCTGTGTATGAGATTATGTACATATGTGTGTGTTTTGCATATGTGTATATGTGTGTATGCATATGTGTGTATACATGTGTCTACCTGTTTGTGTGGATGTGTGTGCTTATGTGTGCATGTGTGCGATTGTGTATGAGTGCATAGACGTGTGTACGGACATGTGTGAATATCTGTGTGTGAGGGTGTGTCCAGGTAGGAACTCTCATGTCGAGCTCCATGCCCCTTCCATTTTACAGGACTTATTTAAATAAAGAACTAGGTAATCTAAGCAATCACACATCACACACACACACACACACACACACACACACACACAGGAAGACTATTCTGGGATCTGGGATCAGTATGTATCTTTTAGATAGCCTCTAATAACTTGAATGATGAAGGAGATGCAGACTTTGCTTACATAGAACAAGTTCTTCAGCAGAAGTGAGAAAATGCAAGAATCCCTAACTTGCAAAAACAGTGCATCCTTAAATGTTTTTAGCTGAGTCAAAACAGTTTTCTTAGTCTTTGGACCAGTTGACTTGTAAGGTCAGCTTTAACTAGAAGGGCACTATCAGATCTGAATATGAGAAACAGTGAGGAAACTGTGAAGACTCCCTGGAAAGTGTCCATATTACAAACCAGGGATTCTTTGGTAGTCACAATGTGGTAGATGAGGAGGAGCATAATCTTAGCCTCTATCTAGCACCTCAGTCTGAAAATAAACTCAGCTTCCATGGAAAAGCACAGACCAGACACCCCTCAATCTGGAGGGAACGTCAGGGTGTCCAGCTACCAGGCCCTAGCTCTCCCCTGGTACCAAGTCAGATTCAGCAAACACACCATTGTTTTCTCTCCCGACTCCCTCTCTTACTCTTCCTTCTAAGAAAAGTAAAAAAAGTGTCCTACGATTGTGTGAATCTGAACCAACACACAGCCAGTATGAAACTGCATCCTACAGCCCAGTTGATGCTTAGGTTTCATTATTTCATCCCTTCATTAGTCTAGAATGCGTGAGTGCATTTGATAGTGAATGAAACTCCCATATGCAAAAAAAAAAAAAAAAAAAAACCTCAGTAAAGAAAGCAAGAAAGAATGAAGTGATTGCAAATGAAATTCACACTGTCCTGAAAATACAGACACACACACACAGACACAGACACACACACACACACACACACACATTAGTGTTTAAAGAACAGTGTGACAAAAAAATAAAAGCCGATACACAGCACACAAACATTAGCCTGAGGGTCTGCTGGAGGATCAATGCATTTTGATGGTTACAGCTTTGGTTTATGTCAATATTTGAAAACTTTACTTGCCGAGAATTTCTTATTCTCATGCAGTTGCTGCCTCACTAATCTAAGATGTCAGGGAAAGCCTAGAGGCATGAAATCAATCACTGGGCACTTACCTTCCATGTAGATTTGAAGGGAAAAGAGGTGCATTGTAACTACCAGCAAAATGGATGAACTGTTTCATTGGTCGCATAAACACAGCTTGAGCACTTTCTTGGGGGGGGAGGGGAAGGAGGCAGGAGTGAGTCCTTGCAGTCTTTTTACCTTGAGCAGGTCCTGATGTGGGGGGACATCGCATCCCCAAAGGGGGTGTCAGCTTTTGTTTTTACAATGCCTGTCCTGGTTATTTGCAAAAGAAAGGAAAATGAAAACAGACCACTGACAGGAAAACTGTAAATTGAGTTTTGGCTTTCCAAGAAAGGAAACAGGGCCCACTCTCTGGGTTCATTCATTTGTTCTTTCACTATGACAAGATTTTTGGTTTGTTTTTTATTACTATCCTGTGTGTGTGTGTGTGTGTGTGTGTGTGTGTGTGTGTGTGTATGAATCACACGTGCTTTTGTGTATTCCCAGTTTATGCACGTGCATGTCGTTCATGTCAATGGAGAGTTTGGGGCAACTGGTTATCTCTTCGCTGTTTGCTTCCAGGGGCAGAACCTGGACACCTTTGGCGTGCCTTTGCTAGCTGAAACTGTAATGCATTCTGTCAGGAATACATTTACACTAGAATGCTGATGTTTATCTCCCTTTCCTCTCAGCTGTATTTTGAGCACTTCCTTTTTTTCAGTTAACTTGGGAATCATATATGTGTTTCTCATCCACTTCATTCTACATTGCCAGCTGATGCTCTTGACTGACTCCTTGTACAAAGCTGCAATTATGGTTAAGGGTATAATCCATGCTTCCTGAATTTGACTGTTTTTTTTTTTTTTTTTTTGCTCACCAGGATCCCTTCCTTATGGAAAGTATTAATTTTATGGTCTAAAAGTTTTGTTTTCAATATATTTTTCTTTATGCAAATTTTATAATTATCAACATGAGGGTGCTGACTATAAACTGGTCTCGGGAAAATCTTTCTGTATTATTTTGTTTTGTTTAAAAGGTTATTAAATTATTTTAATAAATTCATTTGATTTGCATTCTAAAAGACTAAATGATCTCGGGGAGTAAATGAGAAAACTACAGAGCATATCGACTCTGTGAGGTTTAGTTCCTGCACCACCATACACAATTAGGAGGAACTCCTTTCGCTCTGAAAGCAACCCTCTCAGAAAGGAGAGGTAAGCTAGAGGAAGCGTGCTCATATATATGGGTGAAATCTGGGATGCAATTCAGAATATCCATGACGCAGGCCACATGGTATAAACACAGTCAGTTTCTTGTTTTTATCTGTGAAATGGAAATAAGAGCATTTGCATTGGTAGGTTTTAGTCTGCAATACAGTCATCTGACATTGCTTCGAACGGAAGCGACTTCGAAAGAACTAAGAGAAATGATCTGGATTCCAATAATGTCTCATATCCCAATCATATGTTCCCAAAGCAGAGCTTCCTGCATGGCTGTGCTATCAGTGAACAACACCATGTTGCTGTGTTTTCAATTACTGGTTTTTCTTTTCACATTATGTGTTTGGCTTAGGTAATGTTTTACATATCTATGTGTATATGTGTGTGTGTATATATATGTATTACATGCATTTGTATTTATGTAGATAGATAGATAGATAGATAGATAGATAGATAGATAGATAGATAGCTTCACCTATTCCAGGCTGGTATTGACCTTGTTATACTACCAATGATGACCATGAACTTTTGATCCTTTGCCTCTGCTTTCTGTTTGTTTGCATTACTGGTGTATGTGGCATCACGCCTACTAAATGCAGTGCCGAGTGTTGATCCTAGGGCTTTACATATGCTAGGCAAGCCAATCTGTTCTTTCAGTTACCTTCCTCAAAGAATATTATTCTCTCCAGTATGTAAAATGTTCATCAAAATGTAAACAGAATGACTCAGCTGTTTGCTAAATTAAGGGAGATTAGAGGTCGTGACTCCTGGAGCAATGTCATGTCCAATTTGCTTGAGTACACTCACAAAGAAAGTTCTGCAGCACAGAAGGGCGAAAACACATTTTGTGTTGAGTGACATCTTATAAACTGATTTCACATTTGGCCAACTTACTGTGGAGTTTGTGTGGAATTAAATGATGTAAGTATCTTCCCAATAAATAGACACAAAGCACTTTAATGTGGAAACTGGGATTCACAAATTGGAACTTCATTGCAGTTGAGAACAAATGTTTCTCTTTTATTCTCCTAGGCATAGAATCTCATAAACTATGATTTTATAATCCTGGTCAACTGAGAAATAATACTCTCCAAATTTTAATAAAATGTATGATTTAGCTTACATTTCTGTTAAAATCACTATGAAAGATTCATATTTTTGTGTGTATATACACTCAAATGTGCATATATATCCAAAAACAAATACTGTACATACACACATAATTATGCATACATACAGATACAGATACATATATACCTAAACCCACCCCCCCACACACACATATATATATCCTCTCTGATATCAATATATATACACACACATGTTTACATATCTATATAATTTTATTTAGATATATAATATGATAAGGGCTCTAGCAGGCCCAAGCATGGCAAACACAGGCCTGAGCATGACAAACATGTTGGGAATAGTTTTTCCTTTTACCTTTCTCTACCATTCCCTTTGCATTGCTAACACTGTTAGATTATATTCCTAAAGATAGTCAAAGTCCATTTCATTTCTGACCACTTCCTCCTCCTGAAGCTGAACACCAAGGTCCAGCTATCAAAGTATTAAAGTCCAATAATCAAAAGCCTCCCTTTGACTGCCCTAATTAACACTCCCAATCAAAATTAAAACCTCATCCTAATGTGATGTTCCCCTTTTTCCTTTATAAATTTCCATAGGCCTAAGGGTCATGGCTGTCTCCTCTCTATCCTGAGGCAGTCCTTTGTCCCTCTGGGGCAAATAACCTTTGCCCATCTCTCTTGCCCTTTTTCTCTTCTCTCCTGTGTTTCTCTTCCCTTCTCCCCCATTCTCTGCTTCTGTCTTTGTCTCTTATCCTCTGTCCTTTGTTCCTGTAAGGCAAATACATCCCCTTTGTGCTGAAAACTTTGTCTTGTATGAAGTCCTTTCAATACAAACACACATATGAATGTGAAACTAGATTAGGCTAATTTGAAGTTATTTTTTGGAAGAAAACAAGACAGATCATTATTCTCCTTTGGGTTTCCTGGGCCTACAGAATCACATCTTGTGGACTTTTCCATTCTGAGCAGACAGAGATACAGGGAGACCTCACATGAAACAAACAGAATTGCTTCAAGGTAGAGAGGAGAGGGCTGGAAGATAAAGAGAACAAGGCAACAAGAAGAAGGACACCAAGTCATTGATCAAGGTGCCGATTCATTGAAGGGAGAGCCAACTATATAAAAGCAGGAGAAAACAAGGAACTTTCTTTATTGTAACATCCATAAGCGTCAGCTGGCAGCTTCTCCGAGGATTCACTCAAGGTTGCATGGAACCAGCTATCTGGCTCCCAGGGTAGCTCAAGGTTGCACGGGACCTGCTATCTGGTTCCCAGGGTAGAGCAGAGCCTGCTTAATCTTGTTCCCAGGAACAGTGTGGAGCTTGTCTATATTGTTCCCAAGAACAGAGCTCCCTAATGCAAAGCTTGCCAAGGTCAGTCTTTCAGAGGCTGACTAACTGCCGAAGTCAGAAGGCAGAATTTTATTTACCAGAGACTACTACTCAAGCTCAGCACCAAATATGCACTCTGTTTTGGCTAATTCGAATCCACTCTGGCTGTCACAGTGGAGTTCCAGGGACTGTCGCAAACTGATGGCAAGGACAAATGACTTCAACCGCTTTAGTAATTAATTACCTTGAAAGATTAAAGTGATTTATACACACGCAGAGTCAGCAGTTCAAGTCCAAGCTGTGTACTCCAGAGAGACACTTATCTTCATGTTCACGGGATAGATGAAAAATAAATGTTTACTATGGAAAATCTAATAATCAACAGAAAGCACAAAACATAGTAACTGGCTGGAAATTGCTAAATAATCAATTTATTTAGCAATTATTTAGCAATTGCTAAATAATCAATTGCTATACAGTTGTGGAATTGAATACTCTAGGCCCCAAGCAGGTGACAAGATAACACACCTTTTGTGAACATAAATGAATTATAAGACCCAAAGAATCAAGAGAAAGTCGTAGAAGGTTATAATTAATTAGACTGGATACATAAAATGTAGGGCAATAGACTGTCTCAGTTGGTAAAAGCAGCTGCAGTGCAATTCTGGTGACCTGAGTTTAAACAGCAGATTCCATAGCAGAAGGGATGAACAAACTCCAGAAAGCTGTTATATGAAGTCTGCATGAACATCAACACACAGAAATCAACATACATGTGTACACACACACACACACAAACAGAGAGAGAGTGTGAGAGAGAGAGAAGGAGGGAGGGAGAAAGAAAAGTGGGGAGAAAGATTAAAAACTGGAAAAATAAAAGATCAGGTTAAAAAGAAAATGTATACACTTGCTCAGTAAGTTTATTAAGACAAAACCAACAAGCCCACCAACATATAAAATTTATATTCTCAATCATAAGGGGAAAATGTTAAAGGCACCAAACAAAATCATAACGTTTAAATCAGGTTGGATGGTACTTGCAAACCTAATACCATATGCTCACTGCGAAGCTGAGTAATTAGAAATGTTTCACATTGTTTGTGAGCACAAATTTTTACAAAGAAAATGAAAGCATATGCCCATAAAATAATCCAAAGTCACATTTTCTTTTAAATTTTATTATGTATTACACAATTTATTCACTTTGTATCCCTCATCTCCTCCCAATCCCTCCCTCTTCTCCTCCTATGCCTCTCCCTAGCCCACCGATAGGGGAGGTCCTCCTCCCCTTCTAGCTGACCCTAGTCTATCAGGTCTCATCAGGACTGGATGCATTGTCTTCCTCTGTGCCCTGGCAAGGCTGTAACCCCCCCCCAGGGGGAGCTGATCAGAGAGCCAACCACTGAGTTCATGTCAGAGACAGCCCCTGCTCCCCTTACTAGGGAACCCATGTGGAGACTGAGTCTATGGGCTACATATGAACAGGGGATTAGGTCCTCTCCATATTCTGTTGGTCTCCTTTTGGAGCTTCTGGCCCCTCCAGGTCTTTCTGTCTCCTCCTCCTTTCATAAAATTCCGTGCATTCTGCCAAAAGTTTGGCTATGAGTCTCAGCCTCTGCTTCAATACCTTGATATTTGTAATAGCCAGAATCTTGAAACAATCTAGATGCCCCTCAACTGAGGAATGGATACAGAAACTGTGGTACATTTACACAATGGGATATTATTCAGCTATTAAAAAAAGAAAATCATGAAATTTGCAGGCAAATGGTGAGAACTAGAAAAGATCATCCTGAGTGAGGTAACCCAGAAGCAGAAAGACACACATGCTATATACTTACTTATAAGTGGAAATTAGATGTATAATATTGGATAAACATACTGAAATCTATAGTCCTAAAGAAGCTA
Source organism: Rhombomys opimus (assembly GCA_010120015.1). Lineage (NCBI taxonomy): Eukaryota > Metazoa > Chordata > Mammalia > Rodentia > Muridae > Rhombomys > Rhombomys opimus. Next base: position 361,403 of record REGO01000663.1, read on the forward strand.
AACAACATGAAAGACCCTAGAGAAGATGCTAAATCCTGATTTAGAAGGGCAAATGCCCCTATCATTGGACAGGGGAGGGGCATAGGAAAAAAAAGGAAGAGAAGGTAGGATTGGGAGGGGATGGGGAATGGGGCTACAGCTGGAATACAAAGTGAATAAACTGTAATTAATATGAAAAAATAAAAATGGGCAAATGCGATATACATTGGAAGCAGGAGAAGACAGGCAACAGGACAGGAGCCTACCATAGAGGACCTCTCAAATTTCCATTTTGATAACTATGTACTTCATAAAGTCTCAGGGTTGACAAAAACCACAGGCCATTTGCAATATACTTCTGCAAAGGTGTTTTTCTGAACAGTAAAATAGTTCAGAATGCTAGTGTACAGTACAAGGTGGATGGATTTTTAAATACCATATGCATGAAAGAAGCTGAAAGAAGACAAGAACCAAGCTGGAGAGGGTGCAGTAGAGATGAGTCTGTGTCTATGCATTCTCCAGAAATAGTCAGGCAAGAAACAAACAAACAAACAAAAATACGTGGTTTCTTGGGCAAAATGAGTGCTTTGGTAAGAGCTACCTAACCAGAAGGAGGGTCTGTTCTATTGACTGGATGAACTGCATTTTAATTGAGTTGAGAGATATAAAAAATATGCTTATGTGAAAACCCATCAGGTTAAGACACTGGAGTGGTGGCACACTGGCAGTTGTGACATGGAAGCCATAACCTCTAGGATAAAACGAGGAAGACATTGCCTATGCTAACATCTTTTGGACTTGTCTGTCCACTGTCCCTTCCTTTTCTTTTCCTCTAAGTTTCATTTGAATGCACAATGCATGCTTCAAAAATAAAATCTATCCGGTGATATAGGACACGTGTAAATGTGGTCCCAGGCACCAGAGGAAAAAGGAGAGAATGGAAGTGCTGGCTGGGTCTGAACAGCAGGGTTCCCCTTCATAAATATGACAGGCTCTGGACAGCAAATGTGTTCATGAGAGGCTCATTATCAACAAGAGGGGACTGTAGAGGGGTGCAGCCTACATCCACACAGTCAATAAGAGACTTCAGTCAATGTCAGATCAATAGAGTCCAGGGAAAACAGAATTTGTGGACACTGAGAAAAAAACTGTAGAAAATGGAGTACAGAGTACAAGTAGGTCAAATGGCTTCGAGAGCATGAAGCTTGTCTCTGAGCCACCATGATTTAAAGCAGTGGTTCTCAACCTGTGGGCTGTGACCCCTTTGGCAAATCTCTATATCCAAAAAAATATTTATATTCTCATTCATGGCAGTAACAAAATTAAAGTTATGAAGTAGCAATGAGAGTAGTTTTATGGTTGCGAGTCACGACAACATGAATAAGTGTGTTAAAGGGTCAGAGTGTTAGGACAGTTGAGAACCACTAATCTAAAGGCACTTTGATTTAATTTAATGCAAGGCTGGGAAAAAGAATACACATTAAAGCAAAACAGTTTATCTGGCTTGTACTTCCTGATCACAGACTGTCATTGAGAGAAAGTAGAGAAGGAAATTAAGCTTAAACCATGGATGAGTTTTTCTCTCCTTTTCTCTCTCTCTCCCTCTTCCTCCCTCCTCTCTCTCTCTCTCTCTCTCTCTCTCTCTCTTTCTCTCTTTCTCTCCGTGTGTGTCTGTGTCTATATCTCTGTTTCTCTGTATCTCTGTTTGTCTTTGTCTCTCTTCCTCTCTATGTCTCTGTCTCTCTGCATGCATGCATTCATGTGTGTGTGTGTATCTTTATAGTTTGCTTTGGACTTGACTTCTGAAACATTGCAAACCCACCTGCCAAGAGATGGTGTTATCTGCAGTTGGCTAGGTACTCTTCATCAATCATCAATCAAGACAGTTTGTCACAGAAATGGACACAGGCCAATCTGATGGAGGGAATTCTCTCCCAAGATCCCCACCCCCATGCAGCTCTGGGTAGTGTTCAGTTGACAGTATAAACAACCCAGAGGTTGACATTTGCCATATTTTCAGATTAGCTTGGGAAATATGTCAGGTAGGTCGTGCATTCCAGTTACTGGGGGAGAGATAGCCTGCTGTGTAGTTTTGTGTTTTCCCATTACTGTGCCTTGAGGAGTCTGTTACACAATTTACATGTATTTGTCCAGGACGTTAGTGTAGGTAGACAGGTATATAATCTTCCTTTGTTTTTACATATCTTCTCCAGCAGGACTGTAAAAGAAAAATGTAGCTTCCGTTTTCATTTTATAACTGATGGTGGTGATGAGGATAAGGCATCCTGTGACACACAACCAGAACATCTTACGTAGCTAACACTTAGAGACAGGGAGAAACATCATGATCCACTACACAGCCATGGCCTTAATTTCCCCCGGGTGTATGTTTCTTCCCTCATAAACCTTGGTCTGGGATATACAACATGCTTATCACCAGAAAAGATCTTTCTGCCTTTCTGCAGAAATCTCCATTTTTTTTCCATAATATGATGCTATGTTTTCCAATTTTTAAGGGACCTCCTTAGTGTACCATGGAGAACTGAAAGTAATGAGCGTTATCTCTACCTAGAGATTGTTAATAAACTCTCCGATGCTGGCTCCCCAAGCATAGAAATTCCATGTGATGTCTGCAAGGTGTTTGCAGTTCCAAGAACCAGGAATTGTGCAGAACAGTGGTATGCATTCAAAATTACTTCAGTCTGACAGACAAATAAGTTCTGCAAAATTCACAGTACTGACTACAGCCAGCATCCAATAATGCTGGACTCATTTTCTTGGGAATTCCATTTCATATTCATTTAAAACTCAAACAGAACAGGTCATCCAAAGGTCAGGTTCTGTAAGACACAATAACTTCCCTGCTAGTGGGAGGCCATGCTTCAGAATTACAGTGTTATGCCAGAGGTCATCCTCAGAAAATCACTCCTCTGAATGTTGAAAACGTTGGTCTCGTGACCTAAACTTTAAAATCAGAAAAGACAGTGTTCTGTTCCTCTGCAGTGGCTTGGACTCCCTGCCCGTAATTACAGCTGCCTGTCGTGTTCTGCCCAGTAATCACACACTTAATTCGATTACGCAAAACCTTGTCATATACCCACCCAAGTTCTCACACTTCATTTGGAGTTTTCAAAGGTACCAAAGGAGTGCATAGGAATTTCTAGAATCACATAAACATTTTATGTACACAAACCACTTAACATGTTATTATGGTGCTAGAGTGATGATGTTTTGGCAGTAAAGAGCTCTTAGAATATACTTGCAGTGAACCTGGCTGCACTTTCCAGCATCGATCCACATCTGGCAACTCAAAACTGCCTGTATATGTTTGTGCCAGCACATTGAGTAGAGGGGTAAATTTTGGGTCTAAGTTTTTATGGGTGAGTTGATGTTCCGCCCTCCTCTACTACGAGTCCAGTTTATAGTTAGAGGGAGGCAGATTCAGTCTCCATGACCCTAGCTAGCTCAGCTGGAGTCATCTCCCATATCCTCCCTGGAGCCTACCCTGCTGTAGGTCTCCCACTTGTCTTTGAAATGCTCCCTCATGGTTTCTCTTCTCTTTGCAGCAAGCCCTTTGTCCTCCCTCCCTCACTCTCCCCATACCTGCTCCTCACCCTTGTTTTCCTCTGCATCCTGTTTTGTCTCTTCAACCCCTTCTGCTGCCTATTCTATTTCCCCTTCTGAGTGTAATTCAAGAGTCATCCCTTGGGACCTCCTTATTATATAGCTTCTTTTGGTCTGTGAATTTTAGTATGGTTATCCTGTACTACATGGCAAAAATCCACTTATAATTGAGTATATACTATGTGTCTTTCTGGGTCTGGGTTACCACACTCAGGATGGCCTTTTCTAGTTCCATCCATTGCCTGCACATTTCAAGATTTCCTTGTTTTTAATAGCTGAGTAGTATCCATTGTGTAAATGTACATATTTTTATCCATTCTTCAGTTGAGGGGCATCTGGGTTGTTTCCAGTTTCTGGCCAGTTTCTGGCCCATCTTGAGACCTATCCCAAGGCAGAGAGTCAACCCCTGAAACTAACAACCACACTCTGCTATGATTGCAGATGGGAGCCTAGCCTATATGTTCACCCCAGTGAAGGATCAAAACAGATGCTGAGAGTCACAGCCAAAGGTTGGGAAGAGTTCAGGGAGCCTTGTAGAAGAGTTGGGGGAAAGACAGAAGGACCCAGAGGGGACAGGAGCTTCACAAGACTAACAGTGTTAGGATTGTGGAACAAAAGCAGCTTCTGGGTTGCCTAGCAACTTATGATGTCATCATGTGTTGCCAGCCAGGTGACCACACCTGGAAGGCATGGTTACCTTGACCCTTAAAGGGACAACCAGACACGTGGTCACTCTCTTGCTCTCTCTTGGTCCTCTCTTCTTTTGGTGTCTTGGTTCCTTTCTCTATCGGGGCACCCCCCTCTTTTTCTCCCCATCATGTCCTGCTCTCCCTCTCTTTATATCCACCTAATAATCATCTTTCATAGAAGATTCATTGCTAGCCTCATCATATATTAATTGGTCCCAACATATGGTGCGTTGGCCGAGAAAGGCTCTCTCCTGGTTTTGCTAGGACACCTTTCCGACTCCTTTAATCTGATAACACCATGAATGGCTGCAACTGATTTTCTCTGTGCTCCATTGGTGGCTGCTGTGCCTGCGCTCCAGCAGCAACCACTATGGCGACTGCAGTGGCTCCCACAGCTTCGCCTTGGCGGTGATGAGGGGGGAGGGTGCCCCAGCAAGTGCTCCAATCTCCAGCTTGAAAATTCAGCTTTAAAAAATCTACTTGGCATGCTGCTTTAGGTAAGAAATTTCTAAAAATTCAGCACAGACTCGGAGCTCTCTTAAATAAAAATTTAAATCTTCTGTGGGATTTTAAATCTATCGCAATACCTACGATGCCATGTTGGTTTTGGGAGGAAATGGGCGAAACCATAGCTTCACAGTAGACTTTCACATGGCGTTGCTGCCATTTTGAGTTCAGGCAACAGGGTTCGGCCTTGCCATGCGCTCCCCCCTTCCCCACCAAGCCGCTTTCCTTCCATTCCTAGCTCCTTGCGTTCTTCTGACTAAGAGGCTGCTTCCAAGTTTTAAAATATCTTTTCTTGCTGATTTTTGTACACTCTACTCTTATATTTTAAATGCTTTAAATTCCTTATCTAATATTTTATATAATCTTCTCATTGGGTTTACATTTACAAGGCTACTTTAATCATAACTAACTTTATTTTATCTTTTAGACAAGACTACAAAGACAAGCCTCATTTTAAATTTAACTTTTATAAAAATTCAAAGTTATATTTTACTATCTATAATTCAACCCTACTTCAAAATAAATTTTATAAAAAAATAAAATTTCAAAGTTATAAATATCTATTCAAGTTAAGTTGGTTTAAAATGTAAATTTAACTGCCTATATCTTTTCAGTTCCTAAATTAATAAAGGCTGTTGCTGTCTCTCCTGCTATGTCTTGCTCATGATAAGGATACACCACTAGGCTTTCTGCTAATGGGTCTGCTATAATAAATTCAAATATAATTTTAAAATTGCTTTATACTCTTCTGCTAAATTGTTGATTTTAAACTTATAGCTCAGGGGTTCATTATTACGTACAAGTTGTTTACTAATATTATAAATTAAGATATATTAATTTAAAAAATGTATTTATGTTAAAACTGGGTCAATTTGCTGCATCTCTACTATCAAAAGGTTAAAATATGCTTGGTCTTGTTCTCTTAAAATGATATTATTATTAATCTATAGTATAGCCTTAGACTATTATAAGCTGTTAATTTTTAATACTAAATCATAAAAAAACTCTTGTGCTCTCACTTTAATGGACTATATTCATTACTTTTAAGGTTCTAACTTAGCAAAGACAAAACCTAAAGTCCTAATATTTAATGGTTAACAAATGCAAGTTAATCATCTCATAAATATCTAGATATACATTTATAGTCCTACAGGTGCAAACATGGTCTCACTGCAATTTTTAATAAACAGCTGAGGATGGTCCTTAAGTCACCATATAGGAGTTGGTAAAAATATTAAGAGCCCTCCCAACTGTCTCCAGACCTTAGCTGCGCTCTGAGGCTACTGACATTCCCGCAAAAAAGGCAAGAGGTTTGCATAGCCAAAAGTCAGTTCTGCCAGGTGACTTTTTCAAATGTAGCCAAGTAGATGCTGGTCCCTCTGCTGCCTAAACAGACCCCACACACTGCCTGCTGGCAGACTGGCCTCTGGAAGACAAATGCTCCTATGCAGGCTTGTCTTTTGTGCCTAGCCATGGAGGTTCAACCAGCACAAGAGCCACAGACACTTCCAGCCTTCTAGCTCTTTGGCCTGGTGGAGGACAAATGGCTCCTTGACTCAGCAATCTCCACCATCATCACCCAACCCAGAGTAACATTACACATCTGTTTTTGGCCTCACAATGAGGTCCCACGGACATATTGCCAACTTCTATGTTGGGAGACATTAAATGCCAGTTCTCTTCATACGCAGGAGACCAGGCCTTATGCCTAAGTCTTGTAGCTGCTTTTGTGAGGCCTAGACACAATACGCCTTGTTGCCAGATTCAAGAAACAGGCTTAAATGTAACCTTTTACCATCCTTTTATCTAACCAAAGGACAATAAATGTTCATAGCAGTCTCAACTATGTCTCATGGTAAATAACTAAATACAAAGGTCCCTCTCAAAAAAATATTATTTGAAACTCTAAAATAGTGTCTTAAGATTGATAAACATCAGTTATACATGCTTGAGAGTCTAAAAAATGCCTTAAGATTGGTAAACATAAGTTATACATAATTAAGAGTCTAAAAAAAGTATCTTAAGGTTGGTAAATACAAGTTATACATGTTTGAGAGTTTAAAATGTGTCTTAAGGTTGGTAATGCAAGTTATGAATGTTTGAGGGTCTAAGAAAGTGTTTTAAGGTTGGTAAATGCAAGTTATAAAGGTTACAAGGTCTAAGTTAATTTAAAGTATCTTAAATAGGTAAAAAGGCCTAATATTTCCTCCTGTTGCTATGCTACAGTTGTATTGACTGTCCAGAGCTTTGACCTTTATCAATAGAGCTCTAATTTTTACTCTGACTCTAGTACAAAAACTTTCCACTATACCAAGTACTATTATGGTTCTAAGCTCAAGATTGTAAGCCTCCATAATATGTATGCTTATACTAAAAGTTAAGATCAAGTGAGTTTCCCTTTTACTTCATAAAAGGCTTTTGCCTTTTCAGAGCTCACCTTAAAAAATACTTATGCTATTAACACAAATATGTATGTCTACTGCTTTTTCTACAATGTATATTTCAGTGCAGAGTACAGTTGTGATGCTAACATGTCTAAAGTTTTATCTCCTTCTTAAAACTTAAAAGTAATTCTTGTAAGCTGCAGAAAGTCCACCTAAATTCACCTCTCAGGTCAATTGGACTCCATATGAGTACTGTACTTCTTGCCTATCTCAAAAGGTGGGACTCCTCCCCTTTCCCTGGTTTTGGGGCTTCCTTTACTGGCTACCAGACTGCTATTTACTGCATGCAACACTGGCTGGATTGGTGAGTTCTTCTTATTGACCGGCCACTGGATTGGTGAGTTCACCCCATTTTTCAGCAAAGAACACCTCTCTTGGTAGGGGAAGCTTGACCGCAGAGCACTGGCAAGTTCGAACTATCTTTTGAGATGGAGGGACCCACCCCAGTCATAATCTTAACTGTCTAAGGTTGACCCTCTCTGCTGACCTCCATTTTAGGGCCTCACTCTCCCTTGGGGGGGTGCTTCCTCACTCACACACTGTTTCTTCTCCCTCACTCGTGGGAAGACCTAGCACTATGCAAACCATCGTGCTCTTGGCCGTGCCTGCTGGGCATCTGCACCTCTGTCTCTGGTCAAAAGCTGACGAGCTATTGGACCAGGTAGACCTCTCGCTTCAGTCATATCTTCTCTTTGGGATGCCTTTGGAAGGTCCCTGGCTTCTCTGCCTCAGAATGGGAAACGTCCAGATGCCTGCTCCTCCAGATTCTCCTCTAGGATGTCTTCTGGAGAATTTCAAGTTTCTACACCTGTGCCAGCTAGCACTAGGGCCTCTGAGTTTACACACTTTTGTAACCAAACCTCACCTCAATGACAGATCCAAAACAAAGTCTTTTTTAACTACTGCCAGTGATTGGGTAAAGAAAGGTGCCCCCAGGTAGACAGAGGTTCCCATGTTCAAGTCTCATTGATCCAAACCTTCCACCTCTGTTTGTATGTATACCTAATGGATTTTCTCCATAACCTACTTAACTTTATCTTTTGCATTTATATATAATTTTTTTATTTTTATATATTTATATATATATATATATATTATAAATATATTTTTTTTCAGTGTCCTGCCAGACCTAGATGTTTCCTATAGCCACAACAGTGCCGAAGAAGCTACAAGTGTTCAACTCTGGCCTCAGAGACTTCCATCAAGCTGGACCTGCACTTTCCCTCCCAGCCACGGATGTTCTCACAGACCCTGGACAGCATCAAAACAGACTCTTCTTCCTGGACTTAGCCAACATTTCAGCCTTATGACCTCACTACAGCACCCCCAGTGTCAGCAGGAAGTAGCCAGAAGAGAATCTATGGCTGTTATTCACTTATTAACAAAAGGCTGGAATGGTGTGCTTCAGGACCAGGACAAGCATCTCCAGGTTCTCCCAGTGTTCCCCAGTCCCTACCTGCAGCCTTGCATGCTGGAAACTCTCTACTGACAACCCTCTACCCTAAATTTTCTAGGGCAGAGGCTTCCCTTACTCTTGACCTTTTAATCTGACCATTTTGCTGCTATAATTCTTCTCTCTCTCTTAACCCCTTGCATAACAACCAAGAGCTGCTTCCAATGAACCTAAATTTATATGCTTTTACCTTATAAAAAGCAGCCCAATTCCTCATTTTTTAATTATAGAAAAAGGGAGGAATGTTAGGATTTTGGAACAAAAGCTGCTTCTGGGTTGCCTAGCAACTTATGATGTCATCATGTGTTGCCGGCCAGGTGGCCACACCTGGAAGACATGGTTACCTTGTCTTTTTTTTTTTTTTTTTCGTGTTTGTAACAGCTTTATTTGTAATAGCCAGAACCTGGAAACAACCCAGATGTCCATTAGTGGAGGAATGGATACAGACATTGTGGTACATTTACAGAACGGAATACTATTCAGCTATTAAAAACAGGAAAATCATGACATTAGCAGGCAAATGGTGAGACCTAGAAAAGATCATCCTGAGTGAGGTAACCCAGAACCAGAAAAACATGCCTGGTATATTTTCACTTAAGATGGATATTAGCCATATAATACAGGAGAACCATACTAGAATCCACAGACTTAAAGAACCTAAATAACAAGGATAGCCCTAGGGAGGATGTTTAATTCTCATTCAGAAGGGCAAATAGAATGGACACCAGAAGTGGTTGAAGAGAGGGAACAGGATGGGAGTCTTCCATAGATGTCCTCTGAAACACTTCACCCAGCAGGGTATCGAAGCAGATGCTGAGACGCATAGCCAAACTGAGCACAGTGCTGGGAATCTTATGGAAGAAGGGGGCATAGAAGGACCCAGAGGGGAAAGGAGCTCCACAAGGAAACCAACAGATTCAACAAATGTGGGCCCGGGGTGGGGTGGCTCAGAGACTGACCAACCAAGGACCATACTCTGAGAGAACCTAAGCCCCTGCTCATATGTAGCCCATAGATAGCTCAGTCTCCATGTGGGTTTCCTAGTAAGGGGAGCAGGGGCTGTCTCTGATGTGAACTCTGCTGCCTGCTCTTTGATTACTGCCCCCTGGCTGGGTGGCCTTGCCAGGCCACAGAGGAAGAGGATGAAGGCAGCCCTAATGAGACTTGATAGGCTGGGGTCAGATGGTAGGGGAGGAGGGCTCCCCCTTTCAGTGGTCTAGGGGAAGGGGATAGTGGGGAAGAGGGAGGAAAGAGGGATGCTGGGATCAGAAGGGGATGAGGGAGGGGTTCACAATCGGGATGATAAGTGAATAAATTATAAAGAATAAATTAAAAAAATTAAAAAATATATTACATATATTGTGGGTGTGTATAAAGGAAGCTAGTAAATTTGCACTAACAGATGAAGTATATCGCAGAAGGGCTCACATTCAGCTTGGGTCTGGATGAATGAAACATGTCCGTGGGCTTCCTAGTTCTTGATGCAGTGCATGAAGCTGCGCATAGGAACCATCAGCATCTGGGCCAGACACCTTTCATGGGTACCAGATGTAGGGATGCATACATAATTTTACTCAAGATTACACTTGGTGGATGAGTTGGAATGAAAAATGTTTTTAGATTGCTTATTTTCGGGGCTGGAAGAGATGGCTCAGTGGTTAAGAGCACTGGCTGCTCTTCCAAATAGACCTAGGTTCAAATCGCAGCACCCACATGGTAGCTCACAACTGTCTGATTCCAGTTCCAGGGGATTTGACAACCTCACACAGATAGATGTGGAGGCAGAGCACCAATGTCAATAAAATAAAATTAATTAAAAAAATTTCAAAAAGATTAAATTGTTATTTTCTAAAGTTAGTCTGAAGTTACTTTGATATAAAAGATTTTAGATTAGGGTGGGTATTAGGATTATGCAGTATTTGTTGAAAGCTGCAGAAAGCTTACTGGCCTTCATTTTTCACCATGTACACATATGTAATTTCATCACTGTCAGTCACAGTTATCATGCAGGAATCAGTCCATACAAGGTGGTTTCTACCTTCTGGTGTAGGGAAGGCTTTTTAAAAATTTTTATTTTTACTTTTATTTTTTTAAAATTACCTTGCCTTTTTTAAAGGGACAACCTGACATGTGGTCACTCTTTTGCTCTCTCTTGGTCCTCTCTTCTCTTGCTCTCTTGGTTCCTTTCTGTATCGAGGCAACTCCCCTTCTCTTTCTCCCCACCATGTCCTGTTCTCCCTCTCTTTATATCCACCTAATAAACCTCTTTCATAGAAGATCCATTGCAAGCCTCATCATATATTAATTGTTCCCAACAAAGAGCCAACTAACCTGGGCCCAGGGGATCCTGAAGACACTGAAGCACCAGTCAAGGACTATGCATGGACTGGATCTAGGCTCCCTACCATATATACCGGATGGGCAACTTGGTCTTCTTATGGGTTTCCTAGTGAAGAGAGTGGGAGATGTTTCTGACATGGACTCTATTGCATGCTTTTCAATCACTTCCCCCTGGTGGGGCTGCCTGGCCAGGTCGCTGTGGAAGAAGATGAGCTCAGTCTAGACGATCTGAAAGTGCTGGGGTGGGTTAGTGGGGGAAGAGAAGCTTTCCTGAGAGCTGAAGGAGGGTGGAGCAGGAAGGAGGAAGGGTGGGACCAGGAGGAGAGGAGGAAGAGGACTATGTTTGGGAAGTAAAGTGAACAACTAAATAAATAAAGTTAGAAGTTAAAAAAAAAAATCTGCCTGTGAGCCTAGCTCCATGGGGCCCAACACTGTCTTCTGTGGGCAACTGCTTGCATGGCCTTTTTGTTTACTTTAATCCTGACTATAGAAATACAACCTGCTCAGTCCACATGATGTTACTTGTATGCATGTGATTTCAGGGCTGACCACTTGGTTTACATACCAAATGGCTGGGCTCTTTCTCGAGGAAGAGTATTTCTCTAGCTCTCACTGATATCTACAGCTTGACTCCTTATACCTAAAACTTTAGAAAACATCACAGGATAGACCTCAGAAAGATTGTAAGGAAAAAGAACAAGAAGTCAGCTGAAAGACTGCATCCCTTCGCGATGTCAGGGAAGCTATTCCCGTGAAACGTTAACAACATGGCACCTGAAAATGACCTAAAGGATTAATTTCTTAATTGTTGAATGGCCACAATGGTATAGGCAATCCCCAATGATTGTGCCTTCTATTAGGGCAAACAATATAGACATCGGAATTGGGAAAATACATGCAATAGGACAGGAGCTTACCGAAGCTCTGAAAGAGCTTACCGAGGGCCTCTGAAAGAATATACCCGGCATGGTATCAAAGCAGATATTGAGTCTCATAGTCAAACTTTGAACACAGTACAGACAATCTTATGGAAGAAGGGGGAGATAGAAAGACCTGGAGGGGACAGGAGTTCTACAAGAAGACCAACAGAGCCAAAAAATCTTGGCCTAGAGGGGCCTGCAGAGATAGATGCACCAACCAAGCACCATGCATGGAGAAGACCTAGACCCCTGCTCAGATGTAGCCCGTGGCAGCTCAGTCTCCATGTGGGTTCCCTATTAAGACGAGTATGGGCTGTCTTATTCATGTATTCAGTGGCTGGCTCTTTGATCACCTCCCACTGCAGGGTGGTGGTCAGCCTTGCCAGGCCACAGAAAAAGAGGATGCAGCCAGTGCTGATGAGACCTGATAAGCTAGGGTCAGAAAGTAGGGGAGGAGTATCCCCCCATCAGTGGACTAGGGGAGGGGCATAGGGAGAGAAGAGAGAGTGAGGGTGGGACTGGGAGGGGATGGGGGACAAGGCTACAGCTGGGAGATGATGGGAAGCTGCAGTGGGAATACAAAGTGAATACATTGTATTAAATAATAAATCAATTAAAATTATTTTAAAAAAAGAACTGTCTTACAGACCCTTGCAATTCTTGGTTTGTATCACTCCATTAGCTTTGCCCCTCTACAATTCTGAAGCATTAAAAATTAGTTTTCATGAATGGACTTCTAAGATCCTCTAGAGATAAAGAAATGTGGCACAAGAAAATGAGAGCATAAAGCTGATTTTTTAAACAGAGCAGTTACCAATTTGGGACAAATGCAGCTAACAGCCAAAGAAAAGTGAATGCTTCAGCAGGTAGAAATAAAACTGTTCTTTTCCTGATTTCTAATCTTTGTTGTTTTTTTTCCAGATTCTATTTGAAATGAACACGTAAGAAATGTTTCTGTCTTTCCTGCACTGATCTGTGATAGAAAATCCACACCCTGTGCAAATACAGGAAAGCCACACTTATTCCTAACAGAAGGAAAAAGAAATTTATAAAAGTTCAGCTTCTAGCCTCATTTTCCTCTAATAGCAAGACACCCTGATTTCCCTCCTTGTTCTGACTAGCAGGTGACTGTTGTTGGAATGTTTCCTGTAGAGGGAATTTCTTTCTCTGACTACTTGGGACTAAACAACACACACCTTTCTCTCATGCATTGGAGTGCAGTCAACCTGACCTCTTTTTATTTATAAAACAGGATGATATTAGGCCCTGAATCTGCATCCTGGATATTAGTGACAGCTATGTGAAAGTGCTTTTGAAAAAATTTTCTGCCCCCAACCCCTATCCAGCAACCTGGTATTGCTGAAATAAGAAAATCATTTTGCCTTACTAGAGCAAGCTCTGCCCATAACAAAAAGAACACTTTGAAAAGTCAATATTGTTCATTTGTTTTGTATTGTTTTGTTCTTGACTAGTAAATCTACCTGCCTCAGAGGCCAGCCATCACTCCACACTGTAAAGTAGATTAGATATTTGGCACTCTGGGGCCCACTGTTATCCAGAGAGGGTAATTGGAATACCTAGATCTTTTTTCCTCATTGGAAAGCACAACAAATATAAATTTAATAAAACTTTTTAAGATATCCAAACGCTAAAAATCAACACTGACAAGTGCATTTCTTAATCTTAATTCTTTAAATAGCGAGGGCACATCAGAGGAACATTAAGTAGTCCCGAACACAAACTGTGGGCTGAGAAGCCGTCAATATTTCTTAAAGGCAAAGTCAGCTGGCACACACTTAAGGTGTATTTCAAGATGACAGATTAGACTAATATCCATTTAGAGCTAGTTGTTTTTAACTTTGCAGGGAAAATGCCTTTTTTTCCCCAAGGAGAAAACAGTACAGGGCTTCTGGTTTGAAAAATACCATGCATTTTCCTCAGAGCTTAGTGGAAAAGGTTATATTTAAATGTAATTCGTCTTTGGTGTGTACAAGACTTGTCAATTCCTTTTCTTTAGTGTTTGGGAGATAAGTTCTTCCTATCCAATCTGACTACAGAGCCTGCATGCAGAAGCTTACCTTTTCTCCTGACCTACCATAATAGCATTAATACCTCTCTCTTTCTTTCTCTTCTCCCTCCCTCCTTTCCTCCTGACTTCCCTTCCTATCTATCTATCTATCTATTTAGCTATCTATCTATCTATCTATCTATAATCTACCTATATCATTTCCTTCAATCTCTCTTTAGTAGTTTTATGAGTATATAAATTAGCACGATGTTATGTAAAGAGACCATACACTGCAGAAACTAGGGATTTGGCTGTTGGTAAGGTTCCTGCTGCTCAAGCATGAGGACACGAGTGCCCCCACCCAAATCCACACAAAAATCCAGACCTTGCAGCACGTGCTTGTATTCCCAGCACTGGGGATGCTGGGTAGGAGGATCTCCAGATTTGCTGCCCAGCCAGCTGGATGATTCTGCTTGACCGTCTCCAGGTCAAGATGACAACCTGTCTCCAAAATCAGGTGAATAGCTCTTAATAAACAGCACCTGAACTTGACCTCTAGCTCCATCATCTGCACATATTCACACACATGCACCACACACATATACGCGCGCGCACACACACACACACACACACACACACAAAATTCTAAGGAAACATTAGGACTCAATCTGTGGCCTCTAATTTCTTTCTTCTGGAGAAGGTTCATCAAATCTGCTTAGAATATTGAGCCTGTCAATAGTGACTGTGAGCAAAGTAAGGCCCACATCACCTAGACATAACAAGTTATAGGGAATTGAGAGATGTGGCATGCTACTCTAAATTTCATTTTAAAAGGTTTAGCATCTGGGGTAAAATATGAATCAGTAACAATGTGCTTAATTTACACAGTTATGCCCTGCAAACTAGGAAATGATGCCACTTATGGTGAGCTCAGCTCCCCGCCCCCTGATGCAATTAATTAAGACAACCCCCAACACACATGCACACAGGCCAACCAAAAGTAGAAAACCCCTCATTGAGATGCTCTATCCAGGTGAGTCAAGGTTGTGCCAAGATGCCAACTGAAGGTAACAATCACTCATACCTGATTATTTAATAAAAATGTGCTTCAACAAGACAGAAAAAGATTTTCTATTGTTTTGCATAGAAAATTAACAAACAATGTATTTATGCTTCTTAGAAATGATACCAAAACACTGTTCCGTTATAACACTAAGATCTTCAAGCTGTAGATAAGGGGAAGATGTTTCTGCTTAAAAATGTGTAATGACAGTCTTTATGTGTGTGAAGTCTAACACTCTGCCTTCTCAACTGGCTGTGTCCAATTTTTTACATGCAAGATACTCAACAGACCATAGGAATAAAACAATTATTTTTTTTCCAAAAGAAAATGAAGCAATGTTAAATAATAAAAGTCTCTGTAGAGTAGACACTTTGCAGCTCATGAAAACTCCCCGATATCCAAATTAAGTGCAGCACCCAGAAGCAAACAATCAATAACTCATTTTCTAATTCTTTCAAAGTCTGAGATTTCTTAATGATATGCCTATGCTGCACCTGCACAATGAATTATTGAACAAAAAGGGCAAGATCAGCCAGCCACTGAATGGGGAGACCAGCTGCAGCTGAGGAGACCGTCACCATGGAGGAAACCAGCAGCAAGCAGCAGCAGGGGACCTCAGTAGGACTATAAGACAGGACTGCTCCCCCTGCTTGGCTTAGCTGGAAAAGCCAGTTTGGAGACGGGCATGATGCTTCTGAATAATGCAGGGCAGTTAGCAGCCCAGTTTGAAAGGACCGAGATGGGAAGGAACAGAGCTAAACTGGCTTTTGTTCATCAAAACATAAAACATTGTCACATCAAACCACCCTTGAGGAAACAGCCTTTACATTTACAACCACTAACATCTCAGTGTAGGGATCCTAAGTGAGCTCCAAAGAAGACACATTGATGATGCATCTCTGCCTCATTCTCACTTGACAAGTTACTTAAGTGATGTTTGGTAGGATTTGTTGTTTGGTCATAGTAGCCAGGGTACATGGTTCAGGTTCAAGTCCCCTGGAAGACCCCTCTATGGTCCATACACACACACACACACACACACACACACACACACATACACACACTTAAAAAAAAAAAGAAAAAAAAACAGCTCTCAAGTTATAGAGTACTGGTACTCACTTGGCCTCATAGCAGCTTGTAACTACATGCCCAAGACCTATACAATATCAAAATTCCAGCAAGAAAGGAAAAAAGGTTTCATCAAGGCCTGCCCCTAGGTGAAAGTTACTGAAACATCATAGATTTTTGAGGGGAAAGTCGGTTTTCTTCAGGGAGCGATCCCTAAGAGGTCGTCCAGGATTCAGTAGATGGCCCTAAATGTAAGCATGTAACGGCAGCACTAAGTGGATTTAGTGAGTTCAAATTGAAGTGCATCAACTTGGGAGGGAAAAATGGTGAGAGTAATAGGAAAAATAGGGGGTGGGAGGATTTGACTAAAATGCATTATATGCATGTATAGAATTCTAAAATGATTCAAATGATTGTTTTCAAGTTTGAGGGCATAAGGGTAGTTGTCTTGGGGATGTGAGGATGAGTATTTTTGAGATCAGATGTTGCATGAGGTTTTTACTTTATAATTGAAACATGAAGGGGCATGTTTGTGGGCTGCTGGGTTATGGATGGTCACTTAAAACTGTGAGCCACATGAACCTGTGCTAGAACTTCCTGTGAGGTCTAGGTGACACTGACACCTCACAGTCTGACAGAGTGTCTCCTAGGCACATGAATTTCAGGAATTCCAAAGCTTCTCAGGTATACTTCCCAAATGCTCTAATGTATTTTTATGTGCACTTGGCCTGTCCCATCACTGAGTAATGCCTAGTCCTGCTATTTACAAACAAGGTCCTTTGAAAAGAAGCTCTCAAGGACATTCTACCTCTCTCCTTCATTGCTGACTAAAATTTTTGACCGAAATATTAGTTTTAGGGAAAGGGTAATACCTTGAAAACACCCATGTCTCTATTTAAACCGCAGGACTGTCATCAGCTGCCATGAAAACTCTTTGAGCCTTAACTTATTTATAGGTACAGTGGGCTAACAATTGTATAGAAAGCTTCCTTGAAAATTTAACTTGTTAGCGATACATTTTATAACATATATATGCATTTCTCCTACATGAAAGCAATATTGAATACATTTCCATGCATATATATGCATAGAAAAGTTTTTTAGGGAATTAAATCATAGTTGTTTATTTTTCACCTTTCTAAAAATTTTCTGACATCTTTTTAAACTTCTTATTGTCAATTAACAATTATACATATTTTTGGGAAACAGTGTGCTGTTTCAGTGGGTGTAAATATTCTGTACTGACTAGTGATTTAATATATTCAGAAAAATGAAGTATTCATCATTTTTTGTGGAGATAAGATTCAAATCTCTTTCAGATATTGTGAACTGTTCATTATTATTATTATATAGTCACCCAATTATACAATGGAAAATCAGGCAGGCTCTTTCATCCAACTATATCCATGCATGTGTTAAACCGACTCTTCTCATTTCTCTAACGTCTAAAAAATATATTAGCTTTCCATCCAGAGAAATAACATATTTCCATTTTAAAGAGTAAACATATTTAGGCTCTTAGTGCACTATTATCTTGCTGAATACTCAGAGGTCGCCTCAGGGAAAACCACTTAATTCATAAATATGGAAATAGTAGAGATTTATTTTGATCTCTTCTCAAAGATCTGAAAAAATGGGAAGTAAAGTCTCTCCAGCCTATGGTGACTGGGGTGGCAGGTACTCTCTAGAGATGTCTTACTAGAAGCCAATTGTAGATGCTGGTGTTCTTCCATGCAGGGATGTCCAGCCTTAAGATGCAATCCCAGAGACAGTGTGTGAGCAGAAGAAATAAAGCAAGAATTTCTTCCTATCTTAAAGCAATTATTAAGTCTACACTAAGTCATGATCATTTTTTTTTAAATTCCCAGCATTCATAAAATCCCTGAAAGGTCTGTGTTTAGAAATGATTCTTCAGCAAATGCTGATCTGGATATCAGGAAGGGGAGAAGAATATGGACTCAAATAGTTGCCTGTCCTGACTCATGGATGACTCCAGCATTTAATTAATGTTCATTTAGACCAAAGCCACTAATCCTACTCACAGAATAGAGGCATTTCTTTTAGCCAAGTTACAACAGCAGTGCAATCATAACATCAATGCCTTCTTGCCTACTACTTTTACACAACGGAATGATTAAATGTTGTATAGAGACAACCACCAATACAATATTGTAATTCAGAGATTAATAATTGTTGGCTAATCATCATCACTCATTGTTAGTTTTATTCTTCCTTTAATCTCTGAGAGCATTTCCCCCTCTGAGTCAGTTTTAGTTGACAGGGTGAGTGTGCCTTTTTCTTAAATCTGTAATACAAAACGATGCAAATATATCTTTCTTTATAGACAGAATTCCAAAGTCCTAGATACCTCACTATGACAGAAATCAGTCTCCTATGACATAACACAACCAAAAGAGAGGTCCATAAATTTGTGAAGTCTATATATCTCTATTAATGCCCTTCAGTAATTGCTATTGAAGTTACTCATGTAACTATATCTCTCAAACAGGAATAGAGACATGATGTATGGCAATGGCTCCCAAAAGATGACCATTTGCTTAATGAACATTTCTAAAGTCATATAAAAATAAAAGCACTTTTTGAGTACTCATTTTTCTGGAATTCAAGACCTGATGATGAGAAAATTTATAGGCAGATTGCGTTACAAAGCTAGTGAGTGATGGATTTGGTACTTCAATGTTATTAATTTCACTTCAATTTTTGTATGTATCATTTTTCCAAACTTCTCAAAACAGTGAGGTAAATATATATATATATATATATATATATATATATATATATATTCCATTAAGCCATGCTTAGAGGACAGCAGAGCATACACCATAACCAACAAAAGGTCAATTGCATATTATGCATAAATACGTAAAAATCATATTAATCTGACAAATGGAAACCAAAATGAAAACAAGGAAGCATCAATGTGTGGCTCTCTTACTAGTGCATGCTGGGAAGTAGTGCTTTCTGGTGGCTGGAATGCACCCTTACTTAGCCACCCTATGGCTCCCAAGTATCAATTCTCTATGGAAGTGGAATCTGTAATCAGAATGTTGTTTGAAGATTAGTATCTGAAGCAGAACATTCATACCATGCCATAGGTGTAACAATTATATTTCCTTATAGTTTATTATATTTCTGTATTGTTAAAACCTTAGATTAACGAGACTACATCTTTGTTTTCCATGGGCAAACAGCAGATGAAAACTCCACTTTCCAAACCACCAAAAAGTTCATTCCTTTGAAGCCATCCCACTGACTTTGTTATGGTCACATGCTCCCTGACCTATCACACAAGACTTACTTCCCCTAAACTCCTCCTCTTATTCATACAACCACTAGCTAATAGGAACTTACTGTCTTCTGATGCATGGTAGGTAGTGGGAAGACTCTGCCCTAAAAGCATTTCAGGTCTCATAAGGTCCAGTCAACTTTGACAGGTCCTGTTGGAATAATGTTTTCAGAGTCCTAAGAAGTTGTCTGCCTTAGTCCCAGACACTGTCACATCACTTAATAATGGAAATAGTTTGCATGTTTTAATTCCATACCAGTCTCAGTGCTAACTCAATTCCTCTCTGCACTACTCTGTTATTTCTTTTCAAAAAAATTTGAAGGAGATTCTTTTTCACCTTTCTTCATCCCCCATTTTCTTTTTTCTTTAATTTTTTAATTATTTTTATTAATTAGAGTTTATTCACTTTGTATCCCCCCTTTACCTTCCTCCCTCCTCCTCTCCCAATCCCATCCTCCCTCTTCCCTACCCGTGTCCCTCTCCCAGTCCACTGATAAGGGAGGTCCTCCTCCCCTTCCCTCTGATCCTAGTCTATCAGGTCTCATTAGGAGTGACTGCATTGTCTTCTTCTGTGGCCTGGTAAGGCTGCTCCCCACCCAGGGGGAGGAGGCCAATCAGTTCCTGTCTTAAAAACTGACATGAATGTAGCATCAGGCTTCGTTGCCCTTTGGCTTCTAGCAGGATATGGTCAAGTAGGAATATCTAACAATGTAGTGAAGGAAGAAGGAATAGTAAAAGTTGTCCGGGGTTGGGGTTGAGAACTATCTTCTCTCTGTTACAAGCATTCATATGGATTGTCAATATCCCTGAGGCATGAGCATGGCCTGCAGACTGCAGGAGTCTCCATGCAAGTCCTTTTCCAACGAGTTGACCATTTCCTCTCGTCCTCCATCAAATACCATGCTTCTTTCCCTTGTTCTTCCTTTCTCATTATACTTTTTTCCCAGTCCTTACAGAGTGCATTAAAAAATGGTTCTCAAATCACCAGAATATAATGTGCTCTCTGCTTCTTGCAAGACCCTGAACAATGCAAACACATTTTATATGTCCTTTCTTGTGGGATTTTCATGTGTAGAGAATTACTTTTGATATTTTGTGAATTCATATTTTTAGTTAATTAGTTCAAGAAATTTAACTGAATGCCCATTACTTTGCTTTCTGCATTATACTAAGTGTCCAGGAGACAAAGATGAATAAGGCACCAGCTTCGTCATGGGCAAATTTTACCAAGAGCTAAAAAATTAACACATAAAGAATGTGATGATTTAATTTATCATCTGAGCTAAAAGGCTTTATCTCTTTTGAGACAGGGTCTTATGCATTCCTAGCTGGCCTGGAACTCAATGAGTAGTCAAGAATGACCTTTAATGTCTGTTCCTCCTGCTTCTACCTTCTGGTATTCTAGACATGTGCCACATTGACCATTGCATGTGAACTCAGATATTTTTTGATAAGAACTGAATATTTTAATTACATTAACACTAGAGCAGCAACATGTTTTTAGGCACACCCAAAATAGACATTTCTGCTATGCTAAAATGAATGGTTTGCTTGAATTACAAGTAGATTTAATGAATTCCATCTCTATACTGCCAATGTGATACATCAATAAATATGAAGAAACACTTGGCCTCTGAGATCTTAAAGGAAAATACATATCGCTAAATCAAAATAGTTTCTACCTGTATGATGACTGTTTGCAAGGAGGTTAACATTCTACCATGTTGAAAGTTAAAAGGGAAAGAAACACTTATGTTCATCTTGGTATTCATCCTGTTTTCTTCTCAGCGAATAGGAGGAGTGGGTGAGACAA
This sequence comes from Rhombomys opimus, assembly GCA_010120015.1. Classification (NCBI taxonomy): domain Eukaryota; kingdom Metazoa; phylum Chordata; class Mammalia; order Rodentia; family Muridae; genus Rhombomys; species Rhombomys opimus. The sequence continues at coordinate 382,618 of REGO01000663.1, forward strand.
TGATGTTTTATCATCAGTAAATAAATATTAAAACTTACAAACTGTGGCAAACGGATTGCCTAAGCAACACCTGGAATTCTGATGCGAACTCCCTGGAGATACAGGGAACAGCATAGTAATAACTGGGCATTTTATTTGCCTGGCATCATCAGCAGCTATTGTCTAAGTGGACTTTGGACTAGAACATCCAATACCAGGACCTGCTCCAGCAACCGACCTTTCCAGGGTCTTAGATGTGGAACAAGAAGTAAGTTCAAGTCTGTCAGACCATGCTGTCCATAACTATGTAATATGGAAAACAAATCAATATTTTTGGTGATTCATGTAGTCAGTCATCAGGCAGTGGTGATTACATTGAGTTACTTTTATATCTTTATATGAGTTACTTTTCATATCTTTTTTTTTTCAACATCCAAACCCTTTTTTTAATAAACAGTAAGATCCAGGGTTAGTTTCTTTAACCCAGCTTACCCTTTGGACTTTGGCATGCTTAAACTTCCTACACTTGGAGCAGACATGGGGTTTGGTGTGACAGTGTGGGGTCCCTGGGGCCTTACCAAAATGCTTGGACACCTCTTGGCCCTTACATCTACCTTGCCTCAGCCCTTGAGAGACTCTAGGGCCAGCTGGTCGAAGGTAAGGGTATTACCTCCACCCTTAAGGATGTGACTTCAGCATGGCTGCTCACCCACAGTGCACACACCTTCAGCTTGGGTACTTCCAGATTCCTCACATCACCCACGACTTTTGCCACAACCACAGTGGTTTTGTTCTCTCTGCCAAGAAGCTTCTTTCAGATCATGTGTGACAAGGACAGAGGTTGCTGCTTCTTGTGGCTCATAAATATTCTTTCCAGCACAATCTGATTGAAGGTGGAATTGGCTTGTCTGGTCAGAAACCTATAACGCTTGTCTAGCAGCCACAGGTAGATAAAATAGATGTCCTGGCTCTTGGATTCCTTGCTGGAACCTTTCAGTCCTTGATGTGGTAAATGCTAACACCCATGATGGCGCTTCCTGCTTGGCCAGGTCCAAAAACTACTTTTCATATCTTTAAGATGGAGTATACGACAAGAAGCAACTGAGATCGAGGAACTACGTTTTGACATAGAAGGAAGGCATGGCAAAAGGTGGTTCTCTGGGATTGAGAATGTGTGACAGTTGTTTGCTCCTAACTCAGTGGAGAAGAAAGCAGAAACGACACAAGAAGGTGGGCCAGGCAAGACACACCAAGTCCTTCCCCCCTCCACCAGCAACCCTGCACCTAGTGACCACTATTCATAGTCAGAATTCATCTCGTTACTATCCCACAACTTTCCAAAACAGTACCACAGGATCAGCACCAAGTATTCTAGCCAAGAACTTCAGGGGATATTTCACATCCAAATCTAACAGGCATCATTCCTAAGTCAAAACAATGACAGGGACTGTAGGGAATTCATTATCTCCTACCAGAGTCCATAGTGGCCCAGTAATTATACAGAAGTTTTATTAGCTATTTTCCCAGTTTTCTCAGCAGTGTCAACGAAGATAATATTTATTGTTATGTTTAGAAGATTTCATTTCACAACGTGCTACATTTCCCATTTTTACAAGAAACTTAGAATGTTAACTAATGAATATTTGATGGTTTTTCAGATCAATAGTTTTCTACTGCTTAGGAGTTTCAAATGTATTGTCGAGAGCCACTCATTCACATTGACTGATATAATCTGCTTTTCATTAGTGCACTGACCGTGGCCAGATTTCAGCTACATGATCCGACGAGAGCACAGACATGCAGGAATGAAGCAGCATCACCCTACAACAAAATCTTTGGAATCACTAATAGACTGAAGTTTTGATTATTTTCAACTGTTTCTGATGCACGCTCAGCTGTTTTGCTTCTTCTTTTGTTGTTGGTTTTATTTTGTTCCCAAAGATTTTTAACAGCTATGTTGATTATTAAAGCTAAACTAAATTAAGCTAGAAACTAATCTGAACCAAAGTAAACAAAAACTGGTCTTGAGAAGATAGTGCAGTGTTTAAGAGTGTGTAGTGTCCTTGCTAGTGATTTAAGTTTGGTTCCCAGCACTCATATCAGAAGGGCTCACAGGTTCCTGTAGCTTCAGCTCCAGGAGCTCTGACACACATTTTTGGCCTCCAAAAGTAAAAGTACTTACTCCCATGTACATACCCACACAGACACATACACACATACACATAATTAACAATACAGTAAGTCCTAAAAATTTGTATCAGAAACAGATACTCTAATGATGTAAAACCACAAAAATACATTGTGTTGGCTCAGCAAATATGGCTCAAGAGGTCATTTGTTTGCCTGGCATTGATTGCCAGCCAGTGTTTTGCTACCTCAGTGGTACTGCAGCCTAAGGGCTTTTGTGTCCACTGTCAAAAGAAGAAGTACTGCCAGCTTTGTTTAATGTAAGTCACACCAGTTTAGCAAAATGACATTCTGTAGGAGTCATATTAATCCAATGATCATGATTTTGAAATTATAAACCTAACTCAAAATTCTGACTTTGGAATCAATCTCTCTAGCAAGGAAGATATTTGAGTTGTGTCCCTCTCCAATAGAGATTTTACAAGCATAAATAAAAAAAACATCAAATTTAAAGAAGCAATAATTTTCAGTCATAACCACACTTTTATAGGAAATAAAGAAAAAATGAGCTGACAGAACTAAAACATTTTCAGGAAATTAATGACATAAAATATACAGAACAGTGTTTTAAAAAAAATAAAAAATAGAAAAGGCCACACTTACCTAATGTTTGCCCAGAAAGTAAAAGACCAGAGATATTTTAGTCAAATAAAATCGGAGCATAATGATTTTAGTTAACATAAACAGAAAAGGAAATTATTAACCTAATAAACTAAGATCAGAACCCTGCATCTTATGATACATTGATCAGTGAGATATCAATGAAAGCCTTCTGATAATCAGAAGGAAGATAATCTCCTTGATTATTCATTCTGGGATGTAAATCTTAGGTAAGACAAAAGCTGGGATAAAATGTTTAAGAAAGAAAGGGAAAACCATAGATTTTTTTTAAAAATATAACACAATGAAATTTTTAATGAGGATTTTCTTTCTTCCTAACTGTAGCCTACATAATCCTATTTGGCCTCATGCATTTCATATGTATGTAAACTGAAGCCCTCTGTCATGGCAGACAGGAAGGAAAAGTCACATAGAAATCAAGTCCTTCAACGGCTTGCTTCTGCTGACCTTCTTCCCTCAATCACTCCCCATCGTCTAAAGTTTCCACACTTCCTAGTCCATTCAAATAATGGTTCTGAAAGCACAGAATCATCACTAGGGATAATCTCCATGATCCAGTCACCTAAGCCCCATTTCTTGACATTTCTCTAGAGACAAAGCCTTGAGACATAGATCTTTGGGCAGATACTTCAGATAAGAACCCCACAAACTACCAACCATTTTCATCAGTTTCTAGGAGACATGTGCTGATAGTGTGTGATTCCCCACAATGGCTAATCTAAGTTTCTTGAGAATACCCTACTCACAAATAGTGTTTCAAATCTTACCTAAAAATTATTGCCTAATGGTGGCATTTATTATAAAGAAAATATACACAAACATAATGTCAAAATAAATCCTCCTCAGAGTCAAATTTGTAAAAGATGCAATGATTCAGTTAGATCTTGTTTGAGAGGTAGAAGATACCATTTCTAATTTTATTGCATTAAAAACAATTGAAAGTAAAACTATTATCATTTTATTTGCATGGTTATAATATGATGCTTTTGCTCACTTCGATGTAGAGGAAAGTATGAGAGCTGAGTATCTACTCTTTGGTAATGTTTATTACAATCAAATAAATTTCAAAGTACCTTTCATGAATGTTTTGATTTAATGGCTAGCCCTTATTTGTCTTTAGTTCCTATTCGGTTTATATATTAATTATTCTTTTAAAATATAAGAACATTTATAAAGCAGGAAACGAAATATTACCACATTTTCTTTAGTCACCAGAATGACAGAAAGAAACAAGATACATGAAGAATGTAATAGCACTTGGGCCTGGCAGGATGGCTCACCGTGTGTGAGCAATTGCTGTAAAAATAACAGTACATGAGTTCAAATTCTTAGAGACCACAAAAAAGCTTGGCATAGCCACACACGTTGGTTATCCAAATATTGATGGACAGAGACAAGTGGATCCCTCAAGCTTCTTAACCATCAGGCAGAGCTAAAGCTAGAGATAGTGGAAGACATCTTGCTCTAGTTGCCAAGTGTACAGGCATATTTGTAACGATCGTCATGCACACACTACAAACACACACACACACACACACACCACCACCACAGAATACACCACACACTGCACACATGTACACAACACACACATACATACACGCAGATACACACATGTGCACACAGAGTAAGAAATCTACCTTTTAAAAATGATAATTGATTGGTCTTTAGAAACAATCTGAAGCAAGTGTCATCATATTTCTAAATAGAGAATGCCTCCCATCAAGGTTGAGTAGCTCATTTAAGAATAACAAATGAGTAGACAAAGTAAAACATGAGTGATATTCTCTAAATTTCTGAATTATCAAGTCACTGCCTTGCTTATATTTTGCTGAGGGGGACTTCAGTGTTTTATGTACTCAAGGATGATAGATTGATGTTTTTATATTGTTTTTACACATGTCTTTAACTTTTCCTGGGGCTTGAGTCCTTTTTCTGATGTTATTTTTCATGTCTTCTTGGATGGTCCGTAAGAGAGAATAGGTTGGTGTTTTTGTATGTATTAGACAATGGAGTACAGAAGCATGTAAGCTAGCATTTCATTCCTTCTGTAACTCATTTAAAAGGTCACCATACAGCTCAATTCCAAGGAGAAACATGGACAAGGCTGCATTTATTTTCTAACCAATTAGGTCTAGCCTCCAAACCTCATTGTTCTTTCACACAAGAGAGTAAAATTTAATGAAGAAAGTATAATTACTAAACATGCTGGTAGTTTAGTTCTTGTTACTTAATAGATGTTACTATTTTCACTTCTCATTTATTCTGAAATCTCGAGCCTCTGCATAGCCAATCACCAATGATGTCATAATTTTCTCAAATGCTTTTAGAAAAATCCCCTCTGTGGTAACAAGGGGCAAGACTTTGAGCTGCACTGTTCCCATTGCTCGCTCCAGGACTGTACATATGTGTTCCAGATGTAGTTCAAGTCTTGTTTACAAGAGCATAGCTGTCCTTCTCAAAGCTCTCAGTTTGAAGGCAGTGACATGATTCATTTGTGTTACTATACATACACCAAATAACTGCTAAGCATCCTTGATTAGGCTATGACTCAGTACTTCCCATCAGGGCATGCATCTTGGAGAGAAGAAAAGCATCCTCACTTGGATTAAGCTACAGAGAGACTTGGATTTATTCTTGAGCTATCCTCAGATGGGAAGACCAATGGTGTATTTATGAAGAAGCCTGCCTGCAAGCTCTCTCGAAATGAGTAATTTATCTGCATTTCAAACCAGAGTCTCATAATAGTCTCAAGGCTGGCTAAGATAAAATGTCAGAACAGTAGATGTGAGGAATTTATATACACAAGTAAGCAATGTCACTATTCTGGAAAGGTGTCATTTGACTTTAGATGACCTTCCAACTAGATTTTTGTGACCTACATTCTTCACTTTAATAGTCTGTTTTCTTCTCAGCTGTCTAGATACTGATTTGGTGCCCATTCATATGTGTCAGCAAATATGTATGGCAATGATGGCTCCTATGTTTAAGACATCATCAATAAAGTTAGAAGAAATTTGCTTTTGTCAGTCAAATAGTTCTATAAACACTTTTAAAGATTAACTTGGACTATCAGGTAAGTGTGATGAGCAATAATTATTTTAACATTAACATGAAGGTAGCCAAGACTCTTGTCACATAGCCAGTTCTGCATTTAGGGTGGGTGAGGACAAGCAAGGACAGTCAACCTTGTTAGGGCACCAAGAGAAGTAGGCTCTTGGAGAGTACTCTGGGTGCAGCTATGGAAGTGAGATCAGCTGTCTGGCTGCCTTCATGATATTTGTGTGACAAAATAAATTAAGAGGCAGGAACTAGACATACAGCAAATGGGAATGGTGATAAGGCTGTGAGAAAAGCAAGGAGGACTGGAGGCTGTTGATTAGAGTGAAAATTAAAAGAATAAGTTCAGAAATTAAATTAACCCAGTATAAAGGTATAAGGAGACAGCTATAAACAAAACCTTCTAAGAATATTAATAATGTATTTCTTAGGACAAAGACTTTTTTGGTGTCCAAAATAGTATGTAGATTTAAGACCTCTCACAATAATTACTTTCCTTTTTATTACATTTTTGAAATTACAATTACATTTTTCCCATTCCAACTTTCCAATGTACCTGCCTTTTTTTCCTCTCTCAAATTCATGGTCCCTTTTCTTTAAATGTTGTTACACACACATGCACACACAACATATAATATGTAAATGAATAATATAATTTGCTCAGTCCATAACATCTATAAAATTTTAGTCCTGGCCACTTAACGTTGGATAACCATCTTGGAGAATATTCCTTGGGGAAACAGTTCCCAGTTGCCTTTTGTTCTTTGTCTAGAATTGAAGTCCTGTGAGCCTGCCCAGAATGCATGTTAGTAGGAGACAATATGCGTGAAATCTCGCAATTGTTTTCTTCAAAACCACAAGATAATCTCACTTCCATGCCAGTCATATCTCTAATAGTTATAATGTGGAGATACAAACACACACACACACACACACACACACACACACCTAATTCACGCCAGATGGGGAGCCCACTACAGACCAATGTATGAATATGACAAACACCTACCTGGTGAACCAATGAGTTTTATTCTGGTTACCAATCAGACTATAGTTGAGGGGCTACTTAGAGGAATAGAAATGACTCAAAGAAAGCTGCCTCATGAAAACTCACTCCAGTATGTATGACAGGTCATAAAAGCTGGGACCTGAAGCCCACTAACCCTCTTCACTAACAGGCAGCTCAATAGGATGGAGAGTGTCTTCTCTCATGTAGATCAGTCGGTTCCAGCCTTTTCTAGGCAATTTGGCTCATTTCTTCTTTGCTTCTTGAATTGTCTGTGAATCTTCCTTGTAGTTTGGTTGACGGAAAATGACCTCCAGAAGTCTTGACTGTTTACTCTAAGAGAAGGGGGGGTCTATAGAGTCCAGTCAGTTTCAGGAACATCCTAAAAAAATATTTTGAGTTGTTCCCTTTTTGTCCTAATGAGCTTCCTTGCAGAACAAAATGATTTACTCTTGTAGGAAATTGTTGCAAAAGAGGAAGGTGGTAAAATTCCTTTGAGAATTCACACTTCACACTTCAGTGATCAGTACAAATGTGCACATTCAATAGCAAAATGTGGAATGGGTAGTCAGTTCATTTGGTAGTAAAGAAAAGTATTTAATCTCCAGAAGTAATATGTCTCAATTATACTTACAGATTTGAAGGTGATGTGGCTGAAAAGATGTGTTCGTGTGTGGATTTTAATATTTCTATGCATCTGAGACATTCTTTCATGTGAGAATTTTATCTGCACATAAAAAGAAATAACACAGGGAGTAACTGGAAAGAGCAAGAGATGTGCAAGAAGTCCTGCTTATTAACTCTTCGCTGTCCAAGATTTTATGTTAAACCCACCTACACATACTTGTTCAAATACTATCCATTGCATGTAAGTCAGGTAGAATAGATTTCTATTTCTTAAGTTTGTAAGCTTAAATTCTTGAGTAACATTTGCATGTGGTCTTTAAAATTTTAAGGTATATCCCCAAGTAGGCAAACTAGTTATTTGATGAAGATCACATTACAGAACCAAACTGCATTTCATCCCTGGTCCTCAAAGGATCTATCTATTTATCTCAGAGGGTAAATGAATTTAGGCCAAACTTTAAAATCCTTGCAGACTTAGTAGTAGCACTGTTTTTCAAAAGTCTAAGTCCAGAATCCTTAGATTCTCGAGGCCATATCTTACTTGTGAGTCTCTGCAAAATCCCAAACAAAGTTTTATGCTTGTGGTATACAATGTCAGCAAATAAATGTGTCTAGTCCAAAAGAGAGATACAGAAAGAACAGCAAATAAAGATTAGAACAATGAAAATTCTTCCCAGAAGGATAAGCAGTGAACAGAGTATCTTCCAGTCCAGCATCTGAAGCATGTGTTAGTGTGAAGGGAACTTCTGTGGGTTGGCAGGCCTGCTGGATTGACGTTGATGCCTATCACACAAGTGGATTCTGTCTTGGGTCAGCTCCACTGGTGTCTACAGCTTTCCTCAACAAACATCTTCCGTCTCCATTTGTGGTGGTTTGAATGATAATGGTCCCCCATAGGCAGATATATTTGAATGCTTAGTCTGCAATTGATGAAATTTATTGGGGAAGAATTAGGAGGTGTGTTTTGCTTGGTGGAGGTGTGTCACTGGGGGGTGGGTTTGAGGTTTCAAAAGCCCATGCTACTTTTCCATTCTCTCTCTCTCTCTTCCCCAACCCCAGTCTCTCTCTCCCCACTTCTCCCTCCCTCCCTGCCTCATGTTTACCATTTCAACATGTAATTTCTCAGCTGCTTTGTCAGCACCACGCCATGCTCCCCACGTGACTCAGCCTCTGAAACTAAATGAGTGCCCAATTAAATGCTTTTTTAAAAATAATTCTCCTTGGTCAATGGTGTCACTTCACAGCAACAGAGCAGTGAATAAGACACCAAAATTCTGAAACTCCACTGTAGCTTATGCTTGTAATTACCTTGTAATTTTGTCAACTGCCTTCTCAAGGGCTCTATACAGAGAAACTAACCTAAGTTTGTCTGGCCTCACAATACTTTTATTTGCAATCTTGACAGAAGACACCACTTTGCTACAGCTTTTATACTTCCCTTATTGACAAAACCAGGACTCCATAGATGCTACAAAGTTTTGTTGCCAGCCACATCATAAGCCAAACCTATTTGAATGCTGGTTACATCAACTGTGAAGACATGAATAAACCTGCAAAAACACAACCGCATTTTGCCCTATGTGAGTTAGGTGCCCTGAAATTTTTCTTATAAAGTAAAAATCTTTTGAATGAGTCTAGTTTTAATTCTTTGAATATTTGCTAAAAGAAGGCCTGGAAATTACTGAGATGCCATCAAGGTACCTTTTGTATTGTCTGAATACAATGTCCTTGTCTTCTTTGTAGTGGGTGAAGAATGAGGACAAGGTAACAGAAGGCTAGTTAGACTCTGCCATGGTCACCAATGACTTCCTCACCAGTATATTAGATTTGCTATTTCCTTCCACCAGAGAAAAATTTTCATTGTGAAGCCTAAAGTCATTAGAACAATTCAGACAATTAAGATCTTATTTGGGAAGATTTGGCTACATGATGTCTTGCAATATAATAAACGTACTGTTCCCATTTAGCATGAGAGCAAGGGTCCACATTTAAGAGTGTACTAGGTGAAACAAGAATTGTGACATTTTCCAGGTGTTACAATTTTGATGGGTAATGTCTCCATAGGCACCTGTGTTTGAATACTTGCTCTCCCATTAGTTGTCTGCTTTTGGGAGTCCTGGAACCTTTTGAGGGTGGGGACTAACTAGAGAATAAAGATGTATGGAAAGCATGCCTTGAGATTTGTTGTTTGGCCCTGCTTCCTGTCTAATCTTTGCTTCCTGATCTACCTAACTGTGAGCATAACAGCCTCATGGTCCTGATGGTGTAGCCAATAACTATACCAGTGGGCATACCTTCCCAGCCATGATGGATTGTCCCCTCAAACCATGAAGTAGAAGAAACCCTTCCTTTCTTACTGTTTTTCATTAAGTCACAATAACAAGGAATGTCACTAATCCTTAAAGCCCTTTAGTCATTCATTGGTATTCTTTCAGCAGCTACTATGGTGAGGCTCCGCAACAACCTAAAACATGGAGAGAAGATGAGCCAGGCATCTAAATCTCTCCCAGGAATACTTCATACCCTGGTAGCAGGGGTATGTTTATATCCACAAACTAGAAAGCAAATGAACAAATAATTAGGAAAGGATGCTGTATTTTTCCATCCTTGATTTTTTGAAGTGAAAACCCTAACAGTGGAGTTCAATGTCTCTTATTCTGTTCTTTACTGAAGAAAACGCTTGTTGAAATTTACCAACTAAATCTCAACAGCTCTTGTCACTCAAGTAGCTTTTCCATTTCCAACTGATTCTTGGAACCAGGGAATTATCACGCAGATGGGGTTGTTTTGTGAAGACTTAATGTGTTTTCTTTTTAGATGCTTTCCCTGAGGAATTTCATGAGAACCAACAGTAATGCAAAGCTTAAATGAGTTGTTAGCATTCAGACCACTTCTATGTCTCCATTCTTTGCTATCAGGACATGCAATCAAACTGGCTATTCCCACTCAATTAGAGGAGAAGGAGGAGGTATAGAAAGAGGAGGAGTGAGAATTACAAGAATATTTATTAGTCTCAAGAAAATGCCACTCTTTCTCTGGAGCTGATCACCAATGTCAAGGAAAATGCTTGAGGGGTGACTTATCAGTTAAAATCACATATTGTTTTTTTCAGAGTACTGGATTTTGCTCCCTAGCATCCAAGACAGGCTACTCATAACCACCTATAACTCCCGGTCAAGGGAATCTGAAATGCTCTTCTTGTTTCTGTAGGTACCCATACTCAAGTATATATACCCTTGCCACCATCTCAGACAGAAAAGTAAAATAAATCTGGAAAACATCATCAAAAAATCCACTTAGAAATTAATCAATTGTTGTTACTTGGATGTTTGTTTGCAACCACATACAAAAGTGCTGATGGGTCCACACTACAGAAAACTTCAAATGGCATCAATGAAGTCATTTTCAAGAAGGTTATGTAGGTATACTAAATCTTCATCCATGTGAACTGACAACACAGAGGAAAGTAGAACCCTGTGTGCATCTGGCCTTGTGTGTTTAACATCGGGTAGAGTAACATCTTATAGAAATGAAATTGCTGCTCCCACCCTGAGGCTGTTACAATAATAAAGCTGTTTATGTTGACTATCCTACTAATGAATGACATCTCCATTTCTAGGCATCTGTTTAATACCTGGGATGTTTGCTTTACCTCATAAAACCCAAACTCCATCTACAGACCCAATCCCATTTAGCTTGTTCCTTGCTACCGTTATTAAACGGTGAAGTTACAATAAAATCTTGGGGGAAATAACTAGCAAACAGTAGGCTTCATTCAAAGTGCACTGCTTCAATGAAGCCCAGAGGAAGAGAACAATTAGAAAAGGTGTAACTTGCCTGCAAAGTACTGAGATGAGTAAAATTTCAATGAGAAAATGCAGCGTGAGCTCCAGGTTCAGCTGGCAAGGCTTTAAGATAAAGTGTTATTCATTAGAAAGGAATATGGGAAGCATAACTAACATGAAGGGGCATTTGCATGGCCATGTAAAACCTGCTACTGTAGAGGCTTCCTAAAATATGTGCACATGTGAAATGAAGTCACCAAATAACAGGGGAGTCAGAAACCCAATTAGATGTCTTACACCACCATGTAAAACCTTCAGTGTCAAGAATTGGTTACACCCAGCTGAGTCATTTTCTAAGTGAGTCCCATAGAACCTCCCCACCCCCATATAACATAGGCTACTGCAGGGTTATTAGTTGGTGTCTACAAATTGATAGGAAGGCCCTATTGCTGAATACACACTTACACATCTCATCAAACACTGAGAAATTGAACTGGCGCCTAGCTAGAGGCACCCATCTGTACTGACTGGTGTTCACAGTACTGGGATGTCCTCTTCAAGGCATGAGAGGAGAAAGGTAACCACCAACACAGCTACAAAGTGTCTCAATGACGTCACAAATACTGTGGTAGTCATCAACCATTCTAGTTGGATTTAAAGCCTATTCTATGAGTTGGAACCGATGTCTGACTCTGCTAAGTGGTGAAGAATCTGAGACTATATAGGTGCCATAGACCTGGGGGAAATGAAATATTATTGTTCTGCTAAAGGAACATATAAAATGGCTTCTCAAGACATTTTTCAATACTCACTAATCAGTGCCTCAAGTCAGCCACCAATAAATAAGCTTCTTCTTGCAATAGATGTGAACCAACCCAAAGACCAACTGCCGAAAAGTATGCAAGGAGTAAGAGACTCAGGGGCACTTAGTTCTAAGTGGCACATCTCCATCAAGTCCTTACTCTCAAGGATCAGCGTGGAAGGGGAGGTGGGAATATTGTGAGAGCCAGTGGGGATGAAAGATGCTGAGAAGAGAATGCCATAGAGGTTCAACAGGACTGATGTACATGTGAGCTCGCAGAGACTGTCGCAACACCCATGTTCAAGCCAGATGAGGCTGTGGTGCCAAGAGGAGGAAGGGAACACAGAAGCTACCTGAAATTGATAGCCACTGGCAGAAGAAAATGTTTTGTTGGGTAAATTACTCTTTGGGTGGATGACACCTAAATGAACATCGGTACAAAGTCCCAATTTATTTCTAATATCAGAGATCAGACCTCTACTCTTGCCTGATTCATCTAAAACAAAAAGGGGGAACTGTAGAGAGCTGCTTAATGCCGTGCCTCAAAGATGGAGCTCGTTTCCGCCTTCCACCTTCCTGATGGTGAGTGCTCTCTGTCACAAACAACTCCATATTTGGCTAAGGCTGAGGATCTGGCTTGGTTCAGTGTATGTGGACCTATCTGCATTGCCCACGTGGCACGCTGGGGTTGGCTACCCAGAGGCTATTTAAGCTGTGGGCTGGCTTTCCCCAGGGTCAGAAGATTGTTCAAGGTTCCTGAATAAACTGCATTGAGAATAAAAAAAAAAAATTAATCACTCTTTCAGGTAGGCCCCAGGTCCAGAGGTACATAGCCAAAATAAAATGAACAAAATGGTATTTCATGGACTTTTTATCTCATACTTTTTTTGCTTGGGAGTTTTTTGTCATATTGGTCTTTTGTTTGTATATTGTGATTTCTACTTCTGTATTTTTGTGAGTTTTTTTGCTGTTTTTTGTTTTGTTTTGTTTTTATTTGTGTGTGTGTGTTTTGAGAGAGAGAGAGAAAGAAAAGGTGTGGAGTAGAGCTGGTAGGGAAGTGGGGGGTCTATGAGAGTAATTGGGGGAAGGGAATTTGTGATCAGAATATATTATATGAAAAAAAGTTTTTCAATTAAAAAAAATAGGCAAACAACCACCTCAAAAAAAAAAAAAAACTTAAGCATTCATTTAAGAAAGCAAAGAACTGGAACAACAGAGATCCCAGGTACTCAGTGGAAAATTCCACAGAGATTTAGATTATTCTTAAGCAACCAGCTTGCATCAGAAATACCAGGCTTCTCTTGTGACAGGCAGGCTATTAAACGCTCCAGTGCAAAGCCTCCATTAAAATGGGATTAGTGCCTGTTTGGGAGGTGGGATGGAGGACCAGATGATAAAATTTTACCCCTCGCCCAATCTGAAGACAGCATCAGAAAGCTAGGGGGAGAGGTTATACAAGTACTTTGATGGTTTGTGGCCACCGCCACCACTGCCAGTCAGTCACAGTGTTCTATTTTCCAAGGGAATTTTTTATGTTGGCACTTCAGGTTTGTGCTCGCGACTAATAATCTATAAAGTGTCTGCATGAATTAAACACAGAAGGATAACAGGAACAGTGAGCTCAACCAGAGGAAGTAGATTCACAGAGTTCACTAAGACACTTCACATGTTTTTGGAGACGGGGACAAGAGCTTTATGAAAGTGTGAACACAACATGATTCAATAAGTGACTACCCTATGCCTTGAGTTTCAAAATCTATATGCAGAACATGAAGAATGGCTCCAGAGATAGTGTCCTGATTTTGTCTGCTCTTGTGACACACTAGGTATTGAGGTGCTAAAAATGAAGAGAACAAAGGTTCCCTCACTTTCATGGAATTCACATTTTATACTGGGATTGGTAACTCAGAAGACAGAAAAGTAAATAGTAGCAATTGAAAATGTTGTCTCATCCAGTGATGGATCACAGAGAGCCTGGTGGTGGGGATTATAAGGAAATTAGTTACAAATGAAAAGCAAGAAAAAAAAAGCACAATAGAAATGCATTTTTGTTTTTTTGTTTTTTTAATGTGTGGTTGGTTATTCTTGGATAAATTCAAAGGTGACACACTTACATTTTATTGTTAGTTATAGTTAAAATAAGGACAGGAGGAGACGAACAAGGGAGATGAATGTCAAAACTTAGGATATTCAAGAAATTTCTAGCCATGACTAGAGCTGATAAACTTCTGAATATAATACAGAGACACAGAAAGAAAAATGTGTACAATTACATAATTGACTCTACACATGGTATCCCAAGCACAGTGTTTTAGCTTAAACATGTCACATCTCTTCCACAGACTCCATTGTTTTAGGAGGCCATAGGACATTTGGGAGGTAGAGTCTTTTTTTTAATTTTTTATTAATTACACTTTATCCGTTTTGTATCCCCCCATAAGCCCCTCTCTCCTCCCCTCCCGATCCCACCATCTCTCCCCTTTCTGCATGTATGCCACTCCCCAAGTCCACTGATAGGGGAGGTTCTCCTCTCCTTTCTGACTTTAGTCTATCAGTTCTCATCAAAAGTGGCTGCATTGTCCTCTACTGTGGCCTGGTAAGGCTGCTCCCGCTTCAGGGGGAAGTGATCAAAGAGCAGGCCAATCAGATTATGTCAGAGGCAGTCCCTCTTCCCATTACTATGTAACCCACTTGGACACTGAACTGCCATGGAGAGCAACAGAACAAGAAAATTTGAACACAGGCAACTTCCCAGAGACTCATACTCCAACCAAGGACTATTCATGGAGATAACCTAAAACCCCTGCACAGATGTAGCCCATGGGAGGTAGAGTCTTACAGGAGGAACTCCGTCATAAAAATAACAGAAACAGTATCTTTGTGCCATGACCTCCACAGAGAACCAACATGGAATGCATTCTCCATCCATGATAAACTATGGTGTTCTTCCAAACTGTGAGCCAAAACAAGTTCTTCTCCATTAAGCGGTTTCTTTTCAGGCATTTGTTCTCCACAAGAAAGGCGACGCAAATGCTCTTCTGTAGTTCAGGGAGTCAGAGAAGAGGAACCTGCAGCAACACCCTTGTCCCATGCTTTACCTGCTGATTTTGAGCCGAGGAAACTTTCAGTGCTACACTTTTATTCAGTTGCATCTCTTGAACCATAAATATTTTCTTTGAGGCTTCAAAACCTGACTCAATATTCTCCCTTGGACTTTAGAGCTTGCAAGCCTGTATTGATATTTCAATATGCTGCTTGGAATTTATGATGTCTTAGGCCTTTAATCACAGGGTAGTCTCCACCCATGCCTTCTGGGATGACTTAACTGAGGGCAGTAAATTCCCACACTAAAACATACTGTCCCAGGATCCTGAATACGGGGCTCAGAGTTCCTTCAGGGAAGCCTGGGGGAAAGGTAGGACAAACTTCTACTTCGTGTGATTTACAGCCACATCTATGTAGAAAAATACAACACGGTGTCAGCAATATTGCAGGGACTTTATCTTTAAAAAATACGGTTTTTCAAAGCACATCGCTGGTACTTTCCTTTAACTCAGATTGAGTCAGGAGCATTCCTGAACAAAGATGCACAGGGAGGTCATTGACTTTTATCTTGCTAGATTGGCTGTCATCATATATTATGACATAATAGCTTATTCTCTCACCTTCAGAACACCTTTCTGTCACCTGTATTGCCTAGCAAATGGTCATCTTGGTGCAGTGGCTATTCATCTGAGCTTCTTCAGGATTATACTAGGCAGCAAACAACCTAGGTCTAGAAAGAGAAATGAAAGCAACCAAGGGCACCCAATTGCTTAACTGAAACTTGAGGAATTATTTAGGAGTAATCATCATGGATTCACTTAAAAAAAAAAATGGAAACCTGATTGGTACACTCAGAGCAATTTTGATTTTGAATGAACCTTTTCTCTCTTCTTTCCCCACCTCCAGAATTGCCTTTGAATCTCCTATAATAAATTCTGTGTTCTTTTTTTTTTTTGCCTTTCTTCTTTTCTTGGTAAGGCTTCAAGCATTTCTGTCTTTTTTGATTCTTATTTCTTCATAATGGCTGGCCCTATACAAGCAAGAAAAGCAGAGGCAAGGAAGACAGCAAAGCACATGTCTAGATTGTCTCTTTGTTTTACAAAAAAAGAAAAACACAATCAAGAGCATAAACAAGAGGAAGAAAGCGAAAGAAAGGAGAGGAAAAAGGAAGAGAGATTTTTCAGAGGAGGTGAAAAGATGCTGAAGAAAGAAAAAAGAAATACTGAATATATCAGCTAAAGGGGTAAATTGCATCCATTATGCTATCCTAAATTTTGTACATTTACTTTTGCTTTCACCCTCAAAGCTTTTGGAAACTTGAGTGTGTTACGACTGACTCCTTTTTGTGTTGAGAAGTGGGAGGTAATAAACTTGAATAAATTTGGAGAGTTAATGTATTAGTTTGGGTTCTTTAAAAAAAAACCTTTGTCTGTACATATTCAAGAGAATTTGGGGAAGATAGGTATGACTGTAAAGAACAGGATGGTAAGATGGAGTTCCAGTATCCTTTATAGCAGTGTTCATGGGAAGACACAGTATGAGAGAAAGAGAGAGAGAGAGAGAGAGAATGAGAGAGAGAATTGTGTTGGAGACACAGGCTACAGAACTGTTGAGAAAGTCTTGGATAGGTTGGTGGTGCCCTGAAAAATTGCCCTTAAGATTATTTGTGTCAAGCAGAAATGGGTAGAGATCAGTATCATTGTCCTGATCAGACATTGTGGTAGTAAAGTTTAGCAGAGATAGGATAGTCACTGATTGTCCTGAATGACCCAAACTGATGTTCATCAAGAAAATCATAACCAAATGTACCAAAATGTGGTATACCAGACTGTAAAAGTAGGATATGTGGTCTCAATTTTTTGAAATTTGTGTTCAAAACTTTTATCCTTCTCATTCTAAAAATAATATTAGTATTGCATGAATTATCTTCTTTATAGAGAGAGTTTATTATGTTATAAAACAAGAGTAGAGATGCTCTGGGCTTGAAACGTATGCTATTTTGTCACAGTGTGTTAGGCTGTTAACTGAGCACTCATGTCAACCAAGAGAAAGCTCCAGATGAGTAGTGATTATCAGGTCAGTAACTAACTGTCTTATCCTGTTGAGGATTTAGAAAGCCTTTGGTTTTTCTTTCTTGCCTTCATACCACCTGCCTCTTTACAAAATACAGGAATGCTTCAGAGTATTTAAAAGCCTACAGGAAAGTACTGCCTGGAGACTGTTCCTGTAAAATAATTCTTGAAAGAGGAGAGATGGACAGAGTCTCTGAATATAAATATTTTCTGGGATAATCTAGAGGATATTGGGCTGAAACCAAAGCTCAGATTTTACTTCCTTAAAAGCCTTCTCCCCTTTTAAAACTTAAAGTAGTTGAGTATTGCCTCATGTATAAAATTATGGAGACTGAAAATCTAAGGGAATGCAAGAACTAAGACGTCAGAGAAATGGAAAATGAACAGTATGGGTAAAATATTGTGAGAGATACCATTGTTGAAAGAAATGCTCACTATATTTTTTTGTGATTCTAAAGAATTTAGGGTCAAGAAAGACTTAACAAGGTGGAGCATACTTCAGATATAGCTGTGAATTCTGGGTCAGTTAAACTATAATCCAGACCATGTCACTACGACAAAGTGGTTTATTTAAAAAGCTCACTATCTAATGTTATAACAAAATTTCAATAGATGGAAGAACAGAGAAGAAAACAAAAACTTTTTACTTGGGTAAAAGGAACGCTGTAAAATAGATGGAGTCCTGGGGGAGCCCTGAGGGAAAGTCAATTGATTGACAGAATTTAACAGAATCACTAGATTAAACTATAGTTATTAAAAGCAAAAGAGCTGTTTTATTTACAACTTATAGGACGACAAATGGCATTACACAAAGGTTTCCTCCTTTCATGTATGAAAATATTTTTATCACAAAAAAGGTCATAATCTTACATGTTCTAGGTCTCAGGTTCTATAGTATGTGTAGCTGGCGCACAGTGATCCAAACCTTGACTTGTTCCTGTTCTTTTAACTGTGTCTCTATTTCTTTACTTTTTATCTTCCTCAGATAACTCTATTATGCCCATGGTTCACAGCAACAGTGCTCCAAATCAAGGTAACTGTCACACAATGAGAACAAAGCTCTGTGTGAGAAACAGCATCAGGGATTGCACTGAGATTGGGAGTTCCTGGTGTAGAAATAATAAATGGGATTAAGATTTAACACATCATGCTTATTTTGTAGAAAGAGCAGGCCACATAAGGGAAGTAGAGGTACAAACTCAGGCAGATTTACTGGTACTACAGAACACATTTACCTGTATATGAAGACAAATCTACAGTTGCTGAGGAGTATCAAATATGCAAGCAGATACTGCAGCCTAGGAATGTGAGACAAAATGAAGAGGAGACAAACTTTTCCCCTATTTTACGATTTTTATATTTTGCACTTAATAAATGGTAGTGAATCAAAAAATACTCATATTGCAAAAATTTAGTGTATAATTTTGTATTATAAATCATATATCAAAATGGTTATTAATCATATGTAAAATGCATAATATATAAGTAATATATTATGCATAGTTATTAAGAATGTATGTGTTAAGAAAAGACAGATCTAGGTTGAAATCAAAGATTCAATACTTTTCTTTCAGACTTTTGAATTGGTAACTTAAAGTTTCTGAGTTTTCATCTTCCATCTTTAACATTTGAATGATAAAATAGCATACTTTAAGGTATGATGGGTAATTTTTTTATTTTTTATTTTTATTTTTCTATTTAGCTGGTCATGCTATTCAGATGTTTCCTCAAACACTGTTTAGACCTTTCTGTGTATGCTGGTCAGTCATTGTCAATCTGACACCAATGTAGAGATATCTGGGAAGAGAAAATACCTCCAGAGGAATTTTCAACATCAGAGTGACATTTTCTTGATTGATAACTGATGTAGGAAGGCCCAGCTTACTATGGGCAATACCATGCGGGGAAGATGAGCTCATGAGCTCATAATGCTTAAGAAAGGCAGCTGACAGTCCTGATGAGACCTGATAGGCTAGGGTCAGAGGGAAGGGGAGGAGGACCTCCCCTATCAGTAGACTTGGAGAGGGGCATGGAAGGAGATGAGGGAGGGAGTGTGGAATTGGGAGGGAATTAGGTAGGGGGCTGCAGCTGGGATACAAAAATTAATAAAATGTAATTAATATAAAAAATAAAAATTTAATTAAAAAAAAAAGAAAGGCAGCTGAACAGCAGCCTGAGGGAAAACCAGCAGGCCTCATTTCTCTCTGCTTTCAGCTTCAGGCACCTCTCACAAGTCCTTAGTTTGGCTTCCTTTAATTTAATGATGGGCTACAACTGACAAAAATAAACGCTTTCTCTCCCCAAGTTAATATTGGTCAGTGTTCTGTCATAGCAAGAGAGAAACAAGCTAGGACACTGTGCCCTGCCCAATTTCTGTGTTTCTCATCTCTCATCTCTCTGTCTCTCCTACACACACATATTCCTGTAATCAATATTTTTTTTATTTATATTTTCACTCATGTGTGTGGTTTACCTATCTGTTTGTATCTTGAATGTTCTAGAACCCATGGAGGCCATAAGTGGGTCTGGGACCTCCTGGAGCTGGAGTTATCAGCATTTGTAAAACTCAGTATGAGTGCTGGGAACCAAACTCAGCTGTCCCCTGACCATTTCTCCAGATGGGTTATTTTTCCTCTGATGAACCCTGAGAAATAAACATCGTTATTGTTTGAGAGTGCAATGAAATGATTCACAACATTTAATACACAAGAAGTGATTGATGAGCAATAAATATTACCTGCTCTTGTAGCCATGTTTAATAATTACTTTTCACTACTTTATGTTATTAGTACAATAGTGTCATTGGCAAGTAGGTCTGGAGACAGGGAAGCATGTGAAAGAATCTTTGTAAGATGACTAGTTGGTAATCAAACGCATGGATTTTTAATTCTTCCAATTACTCTTCCTTATACGGAGGAAACTGAGGTTCATCAGAGTCAAGGTCCGTAGGGCTACTGGACCATAAATCTAAGTTACTGAATCTTGTCTCCCTGATTAAGTTTTACACACTTAAAACTAGCTTTCTTCAAAGCAAGAAATAACTGAATACAAGTAAAGTCAATACCGGTAATCGATCAGTTTCCTCTTTACTATACAATGTGACTTGGTGGTCAGCTTTGGAAAGACTCTGCAACACTCTACAAAAATCAGGAGATGATACAATTTTCCCCTACAAACTTCTCTGCTTCCCTCTCTGGGGACCTCACACTGCCTTCGATTCTCCACCTGCTCAGAGGACCTAAAATTCCTCTTTATAAATGACACCCCCCGAGTAAAAACTTCACCTTATTTATTTTTCCTTAGTTGTAGGAAAATTGAAAGCATTGAATTTCAGTCTCATTTGACACAAGGAAAGAGTATAAAAAGTGCTGCTGTCAACAGCGGAATTCCCCAGGTCTGGCAGCCACTCGAATCAGCTGTTTAATGCAAACTGGGTAATTTCCCAAATAGTAAAAAAAAAATACGAGGGAAGTCACAAAAATCACAAGTATTTAAACTAGTAGTACAGGGCTTTATAATACATATTATAGTCTATGTATATAATAAAAGTGTCAGCACATCTCAACAGATGGTATCTGTAACAGAATATTGACATAAGAAAAAAGTCTCAATTTATAAATGTCAAAATATAATTAATGAAATAAATACAGTTGTAAGTAAAAACCCTTTATGGTTTTACTTCAAAATTAGACTAACCCCAGAATTCTTTACTCCATGATTTAACAAAGAGAGTTAATCACTTTATATTTTATAAAGTATTGTAGTTGTAGTAAAAGTGATTTTGGTTTTCCAACCTCTGTCTTGGCAGGACCCTTATACCTTGACAAACAGTGGGATGTAGTCATATGATAATTCACCATTCACGGGGTACCCATACAGCACTTGGGACACTTGGAATTTAATTTCATACTAGCCAACCTGATGTGTTAGTGAACCAGACAAATAATGCTCATGTTTATCATGCAAAACCATATGGGCAGTATGTTAAAATATCAACTCTCAAATAATAGACTGTAGCACTTTGCTAAATTCACCCTTGAAGTTATTTTGTATAGTAAAAGAGTATGAAGGTTAACAGCAAGGTAAAGCTTTTTATCCAATCTGCTATTATAGAGTTGCTACATGATCACATGATCTTCATGTGCAAACATCTGTATACCTGCTTACATGTACAAAAGTGGGAGCTTCTCTGAGAGAGACAGCAGATGGGATAATAACACAGAAGCCTTTTATATTTAGCACTATAGCTGGGCAGACTGAACTGTGGGCCCACAACATCACAGACTGGATTTTCCAGTTGAGAGATAACCCCACGGAGCAGGAAATGATTGGGACCGACCTTAGGTCACCCAGACATCCCCTGGAAAAGACTCGGGTTCCGCGGGTGCCCCAGGAGCCAGCCCAGAGCCAGAGCCGGGGACCCAGGCGGCTGCACAGAGCTCTGCCTGCCTGTGAGCCTGATTTGCACCTGATTTGCCGCCTCAGAAAGAACTGTGGGCCCCAGGGCCCCAGAGACTCAGTTTCACCGTTGGATGCAAACCCGCAGGGAGGGAAACGGCTGGTCTGATCTCAGAGCACTCAGCTGATACAATCACCCCGAAAAGGTCTCGGGAAAATTACCCAGTTTAGGGAGACACCCAGGATACCAACGACCAGAAAGGTGGAGGCACGGGTGGGCGTCTGTGCCTGTAGGTTCTACTCACCGCCACCCCAGACAGAACGGCGGTCCCCAAAGCAAAGACTGGGTGTCCCTGGCAGGAGGACACCCCCAGTGGCAGGGACCATCAGGTCTAACGCTCAGGACACCCAACACCAAAAGACTTTTTGGAATCACGCAGACTCTAGGCTCTAGCTTACTAATGCTGGCAGGAGCACTGTGCTCATCCGCCATTATTGAGTACCGCTAGGGCACTGGGGCACACAGCTGCATCCTTAGACCTACAAAAGCCGGAGAGCCATTACAGCAGCCCTCAGATACTGTGCCAAGGATCAACCAGTTACCCCTAGCTAGACTGACAAAACTGTGGGAATCCCTGGTCCTTCAAGAGAGCTGCACCCACAGCATCTGGACCAGAGCAGTGCCTGCAGCCGACATCCCAGACAGGGACACACAGCTTCCAGTATAGACTGAGGCACCCAGCCTCCAGACCAGAGCAGTGCCCCCAGGCGCC
>REGO01000663.1:410609-440649 GCA_010120015.1 Rhombomys opimus
CAATGCAGCCACTTCTTATGAGAACTGATAGACTAAGATCAGAAAGAAGGAGAGGAGGATGTCCCCTATAAGTGGACTTGGGGAGGGGCATGCATGCAGAAAGGGCTGGGGGGAGGGTGGGACTGGGAGGGGAGGAGGGTGGGGCTTATGGGGGGATACAAAATGAATAAAGTGTAATTAATAAAAGTTAAAAAAAGAAACAAAAAAACAACAAAATGCAAAGTAAAATGCTAAAACTCCATCTCTGACTTAAAGTTTCATGAGAATTTTTTGTCCCTTATTTTAGCATTTCCTCTAGCAATAAAGTCAATCTCTTGCCAATACCATAAAGTCAACACATGCCAATACTAAACATCAAAGTTTTTAAAATGTTTCATATAATTGATTTTTACATAACTCTTACATCATGGAATATCAATCATCATGAAGATATTTTGGAATTTATTTCTCTATGTAGGTCTCATTGTTATCTTGATCATCAACTCAACTAAATCTAAAATCCTAGGCACCTAACTTTGTGCATGTCTGTGAGGAAATGCGCAGAGAGGTTTGACTGAGGAAGAAAGACCCACCCTGAGTGTCCACTGCATCATCCCCTGGACTGAAGAGAATGGGGAAAGTGGGGGGGTGCCCTACTGGAATCCCATTCTCCCACTGAGCAACCTATGTGATCAGTTTTCTCAGATTCCTGCCATGATGCCTTCCTGTCATCATGGGCTGTGAACCAAACAATAATAATGACCTAAAATAATCGAGACGTTTTCTTAAATTGCTTCTCTTCAGCTATTCAATTCCAGCAGCAATAAAGATAATGAATACAAGTATTCTGTGAAATTGTCCGGTGTTAAACTTGTTGTACCTTTCACATAAAGAGCGTGTGGCGATCTTACCATTATTATTGTATAGAAATAGGCCCACTCATTACAGCTAGATTAAGATCACAGGAAATATTTAAAAAGTTAAATAAAACTGTTCTCTTCTGATGATGTATTTAATTTCTTTCTAGTATACTTCTTTTTTCCCCCTTTTATTGAAAATTAACCCAATTGACAAATAGGTAGAAGACAGATGTCATAAGCATTGTGCTGGTTTTGAGAACTTCCATCCTGGAATATCCTAAAGAATTCCTAATCAGAGACTACTTGCACAGAAAGCCTGGATGGGATATACCGACAATGAAGAGGCAGGAAGCTAAATCAGAGCCCACAGGAAAGAGGCTTCTACCCAAAACAGAAAATTTACTGTGAGAATTTGTCAATGGATGAAGCTTACATGTGCTGGCTGGCTGGCTGAGAAATGATAGCTCATGTGCTTACAGTTACATTTAATTGGAGGGTTTTTATGCTTCCCATCACTGGATGACACATCCAATTGATTTTTTCATTGAATTGAATAGCTGTACACAATTTTCTTAAATTGAATGGGTAATTCAACCTGTGCCCACATCACACGAAATAACAGATCAGCCCAGAAGAGAAGAGAAGAGCAATCAAGCTGACTGGGTTCACACAAATCTAGCTAGGCTAATTCCTCACCTCCTACCCTGCCTTTCCTGTGTCAGATACAAACAGCTTAGGCTTAGCAATAATACTGTCAAGTCTCCAAGCCTACACATAGAATCAGAACCCATGCATGGTCCTGGGTTTGAGCCTCCACTCTTGCTTCTGAAAAGCTAATATTTCATTTATTCTCTTTATGATAAGCAGGAGAGTTAATGTTTGTGAAGGGAGTTCCCTCTGGACATGGTCAAACCCCTGACTAAAGGCTTTCCACTTTTTTCACAAAGTCTAATTTCTAATATCTCATTTCAACATCCTGTGGAAAACATGACAGTTTATCATAGCAGCCAACATAGACCCATCCTTTCCAAGGCCCCTTGCTGTTTTAATCTCTGTACTTAATTCACATTTTAGGTAAGATCTCCACCTCTTTCCAAACAAGCCCTGCAATCAGAAGCAGAGAACAGGTTCAATTTGAACTCATGGATCCTTGGGCTCAGTGGATCCTAAGTGCTGAGGTTACAGGTAAGTGCCATCATGCCTTCCTCATAAATCGCTTTCGATAATATAGTAAATTGATTGAGAGTCCTGAAGCTAAGCACTATTAATGGATTGCCATCTATGTAACTGTCATACGGTCATAATTATCCTAGCACAGGAAGCTTGGGCTCAAAATAGTAAGTAGTGAGGAGACCGCCAGACCCCTCTGAAGCTGTCTGAAACTAAGGCCCCAGGAAAGATGCACTCCTACAGTGCTGCTATGATGACAGGTGCAAGCTATGGCTATCTAAGAGGATGAACAGCCTGCTTATTTTGCAATTAAGAAATGACAGATATAACCGTGTGCAGTAATTCTTTTATTTTCAGTGCTGAGCAACCAAACCCATGGTCTAGCTCCCATACCACCCAGATCCACCCCTTGCTGGGTAACCCACGTTTCAATGAACTAGAATTATCCTACCTCCACACGCCCCATCCAGTATGGTGGCACACACTCATTTTCAGCAGCGGGGAGCTGAGACAAGGGAATCGTGAGATGATGAGTTCAAGTGCAATTACATGGAGCGACCTTGTCTCAACACACACACACACACACACACACACACACACACACACACACACCCCAAATGCATCCTATTGTACACAACATACACAATGTCATTTGTCAAGTTTAAAATACAAGTTAAAACAATTTACAAATGTCATTCGAGAATAAATTCACACGACCTCTTAGATGAAAGAGGTTCCCTCAGGCCTGCAGTTCTGACTCAGTGACTCTGATGCAGCATCTCTTAATCTCTCGGGTAGGCTAGGACTTGATTGTTTTCTGAGAGCGGCATAGGTAACCTTGAGGCATAAGGCAAGGCTAACATCATTGTGTTCTCTCTCTCTCTCTTTTTTTTGTGACTTGATTCCAGGCACTATAATTCCAAAGCTCGAAAACACCAGGACAGGCTAAGGATCTTAGTCATAGATGTCCATGTAATGTGTGATTCAATTTATCAGCAATGCACCAAAGAGACAAAATTTTACATATAAGAACTAGCCCCATGTTGCCAGAGCAAAGAGGAAATGGGGATTAGAGATAGACTGGAACGTCCTAAAAGTTACGGGTAATATGGTGGTTTTCATAAAAATGGCCTCCATAGGCCCATAGAGTGTGGCATTGATCATCTGGTTGTGGCTTTGTTGGGGGGAGGTGTGTCACTAGGGGTGGACTTTCAAGTTTCAAATTCTCCAGGCCAAGTCTAGCGTGGCTCACTTGATCTTCCTGTTGCCTTCCTTCGAGATGTGGGACTCTCAGCTTCTTCTCCAGCACCATGTCTGCTTGCACACCACCATGCTTCCTGCTGTGAAGATGATGGCCTAAACCTTGGGAACTGTAAGCCAAACCCGACTAAATGTTTTCCTTTGTAAGGGTTGCCATGGTCGTGGCGTCTCGTCACAGCAACAAAAACCTAACCGGAGCTGGAGTTACCACAGGCTGCAAGATGCTCAATGTGGGAGCTGGGTACTCTATGTGGGCCTGTACAAGAGCAGTGCGCACTCTAAACTGCTGTCCGGATCATTTTAGTAAGCAAATTAAGCGGTTTGTTTAATAAACCTCATTAAATCTTTTATGCGAACTGTATAGGCCCAGCAATGAAATGTGTCTCTCCATAGGCCTGGAAGAAAAAAGACATCATGTGTGTGGGTTCAGTAGTAAAAAAAAATGCTTTCAAGTTTGAATTACAAACTATATTTTCTTTGTAGCATGCACCACTGAAGAATTTGTGGTGGAAAGTCTGCAGAGACTCCATCCTATAGCTGAAACACAGACATAAGCAGGAGTCATTTCTCTACTTTTGTTTATTTTATTTTATTTATTTATTATTTATTACAATTTATACACTTTGTGTCCTGGCTGTAACCCCCTCCCTTGTCTCCTCCCAGTCCCACCCACACTTCCTCTTCTACCCCCATGCCCCTACCCTAGTCCACGGATAGTCCTCCTCCCCTTCCTTCTGACCCTAGCCTATCAGGTCTCATCAGGACTGGCTGCACCATCTTCCTCTGTGGCCTGGCAAGGCTGCACTCCCCAGGGGGATGTGATCAAAGAGCTCACCACTGAGTTCTTGCCAGAGATAGGCCCTGTTTCCTTTACTAGGGAACCCACTTGGAAACTGAGCTGCCTATGGTCTGTGTCTGTGCAGGACATATAGGTCCTCTCCATGCATGGTCCTTGGTTGGAGTATAGGTCTCTGTAGGCCCACAGGGAGGACCCTAGGGAAGATGCTTAATCCTCATTCAGAAAGGCAAACAGCATAGACATCAGAGGAGGGAGAAAACAGGGAACAGGGCAGGAACCTACCACAGAGAGCTTCTGAAAGACTTTACCCAGCAGGGTATCAAAGCAGAGGCTGAGAATCATAGCCAAACTTTGGGCAGAGTGCAGGAAATCTTATGAAAGAAGGGAGAGATAGAAAGACCTGTAGGGAACAGGAGCTCCACAAGGAGAGCAACAGAACCATTTCTATACTTTTGGAAGCTGCGTGCTCTGCACTTCCTGTTTAATCAAGTAATATTTATCTTTCCTGGATCTCTGAAGGGGTTGCAGACTAGATAGTTATAGTCTCACATATAAGCTTAAGTTGTTTAGGATTTAAGAAAATGTTTTAAGGTCTAAAAAGATATTTATTAGTTGATATTTAGAGTGTCTTATATGGAGAATTCTGAACTCGCCAAGATAGAATAGATAGTAGAGTACTTTCTCCAAGGCTGCCATATACATATGGGCTAAACATTATTACCTCATTGTTCTCATAATTGTTCTTATTGTATGTAATTTATTGCTGTTAGAAAAAAATTATTGGAATTTTATTTTATTGGAAAAATCAAGCAAAGTGTTGGGAGATTATTTTGTGTGCTGTGTAGAGGTTGTCTTTGTATTATGCAAATGCTGATTTTGTACCTGATAGAGAGTTGAGTACAGGCCGACTTTGGCATTGTTATTTTATTTTACAAAGCATTACCTGTGTCAGTATTTTGTGAACATACTTTCTGTCACCTTCTGATTGGTTTAATAAAGAGCTGACAGCCTATTTAAAAATAAATGTAAGAAAACTTGTGTTCAAGTTCAACTATGTGCAAACAAACCTGCTAACTGGGGTGTTGTTGAGTTCCAACTGAGGGACCATGTGTTCAACATCCTGCATGTGGTTATCTAAGAAAACACACAGTATCTGAAACTCCAAATGCACCCTGCCTTGCCATCAAACCAACACCACAACTGTCAGCCTGGAGAAAAGAGATGCTTCTGAGAAGATGGGCTTTAAGCTTTGGCTGTCCGTAGTCTAAGCCAATTCGTCCTTGCTGGTAACAACTGAGGGGCCAGGGTGAAAAGACATCTGTTTGAAGAATATTTTATTTTAATTGTATGTGTGTGTGTTTATATGGACATGAGTACAGGTTCTCACAGAGGCAGAAAAAGGAGTGTCAGGTCCCTTGGGGATGGATTATAGGTGGTTGTGAGCCACCTGGTGTGATTACTGGGAACTGAACTCTGATCTTCTGTGAGAATAGTAACTACTGAACAACCTCTCAATCCCCTATAGAAGAGACGTAATAAATGTTTTTGAATCAATAAATAAGTAAGATAAAAGTGTAACAGCTTTATTTTGACAGCTACTATTTATTAAAATTAAGCAAGATCATTGCAAAAGCTTAATTTGAAATCTCACTAATGTTTTTTTTTTGATGTACATATTCTTGAAACTAGATGACACAAGATAATAACTACTGAATAAATAAATAACAATTGTCCTGTGTATTAATAAAATATGTATATTTACTGAGACCTGAGATTGCATGTATACACAACAAATCATGATGAATAAAAACGGATCTGAAAACTTTTTAATCAATGCTAAACTTCCCGTACAAAGTTTCATATTTATACAGTTAGGTGGTTCTTTTTGTTATTTTTTTTCTGGGTTTTTTTTTTTTTGGAAAAAATGCCACTTTCACTTCCTAGATAAAACCTTCTGAACATCTGCAATCACATGTGCATATACATAGACTGTTGCTCCTCTACTCATATATGTACACACACACAAATATATGCACAGAAAAGAGGAAAAAAAACGAAGACAGAGATGTGAACTGATGATGTATCACAGGAGGAGTAAGTGGCAATTCTGGCGACAATATGGGGGTTCTCAGGTAGAAACTGTGGCCACAAGTATAATCCAATTGGATGTCACTGTCCTGTCAGGATTACATGCATCTGAAAATACAAATCATGACCCAAAGTAAAGAGAACAAGACATTGCCAAAGTGCCATGAAATTATTGGTTCTGGTGAGCCAAAGCCAAATGTGGCTCTTCTGAGTGTGTGCTGGGAATAAAGACCAAAATTAGCTTTCCTGCAGAGCTTAGAGAATATTGACACACCAGTGTACTAGGGTCCTAAAACTCTCTTCTTTTACTTTGTAAAACCTCTATTTACTGTTGAGTAATGTGTCAGTTAAATCCTTTTACTGGTGATCTATTGTGCAAATGTCCAACTCTTCTACTTAAACTGTTCTTTAAGGAAGCACACACCAGCTGGCACAGGAGGTAGAGGCAGGTGGATCTCTGTGAGTTCAAGGCCAGCCAGGTCTACATAAAGAATTTCACAGTAGCTAGAACTACACAGCAACACACACACACACACACACACACACACACACACACACACACACACACACAGCCTAATTAAAAGTTTTTGGTCCCAGCCATCCCTAGGTATGCTTTTTTATTATCAGTTATGACAATTTATTCAATTTGTATCCTGGCTGTGGTCCTCTCCCTTGTCTCCTTCCAATCCCATCCTCTCTCTCTATTCTTCCCCAATGTCCCTCCCCTAGCCCACTGATAAGGGAGGAAGTCCTCCTCATCTTTTATCTGATCCTAGCCTATTGGGTCTCATTAGGACGGGTTGCATTGTTTTCCTTTGTAGCCTGGCATGGCTGCACCCCTAGAGGGAGGTGATCAGCCAGTCACTGAGTTCATTCCAGAGAAAGCCCCTGCTGCCCTTACTAGGGAACCAACTTGAAGAAGAGTCTATGGACTACATCTGAGCCAGGGTTTTAGGCCCTCTCTATGCATTGTCCTTGGTTGGGGTCTCATTCTATTTAGGGCCACCAGAGCTCAGCATTTTTGGTTCTGTTGGTCTCCTTTTGGCGCTCCTGTCCCCTCCAGGTCTTTCTATCTCCCCCTTCTTTCATAAAATCCCATGTCTTCTGCCCAAAGTTTGGCTATTAATCTCAGCCTCTGCTTTTATACCTCCATCAGTAGAGTCTTTCAGAGGCCCTCTGTGGTAGGCTCCTGTCTTGTTTCCCGTCTTCTCTTGCTTCTGATGTCTGTAGCATTTGTCCTTCTGAATTAGGATTGAGCACATCCTCCACGTTGTTCAGCCTTTCTAGGAGTATAGCTTTTAGAATGTCTATCCTATATTATACGTCTAATAACCACTGAGGAGTGAATATATGCCATGTGTGTCTTTCCGTTTCTGAGTTACTGCACTTTTCTAGTTCCCACCATTTGCCTGCAAATTTCATGATTTCCTGGTTTTTAATAGCTGAGCAATATTGTGTTGTGTAAATGTACCATAGTTTCTATATCCATTCCTCCATTGAGAGACATCTAGCTTGTTTTCAGATTCTTGCTATTATGAATAGAGCTGCGAATGGCTAGCATGTATTGATCAGGTGATAGGAAGGAACTCTCTTCTCTTCTGTGGCATAGGTACTAATAAGATGTTCTTGCTCCAGGAGGTAGACAAGGAATGCAATTTAACTCAATGGGTTTTAGTCAAAAGAAGACACTGGGGGAAAATGCTTCATCTAGAGAGGAAGGAGGATGAGAGAGGGGAAAGCGAAGGTAAAAAGTCCAAAATTCAGTATATGAATATATCATTAAATGGTTAAAGAAAGAATGAGTATAAAGGTATGCATATGAAGCAATTTGTCCAGATGTTTCCTTAAATATCCCCTTTGCAATATTCTCTGTATCGCATCCTTGCAATACTTTGTGCATTGATGGAGTTCATCTCAGTGAGTAACCCAGGAGCCAGTGTCTTAAAGTTTGTTAAGCTTCCATAAATGCTGCATAAAATAAGATGCATTATTACTAAAAAAAAATTGTGTCTCTCTTAATTAAATAGGATTGCATACACTTCATACATAGCTAATATTTTAAAACAATTTGTGCCAACACATACATGTTTATATATGCTCATACATTCATGTGTGTAAATACAAAGAAGATAGTTATACTCAAAAAGTATCTGATTCTGACATGACACATCCTGCCTATTATAAATATTGATTTTTCTTGGCTTGGCACTATGTTGTTTTTTTCACAAGTAAGAATTTAATCAGCTTCTCGAAAAAAAATTTTTTGAAGATTGAAGGGGAAGAAAATGTTAGCTGGAAAAAATATGTAGTACCACCTGCAAAAAAAATATTGATTTAGCCTTATGATGTGTTGTTACAACTGCATTTTATGAGCAGGAATGTCTGATTTGGCCCCTTTGGGACAATGTTCCACTGTAATTTCATTGGAA
The DNA here is from genome assembly GCA_010120015.1 of Rhombomys opimus. NCBI lineage: Eukaryota > Metazoa > Chordata > Mammalia > Rodentia > Muridae > Rhombomys > Rhombomys opimus. Next base: position 419,195 of record REGO01000663.1, read on the forward strand.
AGTCACATTCTTTCACCAGTTGCAAAACTGTTACTTCCTTGCATCAAAAATTGATTCCTTTGAGTGTTTTCTATTTTAGCACAGATAAGGTATCACAAGATGCTTTTATGAGACAGCAGGAAATATGCCTACTTCAACAATACCCTCTTAATAAAAGGGAAAATGGACTGGAGTCCACCAGGAACATATAGTCACATCAGGAGGGAGGGATATTTGTCTAACTCATTATTTTCATAAAAAGGAGTTAATACAGGGTATTTCTCAGTATGTTCTGATATTTTCACATCTCTCTCCTTAGAAAGAATGCCAGTATTTTGAGTGAAGTGGCAGGCACAGTTAGCTTTTGTTTGTAATCTCTGAAAGATCAGTGTAGAAAGCATACAAAGCAAAGGAGACATTAGTGCTCTGTATATTCAGAGACCTGGATTGTAATCAATGCTGACAAGGCCATATTGACAGAACTTAGCTAACAATTTGAAAGAATATTCACCCAGCGTCTTCACCATCACTAATGACTTTCCATTCTATGTGTTATAGAATTCTTCTTGGACTACTCTTTAAAAATTGAGAAATGCGTGCTACAGGGTTTTAAGAATATTATTTACTGAAGTGGATCTTGAAATTAACCTTTCTGATCACTATCTTGTTACATGCACAAAGGAATAAATACTGGGTGGGGACAGATAGTAGGAGCTGAATCAGTAAAGCATCATTAAGAGAAACAGAACCTGGAATATAGATACTACAAATGTTTACAGTGGTGTTGCATGCCTTTAATGCCAGCACTCATGAGGTAGGGCAGGCAGTTCTCTGTAGACTGGTCTACAGAGTGTGTTCCAGGACAGCTAACTCTACACAGAAAAACCCTGTCTCCAAAAACAAAAAGAAGAGGAAGAAGAAGCAGAAGTGGAAGAGGAAGAGGAAAAGGAAGAGGAAAGAAGAGGGGGATGGAGAGAAGGAGAAGGAGAGAAAGAGAGAGAGAGAGAGAGAGAGAGAGAGAGAGAGAGAGAGAGAGAGCTGGTTGACATATGCCCTCCAAAAAGATGTGGAAGTCTTAACCCCCATAAATTGATGTCATATTTTCACAAGGGTTCCTATATAGTACATACAGCTAAGTTAAGGACTTAGAGATGGGATCAACCTACACCAGATTCATTAAGACCAATGTCTAATATGAGTAAAAGAGATAAAAAAGAAGATATACATAGAAAGAAGATACATTATAGAGATGAAGACAGAGATTCAGCTGTACATCCCCAGACCAAGATTTTTAGAGTCACAATAAACAGAACCAGCAAGAAACAGTTCTTCTATAGAAGCTTTGGGGAAAATAAGGCCCTGTCAAAATCTTCATTTCATATTTCTGGCATACAGAATTCTGATAAATACTTCGATCATTTGTGGTGGTTGGTAGAGCTGCTCTGGAAAATAAGCATGAGATAAGCCATCGCTGAGAGTGAGATGCAATACATGAGCTGAAGCAAGAGTTGGCACATAGAGCTTTGTCCACAAAAACTCAATTCTGATTTTAATTATGACTTTCTGTTGATGAAAGTCAGAACTAGCTGAGATTTCTAAGACAAACTATTTTACTCAAAATCAACCTATTGTAATAGTAATCACATTCAAAGTACTCCTGTGTTCATGATTGGTTGAATAACTGAAGGCTGAAGTCTCCCCATTTCATCATGTAAAAAGACTATCACAGAAGACATGACTTGCTTGACATCATTTATTTAATAACAGTGTTCATATTTTTAAGCCAGCAAAATATTAAGATAGCTCTTTGGGATGTTCATTACCAATTATCATGGGGCAAAAGATGGCTACCATCTAATCCTTGTTATAACAAGGTGACAAAGAAAATGTATAGAAATCTGTTGTGTCTTTACCACCAAGAGTAGAAGAAACCCAGCAATCTTATCTGTACATGAACAAAAGAGACAAGTCTTTGTATACTAGCAGGTAGCAAATGACTACAACTAGCTAAGGGTTGTCAATGCCAATGGAAGGGATTGTTCTTTTAAGAAATGGATAATTTAAACCACCCAGGATAACAAAGAAGTTTTCTTGTTTTGTTCAATTGTCTTACACCATAACAAAAAATGTCTCTCATTCCAATGAGAGAAAAAAAAAGTAGTCCCTTTGTGCTTTGTATCTATCTGAGTCCAGAGTCAAGGACAGGGCAAGTACACAGTATCCCATAGGGAAGTCTCTCAGGATTAATTACAGAGTGGTCCCCAACTACAGTTCTGCTCAGCTTGAATAAACTACAGGCTTGGTTTTGTTGTTTTCTTTCTTTCTTTTTTTTTTTTAACTGCAGACCGCTGACCTTTTTGTTGTTGTTGTTATTCATTTGTTTGTTTGTTTTGAGAACACATGCTCTAGGAAACTTTAAACCATAAACTTGTTCTCCAATTTTTTTTTTGCTGAAAGTCTAACTGTCTTTTGATAGCTTTAGGAACCCAGGATTTTATTTCCCAAGGACTTTGCAATTCGTGAGCCAGAATCCTAACTTTGATATATATCAGTGGCAGGGTTAGTTAGTTAGTTAGTTTCCTTGTTCCTGTCACCCGCTGTCTGACAAGATGCAGCTCAGGGGAAGGAAATGCTCATTTTTGCTCATACCTTGAGGGCATCCTCCTTCCTGGCAGGAGGGAAGAGTGGAAGGACTTTGAGACAACTGGTCTCATTGTATTTATAGTTGGAGGCAGAGACAGATAATGCTGGCACTCACTTCCCTTTCTCTTTGCCCCATTTTTATTTTTTTTCTTAGGCCCTAGTCCATAGAATGATACAATGTTCCTTCAGAATGAAGCTTTCTTCCTGTGACTCTCTGATATACTGAAATATTGATAATTTTGGCATTCGGAGAGCTAGGTGGATTCACTGAACACAGGAATAGTTCAGTGATCTGGGTACATGGATCCTCTTCAATTCAGCCCATACTCATTTGCCTAGATGTAAATCTTTGAATTAGTTTGAGAGAGAGATGAGAGGTAATGACATAGATGAAATAGAAAAAATCAGCTCAGTATTTAACATATTCTTCAAAAATGCCTCCTCAGATGACTACTACCTTCAGAAAGAAAGAGCTAGGCCTGCAAATACAAGTGCCTACTCATCAACCCAGTACTTGAGAGACCAAAGCAGAGAACTCTAAGTTAGAGATCAGACTGGATACCCAGTGAGAAAGTTTCAAAAGACATAGTACCCAAAGAAATGTGAAGAGGTTCACCAAAATATCAAATGAGATGCTTTGAAGAACCTATAAACAAGTTATAAAAAATCAAAAGGAACAATGCAAATCAATAGATATAACTAAAAAAGACTGCCAGACGAAGAAAAACACAGCATTGCAAAAATAGGAGGGTAACATTAGTAAAGGGTTAGCTACAGACAATATTACTTTGTAAAAGAATTCAAATCTGATATGGCCAAGGGTTAAAAAAATAAAATAAAATAGATTAACATGCAAGCCAAAATTTCATTTGAACTTTGAGAAGCAAGTTGGCAAGGGCATTGTGCATTTTTCCAGTGGTGATGCCGAAGAAAAACTTTGTGGTCGTCACTTGCTCCATCATTGACCAAGGTAGAACCCACTTAAAGAACTGCTCCTTTGCCAAGTTGTGCTTCATGACAGCCCCACCCATCCCTAAAAGCCTCATGGAAAGAAACCTCTAAGGCTTCTCATTTCCTTCAACTCCATCTGTGAGAAATTGAGGCTAAACTATGTTCAACATTTTTTTCATCCTTATACATCTTTTCTGAATACTAACAACCCCAACTGCATTTTCATTGTAATAAAACAGCTAATCTTTTCACCTGCTGGCCTCCCATACAGTAGCAATTCCTTTGGAGACTAAATTCCCTTTCGAAACACCATTTTTATAATTACTCCAATATTTAATACTGCAGTCACACAAGCTCCTAGAGACACAGAGCGGACGGTGATCTGGCAGAGTCTACTTATCTGGAAGCTCTTGCTTCACTTCTGCTGGTTCATTCCAGAGCCTCATACATGAAAATTATGTGGGAGCCTCTCAAAATTTCCAGTCCACAGCACAATCATGCCAGATCTACTCTTGGAGTCAGTAAATAGACAGACTATAAACACACAGCAGAAGCCTCCACTGATGAAAATTAAAATAAATAAATAACAAAGGAGACAAAGCTGTTGTATGGATCTGAAAAGGCTTCTCAGAAGTGATATTTCAGCAACAGAGGCTTGAAGGATGAACAGGCATAGTTCAGTTGGCTGACATATTCCCTCATATGCCTGAACTTCTGTTTCAAAGCTACAGATGACACCTCAATCCAGTGTGGCATTCTACATGGCCTTTCCAAATTTCCCCCAGCCCAACTATCCACTATGAGAAAGCATATTGTTGGCTCACAATGTCTTAGGATGTTTGTAATTAGTGAGGACACTCCCATCATCCAAGACCAGTGTTCTAACTCCACGGTAACATGCTGTGTCAGAATATAAATTTTGTATACCCTCAGGACAATTCATGCTTGCCTAATATTTTATGAGAAGAAAGAAAACAGAATAGCATTGTCCTTATGACTAACGGTTGAAAGAAAAATTGAAAAGGCAAAAGTATCGACTTAATGTGGGTAATTAATTTCTTTTTCATTTATTCATCATACAAAGCATCACCAACAACGGCATCAAAGCTAATACACATCATTTGCCAATAAGGAGAGAGTATGTAGAGACATTGTATTTATATTTAATCATTTTGTCTACCTGGAATAATTATGAGGATCCAGGTTTACTTTTGAAAATGTGAGGTAAGAAAAGATAAGACATCCTAAGAGCATTTGTGGCCATGAGCAAACCAAAGCTGGCCTTCTTCTTCTTCTCAACTGTTTGGTCCTGGATTCAGCTTTATTGTGCTTGGGTACTATTTTGTTGTTGTTGCCTGCTCTGAAAGCAGGCTGGCCTATCTTTTTCCTCAGAGCACTTCTCAGAGTTGACTTTGCCGTGCTTCAGAGATAATTTCAAGGTACGTCCTGAACCAGCAATCCTGCAGAGTCAGGGAATGTGACTGTACCCAACACTACCCACTCATTGCTGAGAAGGAAATTAAATTGAGTGAAAAAGAAGGAGCTGAGAAAATGAAAAGCTCCTGCCAGAAGTGCTGGACTCCCTGCGAAAAAACAACATCAGCCCCAATTTGCAGACAGCAGCATGTGCATCCATCAAGCCTTGTGAGGCATTGCCTCTATCGGGATATCTGGATTAGTTTCCCAGAAGCAAATAGAGGAAATATGATGCTATCACAGAGCCCCACATTGCCTCTTACCCTGCGATGTTGTGGCTGGTGATTATCACCACTGATGTGCAAGATAAGGATGATATGCTGCCCTGTTGTTTTTCCGTTAAAATGCACAAGAGATTTTCTTTAAAACAGACAGACAATTGAGAATCCCAGATAGTAAAATCTCAAGGCCATTCTCAGGAAACCCATTTTCGACTGAAGGCTGAATGTGTTTCCACGCAGAAGCCCACCTAAGAGTGTTCTATAGCTGATGGCACAATAACAGGAGAAGCAAGACTGTGAAACAAGAAAGAGAAGCAAGAACCAAGCCGTGTATCCTAGCAAAGCATTCACTCCAGGAGTCCACTGAATATATGTGTTCACTGAATAGCTCTGACATCTGTCCTGCAGGATGAAGCTGAGTGATTGAGAAGTCTGAAGGTGAGCTCACCCACCACAATGATGGTATATAGACTATAAGTGACGTATGCCAAAATGAGTCTGGACACACCTTCCAAACAAGGCTACTTCTTGTGACCAGAACGCTTGTATTGCCTGATGTTTTCTGCTCCTTCCCAGATCTTAATCAATAAATGAAGTGGTCAGGAAGCATGGCAAGTGATCCATACCCTGGGAGCACTTTGCATGGTGCACCGTTGCGGCCAAGTACTTCACTCCATTGGACAGGAGAACAACTCCTGGATAACACTGGCTTTTGTTCAGGAGGCAGGCATAACTGTGAGGGAGGAAGAGGGGTGCCCTCTGCCGGCTCTCAGCACTTCTCTGTAAACTTCGGTATGAATGTGTCTCTCTTTCTTTGAGCCATTTTTGTTGTGCTTTATTATTTAGACACAGCAATCTGCTGATTCCTGGGATGTCATTTGGAACGAAAAGCATGCTGCACCAGAGCTAACACAAAGCATAATCAGTTTGTATTGACGCTTAGATATGCAAAGCTTGAAAGACTTAGCACGCTGTAGGCTGTAGGTACTTTTAAAAAGTTGTCCCTCACTCAACAAGTCTGATATCATCCCGTTTAAACTTAGAAGAGGTGGTAGAAGCCTTGTGATAGCCAGAGCTCAGGGCAGATTAGAGTGAAACAGTGTCTTCTGGACATGTCAGGAAGCTGCACAAACAGAATGTAGTTGGCCGCATAAGATCAGGTCAGTCAATGTTTTGGCATGGAAGGAGGAGATTCCAATAACTACTGCCCCTCGCTGAGGAGTTATTATTGATCTCTGATGGCTGCAGGGAAATGGAGGTTCACTTTTCTCTAAAGATGTGGCCCCTAGTAAGTTGGCCAAGCTCCAATGGATGGTCCCACACAGGGAATCTGTGGGAAAACACAACAACAACAGCAGCAACAACAACAACAAAACCACCTTAGACTCTGTGAGCTATTAAAGAAAGAAGACACATTTGGGAATGAGTTGGGAGGTGGAGGTGTGGAAGTTAGGGGCAAAGTAAATACGATCAAAATGCATTGTATCATATTCTCAAAGGCTTAGTGAAAATAAGTTTTAAAACTTACCAACAGACCACCTACCCTGGTTTTCAACTGAATTTTGACTGTTTGCCGAAACCACATTATATTTGATAAATAAAATCTATCACTTAAGGATAAGGCATGAAAACCACGAGTGAAAAGTTAATTTCAGGACAGCCGCTCTCAAGCACACTGCTCAATGGAAACATGATGGGGGGGGGGGCGGTTAAGGCAGCCAGCACAGTGCTGCATGGAGTATAGCTCAGTCACATGAAATTACTGACAGGTCAGATGATCAGTCATGCCGGAGGTTGAGGCACATGTGTCTGAAGCGACTCCTTTCCTCAGGACGCCCCACTGGGCTCTGTAAATTGGACATCTTGTGCACTGCTAAAGTCACGCGGCTGTGCCAAACATTAATATTATGCAGCAACACTGATGAATGATAAGTAAAAAAGAAGAGTGTTCAGCTGGGGATCCTTTACCTTTAAATGACAAACACAAGCAGGTTCTATTTTTGGAGAGAAGGTAGGATAGGGGGAGATGGCATTTGAAGCAGCGAGATGAGGGCTGTGTAGGTCAGCTGTGGATGCCTACCTACAGTGTATAAGGACTGGCTTAAAGGAATGGACAGCAGGCAGTGTTTACTCTCAGTCCTTGCTGTATCCTGAGGCTTCAGTGATGTCAGTGGCTTTCTCCTCTCTGTGCTTGCTTGGCTCACTGTCCCCTCTCTTTGTGCTCGCAACAAGACCCACCGGGTTGTGCTGTTAATTCTGAGTGAGGGCCAGATTATCATACTAGTACTTTAGAAATTATAGAGGAAGGAAACTTATTTCTTCCAAAGGTTTTCGTAGAAGACACATAATCTGAGCCCGTTCTCTGACTTTGTTTGAGAACACTTGAGTCATCCCTCCAAGAATGTTGACCAGCAGCAAGGCCTTGGGGTTTTTCATTTGTTTGTTTTTCTTTCTTTCTTTCTTTCTTTCTTTCTTTCTTTCTTTCTTTCTTTCTTTCTTTCTTTCTTTCTTTCTTTCTTTCTTTCTTTTTTAAATAAAACACTGAAACTCAAAAACCAAACTAGCATCTTGATAATTTTGGCAATTTGCCAAATTTTTTATTTCTGTGTTCTCGGTAATTTTACACGGGGAGAAAACCCTCTTTGAAGAATCTTCAATGTTAACTTGAGAATGGTGATAGAGCAATGGTGGAATGTTGTCATGTGGCTCAGCCTTTTAGATCTCCTTTGCAATTTTCTAGATAGGAGACAGCAGTGTCCATAACAACCTGAGAGGGAAATTGAGAAGATGGTGCTCTCACTCTACGACGAGAAACAGAGTTCAAGCGATACAGTCTGACCGACTGAAGTGATAAGAATAATAAAACAATGAAAATGATGTGCCAGTCCACTGAGATGCTTTTCAGATCAAAGGAATCACATTTTGCCAAATAGTTAAAAACAAACAAGCAAACAAAAAGACCAGGATAACACTCTTGAACCTAGCATTAGCATGCATTTCTGTTAGAAGCAAGTCACTGTGTCTCTAAGTGCTGACCTCACTCAGAGAATAGAACCTATTTTTTGTTTGTTTGTTTGTTTGTTTGTTGTTTTGTTTTGCTTTTTCAGAACCTTTTGTACAACTGGATGGTCCACTGGGACACGTACACTACTGACTTTTCAAGAGCTGTGTGATAGCGAGGACTTTCTTGATGCTTTTAGAGCTTTTTTTCATGCTGAGAATGAGCAAACAGGGTAATGCAACTTCAGATTCAGAAGTAGAACAAAAATGGCTCTTTTTTTTTTAAATTGCATGAAAGAGGCTGTTAAGCCCTAAAATAATCTCTTCTAATACATTGTTTTTAGCTCTCTGGGAAGGCTGAAAGGGCCCCAAAGTGTCATTCTCATTACATTATACAAAGGGCTACATGCAACCCTTATGACCTACATTAATGGATTTTAACCTTAATTGATTGACTTTTGTTATCTATCCGACTTTTCTACTGTAAAATTTTCTCCATGTGTCTTCTTCTCCTTAAAATACAAAGACTCACCCTACCAAAATTGGTATTGACATACAGTCTCATAGATAAGACAACAGATTTAGACCAAAGTATGTAACAATTTTTATCAGATAATTGAGTTTCTTTTAGAAGAGAAATTATGTCATTAGGATCAGAATGTCATGAGCGGAAAAAAAAAGTATAATTTCTGGGTGCTGTATTGTTGTTTGTAATCAAACCATGATGAGAGGTCCAGACACAGGAAGGGAACAGCATACTTTTAACACTCTTTCGGACCCAGAAGAATATGTGTTATGTTTACTTAGGACTTCTGAAGACATGGCATACAAGAGGAAGAGGGAAAATAAGTGGTGTAATCCTTTCACTTACGCAGAAGCTGTCATTGCCTGCATAAGACCTGCCCCAAGCCAGGCCAGTCAATATCGCAACATGAACTGTGCAGGAGCTTCAGAGGCCTCACTCTGAGCTAAGGAGCTTATAGCAGGTTATTACCACTAGGAGAAAGAGAGTGGGCCAGTTTTCTTTGGGGGTGTGACCCCTGATAGTTTTTTTCCTGTCCTAGTGGATGACCTTATGTCCCTGTACACACTATCACTAATAATTGAATTAAGGGTACTGTCAAAAACAGTAACTTATAAAAGATATAAAGTCAGGAGGAATGTGGCTGGTGGATCGTGCAGAAAGTGCAGCGAATAAGATCAAATTATATTGTACACATGAATGAAAATTTCTCCAAGAATAAGTAAAGAATAGTACATTTTTAATTCAATCATGAAACAGACACACAAAAAAATGCGCCACACTTGCTATCCATGCTAAAATATTTTGGAGGACGTCATTATGCACAGTTTACATTTAAGAGGTAAAGAATCTCTTTGAAGGAGGGAGTTGTCTATGTAAGCCAGCTCAGTTTCTCTGCACATAGCTGTCTACTTATACCAACAGTTACTTCTGTGGGCACACTTTCCTATAAAATCCTCTGCAAACCATGGAGGTCTAGATTTCTGTTCTTTTGATTATAATGCATCATAATATAAGGCATTCTTGCTAAATTTGCTGCAACTTTGGCCATTAGGAGATTTCTTCTGTGGTTTTTAAACCATCTCCCTAACTCATCCGAGTCTTTTTCCCCTATGACACAACAATGCTGTAGCAAGCATTCCCCATTCAGCCCCATAGAAAACTGTTCTTTGCAGAACTCTAATTCTTTTCACTGACACACGGAGAAAGAAGCCAAGATGTAAGTGTGCATTATTTATTTTTTAAAACCAATTTACTGAGGTGGGAAACAAGCCTAGAGAGCTTCATCATCAGTGAACAGGGAACCTGGTGTTGAAGGGGCAGCATTAACAACCCCGAATGCTGACAGTTAAAAGGATTCACAGGGAACGAAGACAGAAGAATTTTTCCTGGTGTCAAGGACACAAGACTCCTCACTCGTCAAAGTGAACTTCGTAATCATAATTGATAATGAATTGTAAAACCACTACAGGCATTATCTGTAGACATACTGGCCTATCAAATAAGAACATCCCTTAAAACCTGAGTGGAATTTGTGTGAAAAGCAAACAAATTAATCGAAAGCAAAGAACTCTTTAAAAGGAAAATTAAGGAGTCAAAGGAAGAGCAGATGTTTAATATGTCAGAGATAAAGAACAATGACTTGTAGGCATCTCATTAAGAATTAACTACAGCACAGTTGCTCGATTCTAAGGAAATAGTATTTCACATGCATTCATGTGTAGGTTTTGGATGAATTGCGACAAAGATTGATCCGGCTAATTTTACATTGCTGCCGTAGATTTAAACATTAGCCTCTTCTTTTTAGAAGATGAATGCTCTGAGCAGAGCCTGAAATCATCACGGCAACTTGATGAAAACACGGGTATTGTTAATATGGAAATGCATCCAATGTAAGTTTTGTTCTAACATGGTGAGAATATGGAAAAATTATCTTTTGCAGATTAATTACCAACAAATCAACACGCTCCAGAATTTGTTAAATTCGAAGAAATGTAATGTGGACAAATGTAACTAAGAGAAAAGGAGTGGGGGGACTATCAGTTTTTAATCTAGCTACTGTAGGGACAGGAAAAGATGGTGGAATGTCACACCAAGAATCCCCGTTTACAGATATAAAAACTGTCAACCTCTTCACCGCACAGATAAAATGGTTTTTTAGTTCAAGAGTCATATTAAGCAGTAATTTACAGGAAATTATACAGGAATAATGGGTTGCTACTTTATCAGAAACTGTAGGAAAAATTCATAGCAATGATTTCAAAAGGAAAGCATCTTTAAAATGTTTTATTTATTATTTATTATAATTTATTCACTTTGTATCTCTGCTGTGGCCCCTTCCCTCATCTCCTCCCAATCCTTCCCTCCCTCCCTCTTTTCCCCTATGCCCCTCTCTGAGTCCATTGACAGAAGAGGTCCTCCTCCCCGTCCATTCTGACCCTAGCCTATCAAGTCTCACCAGGAGTGGCTGTATTGTCTTCCTCTGTGGCCTGGTAAGGCTGCTCAGCCCTCAGGGGTAGGTGATCAGAGAGACAGCCACTGATTTCATGTCAGAGACAGTCCCTGTTCCCCTTACTAGGGTTGGTGACTGAGTTTATTGAGTTTGTAGGGTTGGGCTACATCTGAGCAGGGGTTTTAGGTCCTCTCTATGTATGGTCCTTGGTTGATGTATCAGTATCTGCAGGGACCCAGGGCCAGTGTTTTGTTTTGTTTTTTTGGGGGGGGGGGCTCTGTTGGTCTCCTTTTGGAGCTCCTGTACCCTCCTTTATATTTCCCCTTCTTTTACAGAATTATAGCTATGTGGGTGAGTAAGGGCATTTATCTTAGAATGCAGTTCCTTACAAAATCCAGAAGAGGGTGTTGGATCAGTTGTGATTTCTACCCCCCCTTGTGTGTACTGGTAATAAAACTTGGGGCTTCTGCAAGAGTAATTCACACTCTTAACCACCAAGTCACCTCTCCAGTCATAGTCAGTGCATTCTGTTACCATTGTTTAAAGCACGTGCTGTTCCTGTCACATGGTCTTTCGGCAATGTTGGGCAGTCTTCCTTCTTGTGAAAGGGAAGATAAAGATAAAGCATGATGAAGACCTTCCTGTCACGTGACTGTGCATGAATGCCCTGCTCCACTCTGTTTTGAAGGAGAAGATTAGTGCCTCATACATTCTTGAGTTTGGTTAACATTTGTTTAGTACTGGTTAAGAACTTCCAAGCTGAGGTGGCCTATATCAATATATTTTTATTATTTTAATAAGTAAAGTATAGGTAGCCAGAGCCAATTTTGTAACCATTCAAAGAATTTCTAAATAATGTACTTTTCATTCTTCATTTTCTAATAACTGTTTTAAATAACTTAGAAGAACAATATTTAATTTATATTATACATTTTTTAATATTCACCTTGTTTGAATTTGGGAGAATTTTTTTTTTAGTAGACCAAATCACTCCATGTGGAAATATTTTACAGACTGATTTTTATCTGAGTGTGAATTTAATTCCTCCACCAGCAAGACTGGTATATTAGGAGATAAGCACCCCTGCAGAGCATGTCCATTCTTGGGCTCAGGAGTTGGCCCTTATTTTTAAAATTCCAAAATCAGCTCACCTTTTGCCTCAGATTCTTTGTAAAATGATTCTCAAACTCTTTGTCATATTTTACAGTTATTCAATGAGTATTCAAGCAAGAAATTATTTTTAGGTTGCGATCAATTTTATTTCTATTTGACTTAAGTGCGGCTCAGGAAAAGCGGTGAGAGAAATGTCCAAGGCAAGAACAAAACACCCGTGTAGTCAAGTGAGAATGAGAATGGGTGGTGTTGGCTTTTCTTTCTCTGTCTCCACCTGAGGCATGCTCCACAGAGTTGAGAACTTTGTAAGATAGGAATATAGCCTGGTTTCTTCTTTGTTGAAACACCTTCTTTCCCTATGAGCCTAATTTGTAATACCGTGGGGGGGGATCTGCAACTAGTCTGATTTATGCTCATCTCTGTCCTTTCAAAAATCTGTATGAAGCCACCAATTCAGGACACAGAATGTGACACTGTGTGTAGGAGAGTCATTTATTCCACTTAACCAGAAACTTCTCAACACTAACCCAAGTTATTTAAAATGAGAGTGCCTTTTTTTCCAGTGATGAGGAAATGGATAACTCAGTAAGAGGAACAGCTGACTCATGAATTTTTAATTCCAGAAGATCCTGCCAAGATGGTTTCTTAATTTTGATAAAATTAGAATGTGATAGTTACCATAGTTTTAGTGTCTCCATCCCCAGAAAAGTGCTTGTTAGAAACTTAATTCCCAGTATACCAGTGAGAGAAGATGAGCCCAATGGAGGAACAGGGTCCTAAGGCCAGATCTAAAGACCCAGTTTGCTTAGAACCTGGCTAGCTCACTATAAAGACAAGCTCAGTTGTGATTTCTTCAATCACAGCCTCTCCTATTGCTTCCTGGAAAGACAGATAATCCATCAAGAAGGTCCCGTGTGAACAGAACTTGGTCATGTGTTTCCCAGACTCTGGACTAAGTTACCATCTATTTTTGATTATCATGAATGACCCTGCCTACGGCATTTGCTATAGCAAATACAACAGACTAGGAGTATAGTCAAATATCAACTAACAGTGTTTTAGTGTGGACAGTTCAAAATATCTTCTCTGTTGCTGAGTATTTTTAAGCTCTTTACATAGAGAAAAAAGAAAATATGCAGGATGACAAATATCACAGAAGGTAATAAAATTCAGAGGTCTTTGCACATTTTTCCAGAGAAGTTTTTTTAATTAATATTTTATAAAACACCAATTTTAAAGATATCACAGAATGCAAAACCAAACAGGATTAGCTTTTGCATTTCAAAAGCTTGGTGGGCACTTCAACCTTAGATTGATATCCCAGATAAAATTTAAAGTAAAAAAAAAAAAAAGTCATTTTTGATGGCTATAAACACAAAGAAATTTATTCTTTAAACTTAGTGAATTACTATAAAATGCACAGTGAAAACACTAGAGAGTGGTTACTTTAGATAAAACTTCCAATTATCATTTGAAACCAACCGATTCTGAGAAAGGATTTCAGCAATTCTGAGATAGATGACTTCAGTCTCCCTTCAATTCTGATTGAGTTCATGATAAAAGGAAATACGTATTGTAAAAGTTTTCAGAGATGTTATATGCTATCAAAGATATTTTAAGAGAACACTCTCTTGTCAGTTTTGATAAGTGTTGCAGTTACAATCCCCTTGGGCATTTTTCAAGTGGATCACTGGAGGACATTCATTCATTGAGTATTAGGTCTACGTATAATTTCTACATAAACTGAAAATTAGGGATAGAAAAATTGGAAACATAATACAATGTCACTAAACCTTTTCCGTTTAAACATGTGTACAAAAAAAGTGAAAATAGCAAGTCTGGGTAGTTATGAATTCACTGAATTCTCATGCTTTGCTCATTTGCATCTGAATTGATACAACCTCTTCAGAAAAATATTTGTCAGTACTACCATGGCCCAGTAATTCTAAATATTCACTGATATGCCTACTATGTAAGTACATTCAACCAAAAACACATTTCAGATTACTAACAGCAACCCTAAGTATGAAGGAAAACAAATATGTAAATAATAGGTAATGAAATTTTGAATTATTCATAACATTTACTTCTGTATCTCAACAAGAGTGAGAAACTACGCTAGTCTATGGAGAAACTAGACTCTGAATTCTAAGACCTCATGAAGTTGCTGATGATGTCAGACAACGGGACAAGCACACATTGTTTTCTTCATAGTAGGATGTCATAAGAAACACATTACATCACTTTTGGGGTGTGTTGCCTGAGGGTGATGTTGAGTCAGATTATTGATGCTGAGTCTAATCACTGGACACAGCAGCCATGGCAATGAATTTACTCATTGGCCAAATATAAACTATGTGAATTTCTACATGATTCTGTTTCCTAAGTCAATGTCCTGATGTCAGGAAAAGGAGACTGTTACAGAGTAGCCCTCTGCATGGCACTAGTCCAGCTCAGTTCTCAGTCTTGCTTTTGCTTTTCAGGGCTAACTGTAGAATGTGCTCACAGTGGGAGAGGTCTACAGCAGCCATGACTTACAGCGTATCCAGAGCAGAGACCGTTTCTTTGCCCTACACAGAGCTGAGTGTAAAAAGATCATCAGAAGTGTCAAGTGTTGATCTGAAGTTGTCATTTAAACTTGGGAAATTGGACTTTCTGTGTCAAAATTAAAATCCCCAGCATGTTGTACTAACTACTGCTATTTCATTACAATCATCTTCTCTCTCTCTCTTTTTTTTTGGCTTCTGACTAGAGAGAGAACTCTGAAAATTGTGCCTGAACTAGCTCTTGTGAAATACCAGTATAATCAAGCAAAGAAATATCGCAATGTACTCAAAGGGTGTAATGGCTCAAAGAGTGAGGATTGAGCCAAACAAATAATTCCTTGTGCCAAGGATTTTAAACATGATAACCTGGTTATTTTTTGAATAAATAAACAGTAGATGCCAATTGTAAAGAAATAATGAGGTCTCAAAAGTCAATGTCAGCCTGGATTCCACATTCACAGAGTCAAAATCTTCAAGACAAGACAGTAGATTTTTAAAATACACATAGGTTACTACTCTCTACCTCAGGTTTCAGTAAATTGGACTTAAAATACAGATTGATTTAACTCAATATTTAAATGAAGTTAGTTTAATACAAAGTCAAGGATACAGGAGAGGAAGTTACCCTAGTGTACCAGAACTGAAAATGCTGGTTGTTTTTTGTAAGTTTGTGTGTATGGGTATGTATGTATGTGTACATATGTGTGTATGTTTGTTGCATGAGTGTATGCATTGGTGCGTATATGTATATATGTCTGTATGAATATATGTTCATGTATGTGAATGTGAATTTGTTAGCACGTATATAAAAATATATATGTAAGTTTATGCATGTACATGTCTGCATGCGTGACTGAATGTGTGTATGTGTATACATGTGTGTACAAATTAATTTTGGAAACAAGAGATATTAGTGAATTTTACATATGACATAGGAATGGTTACTGAATCATTCATGTTGCTAAAGATTGAGGTCTTACATAACTAAGGAGTTAATAAACACAAAAGAGAGCTACTACAGAGAAGCTACTAAAAAGCTCTTTCTGCTGACACAGAGGACCAGGATTTTGTTCCCAACACCAAATTGGCAACCTTTTGTAACTGCAGTGAGCATAATGAGTTCTAAGCATAGTGAGACCCTGCCTCCACAAAGGAAGCTTGAATAGATAAACACGGCCTTCTCAATTTCGACAATGATTTTTACTTCTCATTTTAAAATATGTAAACTTTTCTCTTTCCTTGGTAAAAACTTAAGACATGCAACTTGAACAAAGTTGACTTCAGACAGGTCTAGAAAAAGACTTCAGAGGAGGAACTCTTTGTAAAATAAAAATCTAATGAAATTTTTATGTAATTATTGAGAAAAGTGGAATAATTTCAATAGCAAGCACCCTGACAATGAAAAAAAATTATTTATAAATACAATCCACTAGGAGGCTAGTTTCCTTAAAAGATTCATTCCCAAGCTTAACCACTGAGCAAAAGAAAGCAGTAGGAAGCCATAGACTCCAGTGTCTTTGTAGTTTATGAATGAAACCTTTCTGCATTTGAAATCCCTTCCATGAACCTAACACAATGTAACTACAATCCAATAACCAATACTCCAATAATACATTTTACTAGTCACTCAAAGGTACAATAACTAAAGACAAAGACCATTTGAGACTAGTTTATTTTCTCATTTTCCCCTTTCTTTTATTTTTGAAACAAGGGCTCTCTCTATATGTAGCTTTAACAAGCTTGGAACCCTCCATGTAGATCAGGCTGGCATGGAACCCATTGAGATCCCTACCTCTGCCTCTAGAGTACTGAGATTTTATTGAACAAAGTGAAATATTAGTAAGCATTAAAATCTAACAATAAATTTACAAGAAGGAAAACAAGCTAGGGCAACAAATTTCTCATGTGCACAAGCTATTAAAAATAGGTAAATAAATAATGTACTGGGTGCAATATATTTTAGATGTACAGAATGTCTTCTAAGCACAGAGAATTTGAGTGAGGGAATGAGATAAGGTTTCCTTTTTCCTTACATGAACCAATTTTGA
Source organism: Rhombomys opimus (assembly GCA_010120015.1). Classification (NCBI taxonomy): domain Eukaryota; kingdom Metazoa; phylum Chordata; class Mammalia; order Rodentia; family Muridae; genus Rhombomys; species Rhombomys opimus. Next base: position 436,147 of record REGO01000663.1, read on the forward strand.
AAGATACATGAAATCAAAATGATGAATGTTCTAATACAGAGAACAGGTATATAGGACATTCGCCCTGCAAAGTTAAGTATGAGGTATCTAAGAGAACTCTACATTGTGCCTCTGGTTTTCACAAAACACATACTTTCTTTCCACAATGACTAACTTATAAAGCCACTGGGTGATCAGTTCATTATCAAATTAACAGGAGAATGTCCTTCATAGTCAATGCATGTTGTTTTATGAACTTGTCTCCAATGGCACACAACTCAGTGTTCAATATTTCAGATGCATTTCTCCTACCTTCTGTCCAAGAGTTAAACCATCAAGGAGACATCACAAGGCAGTAGGAATTCTACACAAGCATTCACTGATGAAAGTGAAGATTTGTGCCATCTTATTCCCCAATCTGGGATAAAGACATGGAGCTGAAAACCATGTGTCTTCTTTCCTTCTCTAAGGTCACTCTGAAATATGACTTAATATTTTTTATAAATTCAGTTTATTTATTTTACATCCCAAGGATGCCCCTCCCTCCTCTCCTCTCAGACACCCTTCTCCTCTTACCCCCTTTCCCTCTCCCCTTCCTGTCAGAAGAGTGGAACCCCCTAACCCCCATAACAACCTTCCCCAGCACATCAAGTGGCATCAGAACTGAGCATATCCTCATCCCTTGAGGCCATGCAAGGCAGTGCTGCCAGGGGTAGTGATCCAAAAGCAGGCAATAGAGTCCATGTTAGAAACAGCTCCCTACCCCCACCTCTTCCCCTCACCAGGCACCCCATATGAAGGTCAAGTAGCCTATCAACCATGTATGTGCAGAGGACCTAGGTCCAGACCATGCATGCTCCTTAGTTAATGTCTCAGTCTCTGTAGGCCCCATGGGACTGGGATAGTTGTATCTTCTGGTCTTATTGTGGGAATCTTGTCTCCTCCAGATCCTTCTACCTTTCCCCCAGCACTTCCACAGGAGCTGCACAGCTCCAGCACATGCTTGGCTGCAAGTCTGTTTCGCTCCACTGCTCTTTTGGGACGCCCAGAGGACCATCAAGTTAAGCTCCTGACTGCAAGCATAGCACCAAGAACTGATTTAAAAAAATTAACAAAATAGACAAACCCTTATTCAAACTAACTAAAAGACTGAAGGAAAGTATCCAAATTGATAAATCAGAAAGGAAAGGGGGCGGGGAGTATAACAACAGATAGCGATGGAATCCAAAGAATCATTAGCTCATACTTCAAAAAACACTATGCCACACAATTAGAAAATTTAATGACATGGATGATTTTCTCGACAGATACCACTTATCAAAGTTAAATCAAGATCAGGTTAATAATTTAAATAAACTTATACTCCTAAGGAAATAGTAGTAGTCATCAAAAGTCTCTCAGCCAAAAAGACCCCTGGGCCAGATTGTTTTACCACAGAATTTTACCAGACTTTCAAAGAAGAACTAATGCCAACACTCCTAAACTATTCCACAAAACAGAAACAGAAGGAACTTTGCCAAACTAATTCTATGAGGCCACAGTCACCCAGATACCTAAACCACACAAAGACCCAACAAAGAAAGATAATTTCAGGCCAGTCTCCCTATGGACATTAATACAAAAATACTCAGTAAAACACTGGCAAATGAAACCCGGGAACACACTGAAACATGATTTTTTTTATCAGAATGAGAAAATAAGCGAATTTGTGAAGCTGCTGCATCATACACAAATGTACAGCACTAAGGAATAAAATCTCTGGATTCCTAAGTGCTGCTCCAGTACTCCTGATCTGAGCTATTACTGCTCTAAATGGAATTCTCAAACACTGTGTGGTGTTTATTTTATGAATTTTGTGTGGCTCAGCCAATTGAAGAGAATGACATTATGCTACCTTATTAAGTATAGAAGAATAATTTAAGCTCATTACTAATATGATTTTATTTCACATTGAGTAAAAATATAAATCCCAATCAAATACAGCAGTGTTGCTTAGAAAAGTATCTAAATTTCTCTTAATTAAAAATAATATTGTGATAGGCTAAGTGGTGCATACCTTTAAATCCAGCACCCTAATAGCTGAGGCAGATGGATCTTTGTGAGTTTGATAGCCCTACAAAGGAATTGCGAGGCCAGCTAGGTCGGCAGGGTGAGATTTTGTATTTAAAAAAAATTAACACCATAATATTTAAAATTATCTCTAAAATGTAAATTTGCCTAAAAGAACTAGGAAAAAAATATAAAAACCTTAGAAAAAAAATTAAATATAGATTTAACTAAATGTTAGGTTGCAAATTCTGACAGTGTATGCTACAAGCATGAAAAAGAATAAGTGTAAAAAACATAAAATAAAGAGAAAGAAATGTTATTTTTGGGTGGGTGAAAGTGTGCCTTTTCCTAAATACACTCAGACAGGAACCACAAACAAATATAAAAACCATTGTTAATACCTCAGATTTAAAAATGCGTAGCTGACTGGCTGACTATACAGTTTTTTTGTTTGTTTGTTTTGTTTGTTTTTTAAACCTACTTGCTTGTTGATGGACATGGTTAAGTTTCTGATTATTAAAAATGAAACTTCTGTGAGTATTTGCATCTGAGAAAAGAAATGCGTAGCTGGACGGAATCTCAGAGTTTTTTTGATTTGCATTTCCCTGGTGACTAAGGGTGTTGAGCATTTCTTTAAATGTTTCTCTGCCATTCTATATACCTCTGTTGAAAATTATCTGCTTAGCTCTGTACCCCATTTTTAAAGTGGATTATTTGGTTTGGTGGTATCTAATTTCTTGAGTTATTTATATATTGTGGATATTAGTCCTCTATAAGATGTAGGGTCCGTGAAGATATTTTTCCAGTCTATAGGCTGTCATTTTGTTCTGCTGACAGTGTCCTTTGCTTTACAGAAGCTGTTCAGTTTCACTAGGTCCCATTTATTCATTGTAAATCTTAGAGAGTCCATCTTACACCTATCAGAACGGCTAAGATCAAAAACTCAAGAGACAACACATGCTGGAGAGGATGTGGAGAAAGGGAACCCCCCCTCCATGGCTGATTGGAGTACAAACTTGTACAACTACTCTGAAAATCAATATGGCGCTTTCTCAGAAAATTGGGAATAGCCCTACCTCAAGATCCAGCTATACCACTACTGGGCATGTACCCAAAAGATGCCCTGCAATTCAATATGGACATTTGCTCAACTATGTTTATCGCAGCTTTATTTGTAATAGCCAGAATCTGGAAACAACCTAGATGTCCCTCAATGGGGGAATGGATACAGAAATTACATAATGTAATACTGCTTAACTATTAAAAACTAGGAAATCGTGAAATTTACAGGCAAATGGATGGAGCTGGAAGAGATCATCCTGAGTGAGGTAACCCAGAAACAGAAAGACAGGCATAGTATACATTCACTAATAAAGTGGATTTTAGCCGTGTAATATAGGACAGCCATCTACAGACCTAAAGAAGCTAAACACTACGGAGGACCCTAGGGATGATGTTCAAATCTCATTCAGAATGGTAAACAAGATAGACACCAGAAATGGTGGAAGAGAGGAAACAGGTTGGGTGTCTACTATAGAGGGTTCTCTGAAAGAATTCACCCACTAGGTGATGGAAGCAGATGCTGAAACTCAGGGCCAAACTTTGGCTAGTGCTCAGGAAGTCTTATGGAAGAAGAGATGGATGTGATTGGAGGGACAAACGATACAGGAGTCCTACAAGGAGACCAACAAAACTAAAATATATCTGGGCCCAGGGAGTCCTGCAGAGACTGATGTACCAATGGAGGGCCATGAATGGAGAGGACCTAGACCCCCTGCTCAGATGTGGCCAATTGGCAGCTCAGTCTACATGTGTATCTCTGAGAGGCTGCCTCTATCATGAACTCAGTTGGCTTCTCTTTGATCACTAGCCACCGTGGTTGAAGGAGAGGACTTCAATCGGTATATATAATGAAGAAAACTGTGAAGAAAAAAATAAAAATTAAAAAATGAGTAACAATGTGGAGAAAACTCTTACTACTTACTTACTACTTTTCACAGTGTTACTTTCTGCATTACCTAGGATGGAAAAACTTCAAAGCTGATGTTCTTGGTTATTTCATTCTCATGTGTTATAAAACGAAATTTTGATGTTTTATGAGCCGATTTTTAGATACAAAGAATTAATATGATTATGTAAATTGTACACATGTTTTAAAATGTAAATGAACTGGATTGAACCTGTATTGATACTTGTGTAAAGGAGAAAATATGGGGATTTTTTTGGTGTCTAAAGACAACTTTTTTTAATGTGGGCTTTATAACTTGAAAATTAATTAGGTACTTATCAGTAGGATTTGAGGACATTTACACCATTATATAATTATAGGAATATGTCATTTGTAGAGAGAAGGTGTCATTTTGAAGTGTTTCCTTCAAATGTTGTATATGTTTGTTTCCTATCCTTAATGTCTTGCTTGAAGTCAATGTTCCAGAATCATGTGGAATATAAATTTAAACTCACAGAAGCAGAAAA
>REGO01000663.1:450011-501304 GCA_010120015.1 Rhombomys opimus
AGGAAGAGCAAGTTGTGAAGATGTATATTGAATCAGCACACTTACAAAGAACAGAAAGACAACAATTGGACCTGTCACCACAGAGAGGTGTGGGACAGAACTCCAAGAAGGAATGTCCCTCATCACTCCCTGATCTCAAATATCTCTCTTCCAAAACAGAGGGTATTATAGCTTTAAGCCACACGTGTGGGAAGTGGGGAGGGGAATGTTATTACAGCCCAGGAAACTTGTCATATAAAAGTCAAAATTCATTTTCCTTCAAAACTTTTGTCCAGGGATAAAAATATAGCTCACTTGGTGGGGTGAGCTTTCCTGGCATGCTCAGAGACCTGGATTCCAAGCCCAGAATCAGAGAACCCAGGCATAGCTCACCGAGGATATAGAGGCAGACAGATCAGAAGTTCAAGGTCATGCTCAGGGGTTTATTGTCACTGATGCTTTTGTTTGTTTTGGAAAGGTAATCTACCTGAGGATAGCAGATGAGAAAAGCATTCCAGACTTCTACATTCATCTGACAGTACAAGTGTGTAGGATCAGAATAATCTTTTAGGTTAGATCCAGAGTACAGACAATACTTGATACTTCATTTGAATGTGACAATGACTTTAGTGTTTGATGATATAAAAAAATTCTGTAAGCATTTATTTTAGACATATTATCCTAGTCACTGTTCTATCATAGTGAAAAGACACTACAACCAAGACAACTCTATGAAAGGAAACACTTAACTGGGTGCTTGCTTACAGTTTCAGCTGTTTAGCTCATGGCCGTTGACATGACATTCTGACTCTACACAAAAATGTAAGGGTTGGGCCTGGATTATTTCTGCTTCCATTTCAGAATTTGTTATAAATCTATTTAGGGTATCTCTATCCTTTTGATGTGTGTCTGGAAATTTACCCATCTAATCTGGATTTTGTCTAGTTTATTGGGACATACTTTTACAAACAATGTACTAACGGCTATCAGAATTTCTTGACGTCTGTTTGAAAATCTCTTTTTTTGCCTCTCATTTTATTAGCTTGTTTCTTCTTTTCTTCCTTCTTCTTTGTTATCTTGTGTACAATTATGACAAGTTGTATTACTTTTTCAAAGAATCACCTCTTTGTTTTATTGATTACTTGTACTGTTTTCTTCTTTCCATTTCATTAATTTCTGCCCAACTGTTTATAATTTCTTTCTATTGATTGATTCAAAGGTTGGCTTGTTTCTGTTTAACTAAGACCTGGAGATTTTATAAAACTATTTATTTGGTGTATCTTAGGTAATGTCCAAATTTATTGAAGTGAATTTCACTCTTCCTTAAAAAAAATGTACTGTATCTCACAAGCTCTAATAAGGTTTAATTTTCATTCATTTCTAGTATTTCTAAGATTTGTTTGATGACCCACTCTTGGTACGGTAGTGTCTGTATGAGCTGCATTTTTTGAAGGTCTCCTCAAGCTGATTTCTGATTATGCTCCACTATGATTAAACAGAATGCATGAAGTAGTCTTCATAGTCTCCATTTGTGAGACTTGTTTTGTGTGATAAAATATGGTTCATTCTTGAAAACTTTCCATGAGTTGCTGAGAGCAATTATTATATTCTGAGTTTATTCACTGATAATCATGGCCAGAACCCCCCTTTTTTTTCTGGCATGGCTTTGGTAATTAATTTACCTCTCTCTTCTTTCATTTTAGATTTCTGTTCCTTGGAAAGTGAGAGCATCTCTATTAAATATTCTTTTATTTCACTCCTCACATGTTTCTCATTTGGAAAAAAATTACATTTATTCCATGCAGTTAAGATTGTTAACATTTTTACTATCATTTTCATGCTGAGAGTTATGTTTTTTTTATTTGTGTTTTTAGTTCCTAATTGGTCTTTTTATGGCATCATTTTCTTACACTAAAGATGCCGTTATTTGTTTGTTTGTTTGTTTTCCTTTTTCCTTCAGACATTGATAATACTATTACAAAGCAGTCTTTTATTTTTTCTTTTAGGATTTCTACAGGGTAATAAGGGTGCATTGTACAAGGAGTGTTGGTCTTAAATATATCTTTTTATTTGTAAGAATATTTATTTCCTAATTTGTCTTCCAATGGCAGAATTTTCCTGTGCTGTTTTCTTTTCTCTGTTTGCTCCAGAGATTGATAATATTACAACTGGTTTTTCTTTTGTTTGCACAGGGTAACAAAGAAGTGTTGTATAGAGGGTGTCAGTCTCAAATATATCATTTTATTTAGCATTATTCTTCTTAGCCCGGAACAGTACAACCTAATGCTTCCGGGTTCTGAGCCACTGACAGTCTCAGGTAAACATTGCTGCACACCAAGCTGTTTGAAAATTTTGCATGCGTCTCTATAAATGGAATTTAGTAAGTATCCAAGATGATGCAGCATTCAAGGGAGCAGGTTTTGTGGAGCAGCATTCATATCCATGTTCTTTATGGGGCCTACAAATTAATTTTCATATGTAGAATCATACCATCTTGCCAATTAAATTCTACAGATACTTTGAATAACTCTGAGGAAAAGAACTGAGGAAAGAGAGGAGTAAGGGAACTAAAACCCATTGGTTCTACCCTGTTTCATCAAGAAAAATGATTTAAATGATTCAAGTCACATCTGCGTATAGGAAACTCAGGAGCTCTTAGAAGTATTGTATAAATTCAACTGTGGTTGTTAATTTTATTGGCTTACTTTGTGAAAGAGATATCACTACTCTCTCGATTTATATCCCTTATACAACTTTTTATTTTCCTAATAGAATTTGGTAGGGACTTATAAGACATTTGACAAGACCATCGACTATAAAATAAATAAATAAAATCAGTATTTTTTTTTAACTTTTATTAATTACACTTTATTCATTTTGTATCCCCCATAAGCCCCTCCCTCCTCCCCTCCCAGTCCCACCCTCCCCCCCCCTTTCTGCATGCATGCCCCTCCCCAAGTCCACTGATAGGGGACGTCCTCCTCTCCTTCTTTCTGATCTTAGTCTATCAGTTCTCAATCAGTATTTTAACGAGGCCTGTGATATTGTACCTGGTTTTGCTTGTGCTGTTTTCCTACCAGTCTTTTCTCTTTCTAAAACACGACAGTCTGAGGTACCCTAATATCTGTGTTTGTCTCTCACATTATCCCTTGTCTTGCACAATGCAACAAGATAATGTCTTCATTTTCAACTTATCTCAGACTTTCTCATAATATTTTCGGGACCCTCATTAAGTCAAATCAACTCTCTGTTCCGACAGCTAAAGGATAAATTGTAGAATGACCCCCCAGTGCCATTCAGATTTAGGTAATGTCAGTTTGCAAAGGAGGGATCCCGGACTTAAACAGTATTTCTGTATTTCTGCATGATTCTTTCAGCACACTGTAAATCATTAGGGAATTGTTAGAGAGTTTCAGCAAATTTAATCTTCAATAATCTCACACTTTAGCCATGGAAATAAAAGCAATTACAGTCAGACATTTGTAATCACTGAAGCTTTCAAGATTCATTTGTGGTGAACTGAAACTCATTACTTTCCCTAATCGCCATGCCAACTTAACTGCCTTAAATTTTACCTGCAAAACTAAAGAGATATAATACATCATGTCCAAAGTGCTACATCAAATTTAATAAATACACCATTGCAAGAATTTTTATTAATCCCAAAATTAGAGAATAATGGGAGATTCTCAGGCATAGAAAATAATAATTGAGAATAGCTTTATACACTATAGCTGTGTCTAAGAGGTTAAATGAGACAATACTTTTGCTATTCTTTTTTTTTTTTTTTGGCAGAAAGGTGAAATGTGGCACCCAGTGTGTTTTTCTCTTCATTTTTCATTGATTCTCCAATCTGAATGCCCTGTATGTTTTTGAATACTTACTTATGATTTTGGGGATTAGTCCAATAAATTTATGTAAGCATGAAATTTGCAACCAAGCCCTATTTTAGATTGCACAAGTGTGTCTGAGAGAAAATTTCCACTGGTTTGAGTGGAATTAAATAGATAAATTAAGAAAAAATAAAACAGCTTCTGGACAGGACACATCCACAACCTTGTGTCTGTTGCTTCAGTTCTTGCTGTTGTGAAGGGAAAAAGCTGAGAGCTCATTGCCAAATAGAAGTCAGCCTAACTTCTCTCATTCCCCATGGCTCTTATGGAGTACAATTGGAGATGTGTGAGTATCATAAAGTCTGAAAAGAGGTGTTGCTACGAGAGTCATTCTTTTGTCCAATGACTATTGCATCAGCCTTGTGTAAAGATGAGATGATGGCTAGAGAGAGACATCTGTGTGTTTTGTGGTTTATTTCAGTGAGCATTAAACAGATTATATTATTTCCTTTTGAAATATTTTCAATACAAAGTTTCACCAGTTATCCAAGGCTTACATGGAACCAACAACCCACTTGACCTAACACTTGGTAGGACTTCGGTTTCAGTGTTCACCCTTAACCTGACTTATGTACAAATTTTACTCACCATACACATATTAAAAATATTGCATATTCAACCATCTTTACAATAACAGGAAGAAAATGAATACAGAAATTGTAATAAATATTTAATATGCAAATCTAAGCAAAATAAGTTCAATGGACTACCATTCTCCATATTTCAGATACTGTACCTGTTTGGTTGAAACTAAAGCTATCCACAGACTGTGGCTGCTTCCTTTCACCACACAGTGTTTGGATAGTAATGGATGGAGAGTTTGTTGTGTCTGCTTCTTTGCCTGAGTAACATGCATGAACACTTTTTTGATTGACAATCTAAGATTAATTGAAAAGGGCTATTCTAAACTATCTTTCATATGTCAGTTACTATTATCAATTTGACATTTACAATCACTGGAGATATCTGTTGGTTTATGTGTCTTTATATGAGTTTAATGAATTGAATATTCTAATAACTACAACTAAAGTTTCCCACTTGATTAAAAAATAACTTCATTTTCATTATCCCAAAGATGCTTCAAATATGGCTTCACATTGACCTAAGTTGTAAGAAGAATTACATGGAACTAGCATGTTTTAAACATGAAGTCAAGGGATAAGAAGAGATAAGATATTCTTCAATAATTATATTTGTGATGTTTTCTCTAAATAAATCTCCCTAGTGTGGAAAGCCACATCTGAATTTCTTAATTTTTTCAGAAATCTTTCTTCTCTAGTAGGGCCTGCACATCTCCAACAACCTTTCACTGTTTCCCCATCTTCTTCAGTCTTATCCCAGTTCTTTGGGGCTTTCTAATATATGCATAGTACCCTTATCCTATTGGGATCATGAATTTGAAACATTGTCCCTTTTTGTGCTTACTCTAATCCTCTCAGCCTTCAGTAGATAAGTACATAAAGGCTATGTCAGTAAGAAGTACACAGATAAAACATCACATAAATATATAGCAAGAATGCCTTGGGGGTCGATCTGTTAGGGGGACAAGCTATTAGCTAAAAGCCCACCTTACCCCTATTCATATTTCCTACCAATGAGAAAATTTCAAACTATGAGAATTAAGCTCTTCTTGCCTGTACCAAAACATGTATTATTGTATTTTCTGTGTTTATCTATGAAATTGCATGAACCATAGTAGTAAGTGCAAAACCATGAGCCTAAAGTATAACCAACTATATCAAACAGGGCTGATGGTGATGGAAATATATGCATCCTGAGTGAGGAGACATATTGACTCACATTTCTAGATAATCTTGATTTTTGAGATGCAAAGAACCAGTGAAAAATAAGCATGGAAAGTCAAGAATTCTGCAATCGAGACTAATGTCTTAGTATTAAGAATTTTGCAATTATCATTCTGGGTGTCATGCTGTCGTGTGTGTGTGTGTGTGTGTGTGTGTGTGTGTGTGTACATGCATTTGGAATAGAAGCCTCAGATAATATTCCAGTTTCAAGAAAAAGAAGCAAAACAAATTTTATCATAAAAAATGATTGGTATTACAACCCTAATTTTTCGTATTTCTAAACATTTGTGGTAGATTTTTTTTAATTTAAATTAAAATATTAACATTGATAACATTGTCTTCAGTGTACAGTAAGATATAATGTGATTGGCAGTGGGCATGCAAATGCTTCTGGATCCTCTCTCCTTAGATACAATTTATAGAAGTGATGTGAGATAAAGGGAAAAATGGATAGAAGCTCAACCTACATGCCTGTGACTGAGGTCCAGTTTTGCTATTTTTCTGTGCCTCGGTGTCTTAAAATCAGTAACCAGAGCACAGCTGAGCTGATGACTCACAGGTTTAGTCTTGCTCTCAGCAATAACAGTCAACAACAAGAGATAATTACACCCCGTGGTCATGTGGAGTATTCCGATGCCCATCACTGAGCAGCACCAATTTATATTGAAGATAACCTGTATCTGCAAGTGTGGATTCTTCACCTCTCTATGCAGGCCACTGACCATCAGAGAATATTTCATCTGGCATTTTTTGGACATTTACCTCCATTACTACACAGTCTGAGTTGGTCCCAGTTGTATGAAGAGGTGAATCAGAGCTGAGATTGTTCTGTGTCTTGATATGTGGAGTGCTTATACATAAAAGTGAGAGTTATAGAGATGAAGGCATAGATCAGTGGTATACTGCTGTTTCCTTCTGGGCATAAGACCATGAATTCAACCCCAGCAAGGCTAAAATAAACAAGAAACAAAAATCTGACAAAGACCCAGAAATATAAAATTTATTTTTTTACTGTCATTATTTGTTTACCTTATGTGGTTATATTATATATTATATTATATTTAAATATCAGAATTTTTAAAATATTTATGAAACCAAGACTTTGGATTTAGAGATGAAATAGTAGAGCTGCAGAATGGAAATAAAACATGATTAAGGACTAAGCTCTTACAACGTCTGTCTCTGCTCAGAGGGTCTTCATGTTCCTAAAACCTTTCTGTCTCTCTTGACCTTGTTCTGAAAGCCTGAAATAAATGAATTCTAAGTTATATTGAGTCTGGTTCCTCTGCCTGCTCACTGAGAAGCCAAGAAGAAATGGAGAAATTGGAAAAATAAAGCTGCACTAAACTACAGTATATCCCAAACACAATTCTAATAACAAGAATGGTACTGAAATGTTCTTTAGAGGTTTCTACTGCTTTAAGATCACAAATTTGAGCATTCGTTACATATTGTGGAGTGCAGTCTCTTTATTTAGCAGTAAGACGGATCCATCTCCAATATTTGAGAGTAGAAATTACATCGTAAAGAATTCCCTAAAATTATGCTGTAATTTATTATTAATTGCACACGACAACATATTTTTTGTATATTATAACTACCCTTAGGTTGAAAAGGAAACAATTATTTGTGTCTTTTATGTATTTTAATTTCTATTTCTATGTATGTGCCTATTTACATATGCACCAGATGCATGTGTTGCCCAGAGAAGCAATAAAAGGGCTTGGAATCCCTGGAGCTGGAGTTATAGTTGTAAGCTAACATATGTGTCTTGGGAACCAAACTTGTGTCCTTTACAAAAACATCAGGTATTCTTTGCCACTGGATTATCTCTCCAGCCATATATGATATTCAGAGGCAATGAAAGAAATAAAATGGAAAGCATGAGAACAGAAAGGTTCACATTTTACACTATTAAAAAATTATATAGTCATTGTGGAATTGTTTAAGCAGAACAAACCTTTATAAATGGGTGAGATGCAGGAGTTGTCCTTAAATCCTCATATTCTTCGTGAAGGAATGACAGTGAAGTAAAAAACCCATGCGTGTTATATCCTTTAATGGACCCCATCAGTACAGAGAAACTACAGGTATTTGTCAGGTTCAGAACACTTACATACTTTAGTGTTAGAAATAATCTGTTTTTGTTATTTTCAGAGTTCTGTTTGGCAAAATTATAATAATGGCAATAAAAGAATTATCATCATTCTAATATAACTGCTTGGTTTGTAAAATTACCTAATCATGCAAAGAGCGTGAGTCATGTTGAGACTAAGTATGCCTAAATCTTGTTATCATCAAAGTCATTTAAATCAAATCAGGAGAAGAACAAGCAGTGGTTCTGAATTTGATTACCAACCTCATTAGCTAAAGCTTCACTCTTTATGAGAAATGTCTTTTATTTTGTATACAGAAAGCATTTCTGTGAGAAGCTGATAACAGTTGGGATACAGTAAGTGATGAAAGTTCACCATGAGGAATTTGTTAGGAAATAAATTAGGATGTCAGGTTATTAACCTCACAAGGTAATATAGTGTACTTCAGTTGAAATTTTGTGTTGGAACAATGATCCTGCACTGATCCCATGCTTAAGAGCCAAGAGGGTCATCAGCCTGAAGGTCCTGGAGACTGAAGAGAGCTGTCAATTCATATTCACTGCATATAGAACTGTCCACCCATGTAGATAGCTCTCCCTTGCCTTCAGCGGGCCCAGCCCCAGGGGACAGCCAATCCTGAAGACTATATTAAAGCTTAGTGAGAAGTTCAAAGTTAGGCAAAATCCTCATTGCAGAATTAATTGAAATAGATACTTTTATTGTGATTGCAATTAAGGAAGGCACTTGACTACTATGGCAAACCAATAAAGACCATTCGATAAGTTGGCTTGTCCATAGAAAAGTTAATTGCATGCATGGAAAATAAGGTTTCAGCATGAAATTACAAAGGCTTAATTTTAGTGCTTGTCTTTGACAAGTTGACTGAGTATTTGAAATACAACAGTGAAATCTACAAAGTCACACCATGTTTCTCTTTCTCCACAGAATTTCGATATCTTGGGCTTTTTAATGTTTAAAATTCCTTATCAGATGGAAGGGGAGGAGGACATCCTCTATCAGAGGACTCAGGGAAGAGAAGAGAGAGGGAGGATGGGAATGGGGGGGGGGGACCAGGGAGTGATCTACAGCTGGGATAGAAAGTGACTAAACTGTAATAATAAAAAATAAATTAAAATAAAATAAAATAATTAATTCTTTATCTTACATCCTAAATCTTTAGCAAATACGTGTTTGCTGAAATTTAATACTCTATGCTATTCTGATCTCTACATAAATCCATTCTTTTATTCAAGGTCCATTATTATAATTTTAATTAATATGTTCCTGATTGAGATAGGAATAATATACTGATTTTGAAATGTGTTATTCACCTGATAAACAAACTAATGCATTATTAGTAACATGCCTTGAAATTACAATAAGTTCTTAAGAACTTTTATTACATTTGCAAATTAAATACATTGACAAAAGAAATATTTATGTATAAAATGCTCCCACACCAAAGGTCAGAAAACATTGCAGAAGAGGCAGCAAAAAGACTGCAAGACCCAGAGGATCAGGAACTTTTCTGTGAGACTGTGACACCGGAATATCAGTAATATCAGAAGCTATGCCTGTAAAGTCTTGCCAACATGATCATCCAAAATGAGCAGACGAGGGTGACTACAACATGCCAGAATGGACTTGACTGGAACAACCCCAGAAGGGGACACACACACAAAGAACTACAGGAAACTGACCAAAACTGGGAGCAGGAGAGGAAGTCTTCTCTAGAAAAGAGCAGAACAATTGGTTGTCTACTGCCAAATGGTCAGCTCTGATAACATACACACAATTGGTATTGGCATTGAAACAGACCCAAGTATCAATGGAATCTAATCAAAGACCCAGAAATAAAGCCACACACCTCCAGAAACTTAATTTTTGACATTATATGCACTGAACGTTTGGAACAGATGGGCAGGGTAAAAGGGGAAGTTCAGAGGGAGGGAAGAGGAGAGAGAAACGTTGTAATTAAAACAAAATATTGAAAGAAAGCAAACAAATACCTACTGTGTGCCAGACAGCTTCCTTGAACTTGACACATACATCTTCAACGTAACAAGTGTTGACTGTTCCTGCAAAAGAAAAACAAAATGAATGAATAAAATATGAAGATGATTTTTAACTTTATTGTACAGATGATCTTGATTCACAGTTCAGCTTGCAACTGTGTGACTGAACAATGCTGCAGAAACATTTATTATATATCAATTGAACTTCAAGCTTTGTGTTTTTGCTTTGTAATTTTGATCCTTTTGCGGCCTAACGGAATACTATGTGAAGAGCTCTCAGGACATGCACTGTAGGCTGATACATATTCTAAGCATGTTTTACTTAGGCTAGTTTAAGTAGCCGTGTAGGTTGGCTATATTGAAAGCAGAATTGACTTAAAGGTGTTTGAACTTACAGAAATCATCAAAACTTACAGACAAAATACATACACAAGAGTTGGTATTAAATAGACAGAGACTATAGTTTAACAAATTACTGAATCCAAGAAACCAGAGCCAATCAAGTGTATCTCTTGTTACCTTCCAGTCACCATGCTATTCCCATGGCAACTGTATTCTAAATCAGCCTAATAAAATTGTTGAGGGTATCCATAGCTGCTTTGTGCTTATTTCTTTGTTTGGTAGTTGAGATTGTGACTTTAACAATCAAATACACCAATGAAATATATAAACTCCTTTAGAATATATTCTTTTAATATAAACTTGCATAATGCTTATATGTTGAGCTTTGTAAATAAACAAAAAAAGAAAATCCATGAGTGAAATTCTTATTTATGTATTTATTACAATTTATTCACTTTGTATACCCACTGCAGCTACCTCCCTCATCTCTCCCCTGTCCTACCCACCCTCCCTCTTCTCCCCCTATTCCCTTTCCCTAGTCTCCTGATAGGGGAGAATCTCCTACCCTTCTATCTGACCCTATCCTATCAGGTCTCATCAAGGCTTGCAGCATCATCTTCCTCTGTGGTCTGACAAGGCTTCACTGTATAGGGGGAGGTGATCAAAGAGCCTGCCATTCAGTTCATGTCAGAGACAGCCCCAGTTCCCCTTTCTAGGGAACCCACTTGGAAACTGAGCAGCTTATGGGCTTCCTCTAAACAGTGGGTCCAGGGTCTAGGTCTTCTCCATGCATGGTCCTTTGTTGGTGTATCAGTCTCTGCAGGTCCCCTGGAGCCCAGGTTTTTTTTTGTTTTTTTTTTTTTGGCTCTGTTTCTTCTCCTTGTGGAGTTCCTGTCCCCTCCAGGTCTTTCTCTCTCCCTCATCTTCCATAAGTTTTCTGGCACTCTGCCCAAAGTTAGCCTATGAGTCTCAGTATCTCCTCGATACCCTGGTGGGTACAGTTTTTAAAAGGTCCTGTGTGGGAAGCTCCTGTCCTGTTCCTTGTTTTCTCCTTCTTCTGATGTCTATTCAGTCTGCCATTCTGAATGAGGATTGAGCATCTTCCCTAGGGTCCTCCTTGTTGTTTAGCTTCTTTAGGACTACATATTTTAGTATGTTTATCCTGTATTATATGTCTAATATCCACTTTTAAGTAAGTACATATTATATGTACTTACTGCTTCTGGGATACCTCACTCAGGATGATCTTTACTAGTTTCCACCATTTGCCTGCAAATTCCATGATTTCTTTGTTTTTAATTGCTGATATTAAATCTAATAATCAAATGTGAAATGTACCACATTTTCTGCATCCATTCCTCTGTTGAGCAACATCTAGGTTCTTTCTGGATCCTGGCTATAATAAACGAAGCTCTATGAACATAGTTGAGCAAATGTCCTTATTGAATGGTGGGCCAGATCTCAAGCTGTACTACAGAGCAACAGTAATAAAAACTGCATAGTATTGGCATTGAAACAGACCCGAGTATCAATGGAATCTAATCAAAGACACAGAAATAAAGCCACACACCTCCAGAAACTTAATTTTTGACAAAGAATCTAAAACCAGGCAATGGATAAAGATAGCATCTTCAACATATGGTGCTGGTCTAACTGGATGTCCACATGTAGAAAAAAATCCAAATAGACCCATATTTATCATCCTGCACAAAGTTAAAGTCCTAGTGGATCAAAGACCTCAACATAAAACCAGACACAGTAAATCTGTTAGAAGAAAAAGAGAAGAATCTTGACTTCATCAGCACAGGAGACAACTTCCTGAGCAGAACACCAACAGCACAGGCTCTAAGATCAACAATTAATGAATGAAATTCTTAAAGCTCTCTTTGCATTTACCCTTTTAATATACACTTGCATAATATCTATAAATTGTACCTTGCAAATAAATAAAGTTAGTACAAGACCTCTCAACAGTAAGTGCCTTCAGTGATAGTTACAAATTTAAGACAGGTAAAATATTAATAGTTACTGTTTCTGTGTTATTAGAATGTGTCAGGAGCCTTGGCGAGCACTTTATTATATACTGCTTACTGTAATTCTCAGGACAGACTTCTGAGGTAAACATTATTACACCCAATTTTATATAAGGGAATTCAGAGCCAGAGACAATATATGGCTTCCTTACTATAACGCATATGTTATAAAGCAGAGCAATCAATTCACACCTGACCACAACTGGAATGGCTCAAGGCCCCTCATCACTTGCCTCCACTCAGAGTCGATGGCATTCCTTAAAAACAAGATGACTGTTTATGAGCAACAACGGCTCATTGCTCCTTCACAGGCGTAGATAAAGAAGTAATAGGACTTTAGCAAAGGATCATCTTGTCAACGAAACAACTGTGCAGTGATAGCAGCAACAGCTGCATATTTTGTAAGATATCCTATGGAGGATCAGGATTGTGTTATTCTGTTGCTAATGCATGGAGAGACCTAGACCCCCTGCCCAGATGTGGCTTATTGGCAGCTCAGTCTCTATGTGGATCTCTGAGTGAGGGAGCAGAGGCTGCCTCTATCATGAAGCGAGGAAGGGTAAGACTGGGGGGTGGAGCTGAGGGAGGGGGATTCAATCGTGTATATAATGAATACATTGTCCAAAAATTTAAAATTTACAAAAACTCCCACAACTGTTTTTTTTAAATAAAAGACAAATAAAAAATTAAAACGGTACAGTGATGATGAGCAAACATGTAATCTGAATTCATAATAAAACAAAACAAAATGTTGAGCCTTATTCTCCTGGCCATTTCAATGACTGGTGAATCATCTTTTCCCGGCTGAAATGAGTCAACTCTTTTGAAGGAGGTCTATTTCAGTTCTGCCTGTCTTTATTGAAGTTTTAATCTTGCATCTCAGCCACAGCCTCTGCACCCCCTCTAGTAGAAGGACGTTTCCTGTACTCTCAGATGTCTTCCGACAGCTGCTTTATCTTGAGTCTCATGGAGCCCCTTGTAACACTCAAACACCACTGGACAAGGTATTTGTAATGCAGGCTTACTCCAAGTTCCTTCTACAGGGCAGGTGTGGACTCAGAGAACTCTTTCTCTGCCCCATGACTGTTTTGTTGCTTCCAAACTCAGTTCTCTGTTTCTCCATCTGAAGAGACTATGCCTTTATTTTTCTATAGCCACATGTATGAAGGCGCTACATGTATCAAAAACAACTGACACTACTAAGGTTACATGTTATAAAATCCTCTTTTGGGTCATTCTATTGCTCTGCGTTCCAAAGTTTGATACATATAATGAATGCACACATATCTATTGTATACACACATATACACAAGAAGTAGAAATTACCTCCTCTTGGATAAATAAAAAGTCCTACACCTAATTTTTAAAATCAAATAGTTTATCTATACAAACAAATCATTCCCTAAATCTAGTTCCTTGAATTTTTTTATTATTAAGCAGGCTTAAAGATGATGAGAGATGTATAGTTAGATGGACACAAATATCCTCATTGTCTTGATGCATATATCCAATGTTCAAATCACATGCCTTATAATTTGTATAGGTATTTGGATTTCTTTTTTATGAGCATGCCAATTATTCATCAACAAAGCTTATAAAGCTGAAAAGATCAACTGAAGTTAGCAGGAATTTTGAAGAAAATAAAAAAGGAAAGAAGAAGTGAAGGGAGGCTAGAATGGGAGGGAAGAAAAATGACCAAAAATGAAGAAATTTCTAATTAAAAGTAAAATAAAAACTCTATTGGCAGCATTCTAACCATGTCTCAGCATCAGGAAGCAAAAATCTCTAACTCCAGCTGACTTTCTCCTTACACACTCTGGTTACTTCTTCCCTTTAGCATTTTTATATTCTCTCCTCTTCCTCCTTCTCCTTTGCTTCCCTCCTCTTCTTTCTCTTCCTCCTCTCTCTCCTCTTCCTCAATGTCCAATACCTCCTCCTCTTCTTTCTTCTCTTCCTCCTCCTCTACCTCTTCCTTGTTGCCCATTGATATTATCAGCCTTTGGAAAGTGTATAGATCAATTGTTCTGTTTTCAGTCTGCTTATTTAAGTAAAATAAGTTAGTAGGTAACAATTTATATGAGAAAATATCCACACTGTACAAGGGGTAAGATTTTACTTTTCCATCCTACCTCTGCCATTTTTTATCTACACGTGTGGTGTCAAGATGTAACAACTCATGAAATAGTGAGGGGGCCTGAAACAGAACTCTATACACTGTGACAATTCTTAGTTGGGAAATATGAGCCATGGTGCACAGTGCCAATTGAGAAGAAGCTCGTGAGCATTATTCTTTTTCTGAAGCTTGAAAAAAGTCAAGATAGATGTCACATGATTTGTATAACCGTTTATAGCTGAAAATTGTTCAGGAGATAGTTGGAAGTTTCCACAAACCCACTTCTATATTTCAACATATACATCCCTTGCTCTATCAGTGACCAAGTTTATAAGCATTATCATTAATTCGCTGACCAGTAAATCAACTCAAAATTAAAATCCTTATTCCATAATAGACACAGTTACACTCTGTCTCTTTTAACTTAAATTAAATGGAAGATAATTTCTCATTTCTCCACTATGCTTCTAAGTGAGTCCAGCAAATACCTTGGTGTATAGAGTTATAATAATCTTTTACACACAAAGATAATAACTCAAATGCCACATTATATTAAAATCTATAGTAATAATATTATTAATTATATTCTAAATACAAGCTAAGATTGCAATTTTCACATTTATAACTCAGTGTCTGCTTTTAGGCAGGCACTGATTATCTTTTTTAAAATTAATTTATTTTTAATTGATTACAGTTTATTCACTTTGTATCCCAGCTATAGCCTCCTCCCTCATCCTCTCCCAATCCCACCCTCTCTCCTTTATCTCCTCCCATGCCCTTCCCCAAGTCCACTGGTAGGGGAGGTCCTCCTCCCCTTCCCTCTGACACTAGCAAATCAGGTCTTATCAGGACTGGCTGCATTGTCTTCCTCTGTGGCCTGGTAAGGCATCTCCCCCCTCAGGAGGAGTTGATCATGTCATGCCACTGAGCTCATGTCAGAAACCTTCCTGTTCCCATTAGTAGGGTACCCACTTGGAAAATGAGCTACCATGGGCTACATCTGTCCCAGAGTTTTAGGTTATCTCCATGCATTGTCCTTGTTTGGAGTATAAGTCTCAGAAAAGACCCCTGTGACCAAAATTTTTGGTTCTGTTGCTCTCCTTGTGGAGATCCTGTCCCCTCCAGGTCTTTCTATCTCCCCCTTCTTTCATAAGTTTCCCTGCACTCTGCCCAAAGTTTGGCTATGAGTCTCATTCTCTGTTTTGAATCCTTGCTGGATAGAGCCTTTCAGAGGCCTTCTGTGGTAAGCTCCTGTCCTGTTCCCTATTTTCTCCCTTTTCTTATGTCCATTTTGTTATGTCCTTTCTGAGTGAGTATTGATCATCTTACCAAGAGTCCTCCTTCTTGTTTAGTTTTTTTTTTTAGGTGTACAGATTTTAGTATGTTTATCCTACATTGTATTTCTAATACCCACTTATAAGTGAGTATATACCATGTATATCTTTCTGCTTCTGGATTACCTCACTCAGGATGATCTTTCCTAGTTCCCACCACTTACCTGCAAATTTCATGATTTCGTTGTTTTTAATTGCTGAGTAGTATTCCATTGTTTAAATGTACCAGAATTTTTGCATCCATTCATCCACTGAGGAACATCTGTGTTGTTTCCAGATTCTGGCTATTATGAATAAAGGTGCTATGAACATGGTTGAGCAAATATCCTTGTTGTATACTTTAACATAAGGTACTCATGATCTTTAAAAGACAACTGATGGCCAAGGCCCATCTGGACAAGACTCCATCCTTCACTACAAACCCAAGACTTTCTGACTGACTGAGCTACATCCCTAAACCCAAAGTACAAGTGTGAAGACACTGGAATAACTGAGGGTGTCTGTGAGCTGACAGACACTGTTCCCTTTCCACAAGCCTCTCCATATGTTGGTTCAAACTATTTCTCCACAGTGTAGCCTCAATAGTCACTTTTTACACAACAGATAACATTGCCTAGATCAAGTATATCCAAACACCTAAGCAGCAGCCTCTGGGATTCTCACAACCCAGCTATGCACTGGATTTCACAGAGGATTGGTGCCACCTAATCTTATCGGTTTTAATTAATTCGTAGTGTCAAAGCCGAGGCAAAGAAGGTAAATTACACAAAGTCATAAATACTACAAGAGGTTATATTATTAGGATGTCTACTGGACAGTTCACATAGAGGTAACAGTGACAGCAAACCCCACAGGAATTTATTAAAGATCATTGCAGAGTCATTGATAGTTTACAGAAATGAAGAAATTGAAACCAAACTAATCTGGAAAGAAAAATAGCCGGATCATGTCCTGGGGCAGGTAGTAATTTTGCAGCTGCCAGCTAGAATCTATCCGAAGTTGATGGCTGCTTGGGGAGGGAGCATCACTCTTCATTGGGGGATTTGGCCATTGATGGTTCCCATATCCTGACTCATGGCTCCTAACCCACGCATATTGGACTTGTGTTTATATGTATTTTTTTAAAGATGTGAAGTTTTGGGGGGAGAAGATGTGTAGGGGAAGAGTCCAGTGACATTTGAAGAGGTGTGGAGGATGTCTGTGTGTTCATGTTTCATTCTATACATGCATAAAAATTTCAAAGAATAATAAATAAAAAATGTTATTTTAAAACTCAAAGAAAAGTTTGTCTAATTTTACAGCTGTTTAATTAACATCCTGTTCATGCAACCGATTAATCGCGCTTAGTTGTCATGGTTGTGTCCTCACTGCAGAAAAGAGAAATACAGCAATTTAAATATAAAATGTTCCCATTAGCTACCATGTCTGATCCCTGCTCCCAGTTGACAGTCTTGTTTAAAATTGTAGAATGGTTAGAGGTGGAGCCTATGTGTTCATGTCTAAGCCCAGTCGTTTCTAATCTTTGAAATGCAACTATCTGTGCCATTGCACAAAGACGTTTAATACTGAATATGCACATACTATTTCCTTTATCAAGTACAGCACTAACCCTGCATTGAAAGCCTCCAAGCTTCTTGATGGGTATTTGGTCACAGCAATGAGGAAAAAAAAAATAGCAGAGAAGGAATCTTGTGTTTGACTTTTGAGCATATCTGGCTTCTAAAGTCAAAGTTCCTAAGGTAGACATTCACTTTAAAAAGTGTCCCAGTTTAGAGAAACTTCCTGCACAATATCCCAATGGTAGAGCATTTTTTTGGACGTCCAAAAATAGATGTTAACTTGGGCAAGTAAGAATGAGGGTAATTGCAGAGCCTTAAGAGAGGGTGGAATAACAGCTCATGCACAACCCTGAGGAGAACAACACGAGACTCTTGTGTTTTGCCCTAAAGAAGGTGTCAAGGAACATTTTGAGTAAAGCTTTTGGCTTAATGCCTTTTCCTTTGGAGAGACAGGAAGTAAAAATTTCACTTACTTATGCCCTCTGGTTTCTGGGATGAAAACAGACAATACAAACAAAACAACGCGCTGCATCTAAATCAGTTACAATGCTTGAATGCAGTATTATAGCTTGCACAAGCATTCAGTTCAAGGAGCAAGAACAGCAGGCTGGATACTGTCTAGATATTCCTTTATGTGTTTCATGTGAAAAAAAAAATAAAGCATTAGGTGGGATGATCACCATGCAGTTTAGAAGCACATACATCTGGATAAATACATATAATAGATACATAAATGGGGAATGACTACAAGGTATGTGATCCCCCCTTGGAGTTGGGCTAGGTATAATTTTTCATAGTCTTAATTACCTGAAGGCCACAGGAGGACAGTATGTCAAAATTGGAGGAGCATATTATGTTCCCATGATTACCTTCACTTGAGGGTTGGAACTGGATTGATAGATCTGGTGACATGATATGTGATAGTAAGCTTATCAAGGTGGTTTGAGGAACAACAATAACTAAAAAAAGAAAAGAAAAACTTGTTGTCAAAATTAAGGACTTCGGCATAGTTTTGGATTTTGTTTTTCACTGCAGTCACGGAGTGAAGAAAAACATAATTGCTTTGAATGTAGAGTGTTCCACTCCAGAGAAGTTACCCACATAGTATTTCTGAGGTTGAACATAAGAAGAATAAGGATCAGAAGTTATTAGAAATGTCCATGACATGAGAAGATAAGGGATGCAGAACACAGACCAGTTGATTGCTAATGGGTAAACAACCTTAAGAGCAATTTAGCCATGTGTTTGCACAGTAATGGGAATGCATAGAAGAAAAGAAAATAACAGTGTTGGGAAAAGAAAAGAGAATGTTAAGGCAACATTGTGTGGAAGCAGAGTGAGAATGGGCTTACAAGCATGCGTAACATATGGGGATGGCTTGGAAGTATGACATCTTTTAACTTCAAGATAGTAAAGTCAGGCATTCAAGACTGATAGACAGAGTGGTTACTGTCTAAACATTGTTTTTTGATGGCTGTGATTTTTCTCAGTGAGCAGGCAGCAAGAATATCAAGAAAGTGACAACCAGCAAATCAACAGATGAGGCCTGAAAATCAAAAGGAGAATGTAAAGGTGATTACCCAAGCAGGAAGATGCCTCTGTAACCATGTTCAGCAGAGTCGGTGCAGGGACTCACCAGCTGGTATCTGGGTATAACCAAGCACAATGCAGCTTTTGAATGGCTTCCTGCATCAAATGGTAGGGTTTTTCACCATGTCAGGAACTGAGAAGAAAGCCTGGAAGACTCTGAAAACATCTCAGTGAGAAGGAAGCAAGGGACATAAAAAAGAGGAATTTTATAAAATACGGTAATATTAACACTACTGAGAAAAAACAATGAGATGGAGCTAAAGTATTTCAACTTGAAATAGAGTATTTACTTGGACCAGTATCCAGTGTTTCCATGTTAAAGGTGTAAAGCCATCAGACTAACTGATCACAGCACAAAAGCCACAGGTGAAATGTGAAATTTGTTTCACACATGAAATATTAAAGAGAATGCCTCTCATCAAGGTGTATAGAAGATGTCTCAGTTTCACCAGCATCTTGCAGTATTTCTTACCACCCAGATGCATGTAAAAAGAAGTAAATATAAAGATTAAGGCAGGACAGAGGAGATTCATCATTGGTAGATCACCTACCCAACACAACTAAAAGGAGGAGACTTATATAGGTGTGAATCACTAAGGAGCAATATCTGGGATGAATTTATAAAAGCAGCCTCTGGGAACCTTCTGGAGGGGCTATTGGAAGTTGGTGGCTGCTGAGAGGAGGAGTTTCACTTCCTCTCAGAGGTTTGGCCTCTGGTAGGTTATCCATGCTCTAGTGGGTCCCCCTAAACCCATGCACATAGGAACAGCACTAATTTGACTTGATTTAAGAAGAGAATATTAAGTTGAAAGAAGGATATGGCGGGGTGGATACAACACACATTGTATGCTTGTACGAAATTCTCAAATTGTTAATAAATATAAATATATTTAGAAACAGTGGTGTATTATATATTTGAAATTGACTAATAGAATGGACCTTAATATCCTCACGCACATGAAAGACAGTACCCAGGTGAGACAAGACATGTTATTTGTTTGAAAGTGCTTAAGTTGTGATAATCATAGATAATTATATAACTCTATCAAGTCATCATCCAGGCTTTAAATATATACATTTTTGGCTGGTTGTGTCAGAAAACAATAGTATTGTAAGCATTTATTTTAATATTTGAGCATTTTTTAAATTTTGCATTGCATTTAATTAAAGAAATAAACTCTCTTCAGGCTTAAACTCAAGGTATAAGCAATTGCATTGGGAAACCTAAGAGCAAGAAAATAATTGAAGGCTAACCATTTTGAGCTTCAGAGATATTATTATAGAGATAAAGTATAAGGTCATAGACATGACAATTTTAGAAAAAAAAAATCAATCCAATATATCAGATGACCTGAAAAACAGAGATAAATCCTCTGGCATTACAAAGGACTCTGTGAATTTAGAAAATGTCAAAGTAATGAAAGTTAAATGAGACGACCCAGTTATTCCTCATCAAATTATACAAGAGTGATTATTTTAAAGGAATAGTTGTAAGATTCATGCTTCTCGTAAGTAATTTTATGAATTATCCAATATGAAAGAAGGTAAAATATACAGAGGATCACAGAATGGATTATTCCTTATCTTTTTTAATCATCATAGACACATGTTCATTTATGATAGTTCATGGTGAGGCTACTGGAATATTAACTTCTACCTCTTCCCCAAACTTAATTCTCACACAATCTAGACTGTATTGATCAGCTGTAAATAGGCATAGAGTTAGGACACAGGCCTAGTGTATAAAAGCTAAACCCTTAGTTCGATATTTAACCTGAGAATTGATGTGTCAAAGGAATTTACTTTGAGGTAAAACTGACGTCAGATTGTTTTATCTTTTCTTATATTACTATGTCTAATTAGGGTGTAAGTACAGAAACATTTAAACTTTAAATTGTGAAGTTGAATGCTTTAAAGGAAAAATACTTACTTTTTAAGGCCTAAAATGGGGCAAATGTGAGGAAAATGAACAAATAATAATGACTCTTTGCAGTAATATCTAATCTCTTATTTTGTTTTTTGTTTGATGTTTGATTTTTTTGTTTGTTTCGTTCCCATTCACTCTTCTCAAATAGATTTTAATAGACTTTTATTGGGCATCCTCTGTATACTGCAATCTATAATAGAAGTTCATGCCACACAGGAATTAAGTGTTTGGGATATACCCTGGGCCTTAACGCAGGTCTTCCATGGACCCTGCGTTAAAGCAGATACTGGATAGTCAATGGTCTTTGTAGAATGTGGTGTCTTTAAGAAGTGGGCTGGTGGGAGGTTTTTGTGCCATTGGCAATGAACCCACAGATGGATTGTGGGACCTAAGTCTATTTCTTGGGCACTTTTTAGCCTGGGTTTCTGAGGTGGATGTTTCTCTATTCTAATTTCTCACTTACTTCCCTTTTGAGTGAATAAATAAGGACGCTTTTGTTATTTTTGTAAATATGTTATCTGCAAGAGTTGTCCATTAGTCCGTCTATATATTTCATGGCTGTGCCATCCAACTCAGTGTTCTTGCGACATTTCCTCTGGTGTAGGTCATTGAGCTGAGTCATCCAATATGATGAGAAGTTCCAGATTCCTCCCTGCATATCTAAAGTCCTCTGTTGTTTCTGATCAGTCTTGATTTTTGACTATAAGAACACCCACTTTCAAAAACAACAACAAAAAAGAACACCCACTTTCTATTTACATTAAATTTCATCTCTTTTTCTCTAATCTTTTTTTTTTCTTTTGCCTTGTAGAGAATAGAGTGGTGTTTCTTAGCTGCTGAAACTGCTCAGGGTGGGAAAATTTAAGGGATTCACCAGGAATCAAGATGACATGCAGTGTTCCTTAAAATCTTTTCAGAGTGAATGACAGGTTTCCCTATGAATTAACCTGTTAATTAGCTAACTTAACAGACATACAGCTGCATGCCTTTCTAAGAGGCTTTAATAAAACTAGTCTGAGCAACCTAGTGAGTCCATATTTCAAAATTAAAAAGAAAATGGCTAAGGATGTGGCTCAGTGGCAGAACATGTTCCTAATCTGGGCATTGCCCTGGGTTTAATCCAAGTACTTTCAAGAAAAAAAAGAAACTGTTAATGACTTAATTAAAGTTACAAAAAGTTATAATAGACAAAATGGACATTAAACACTAACTTACATTTTATTAGAGCAAAAAAATAACCAATATAAACATTCATGCATTTGCTGGTATGTTGTCATCAACATATATGAAGCAAAATTCATCAGAACTTAGAGGAGCAATCAATTGTCCACAAGCATAGTAAGAATCTTTATTTCCCCAGTCACAACAATGAAGTAGAACAGGCAGCGAGAAGGAATGTAGAGGTACAAAGGCCTTAATATAATAAAGACACTAAATTTAATAGGCTTGTTAAACATCTTTGCCCACAAAACACAACTTTGGTTTCAGATGCACAGAATTTTAAGGGTTAGAAAAAGCATTGGGCTGCAAAGTAGATCTCAAAGGTTTGAAACCAACATTCAAAGGCCCTTCGCATTTCCATGTACAATAAATGAATAATGTAAAAAGCTAATCATAAAAGGATCCCACTGAAATAACACCAAAATGACAACACAATTAAGAATTAAGAAAACTTGAACAATAAGACTCCAGCAAGCCTCCTGGCTGGTGACAGGCATTGCAGTACAGGAAGGAAGTTACACCCTGGGCACCAGAGGCTCCAAGCAGCAAACCTCCCAGGGTTAATCCTAGGATCCTTGTCAGTACTGATTTGTGCCACTAATAAAATCTGTAACCACAGGCCCAGTTATTCTGAAGTAACAATGAATTGGGGGAGGTGTAGATGATGAGAGCTTCTAGATTTGAAGCCCTGTGTCAGCATGGGGCTTGGGAGAGGTGCTTTAGGTGGGCAGGAATTCTCACCTAACTGACTACTCAATTCTCAGTCGCTCATGCAGGTAATAAACTGAAGCCGCTGCTGAAAGTTCTAAGTGGAAGGTTTTCCAAAAGGATTTAAGAATTTTCCAGCTCTTCACTAACTAGCTGCAAGTTTTCTTATTTCTTTTGAATCCCTTTTCTCTTATTGAAAACAGATTTATTATTCTTATATAATATATGCTGATTACAGTTTCCACTTCTTCTACACTGCCCTGTTCTTCTCTAGCTTGCCTCCAATTTGGATCCACCCCCTCTCTGTCTTTCATTAGAAAAAGAAACAGCCTTCCTTTTAAAATCACATTCTTATTTTTTATATTAATCACAGTTTATTTACTTTGTATCCCAGCTGTAGCCCCCTCCCTCATTCCCTTGCAGTCCCATCCTCCCTCCCTCACCTCCTCCCATGCCCCTCTCTAAGTCCACTGATAGGAGAGGTCCTCCTCTTCCATCTGAACCTAGGTTTTCAGGTCTCATCAGAACTGGCTGCAATGTCCTTCTAAAGGGATGATATGACATCACATGACATGATATGGTATGACATGACATGACAAAAACTAACACATTGAAATAGGACAAAACACACAGAAGAAACAGAGCCCAAGAAAAAGCATATGTAATAAATGTAGGACATAGAAACCCATTGGTTCACACCCTCAGGAATCCCATAAACACACTAAACTGGAAGCCATGATATGCACAGAAAGGACCTACAGGAGAAAATGAGTGGATAAATAAGTAAATAATGTTTTCAGTTCCAAGTGATTATCAGTTGGAGACAGCTTCTTGCTTAAGGATGGGCATGCATTCGGTTCTTCCAGCTCTAGGATTCCTTCTGGTCCAGATGCATGCAGGGCTTATACATGTTCCCTTACTCTGAATTCATTTGTGCATTGGTCCTATTGATTTAGAGGGTCTTGTTTCCTTGCTGTTCTCCACTCCTTCTGACTCTTTCTCCCTTCTCTCCCACAGGGTTCCCTGAGCACTGAAGGGAAAGATTTGATGGCAACATCCCTTTCAGGTCTGACTGTGAAGGCTCTACGGCAGACACCACCTTGATTTCTCCATGTTCAATGAATTGCACAGTCATTGTCTTCAGCAGTGAGGTCTTGCCATCAGTTTGTTGTAAGTAACTTATAATGTGGACAGTGACCTGGATTGTTTTCAGGTTCCCATTTGATTCCTTTGGTCAACAACTCAGTTAGATGTAAACCATCCCTGATACTGGAAACTTCATTTGGTGATGAGATATCCAGTTGGGGCTCTTTCTCCCTCATTATTTGGCAATTTCATATAGATTGCTCTCTTAGACACATGTATTTTAAGAACCTTCTACTATATTAGATTTCCATCACACCCGTCAAATGCCCCTTAAGTTTAGTGTCTTTATCTACATTCTTTCTCTCATCACCAATCTCCCTCTCCCTCCCATCTTGATCCTACCATTCCACTCTCCCCCATCCATCTATAATTATCATATTTCAGTTTCCTAGATCTATCTAGACTCTATCCATCAACCTCCACACACACTCCATTATTCTTTACCAAACATCTGTGGTTCTATGGATTGTAGCTTGGTTATCATTTCCTTAACAGCTAGCATCCAAATATAAGCAAATACATGATTGAAAGTTGTTATATTTTCATTTAGAAAAATTAATATTTACTTAACATGCTATTTCAGGATAATAACTAATAATTGATCCTTTTTATATTTTTTTAAATATTAGTTACAGTTTATTAAATTTGTATCCCAGCTGTATCCTACTCTCTCATTCCCTCCCAATCCTACCCTCCCTCCTTCATCTCCTCCCTGCCCCTTTCCAAGTCCACTGATAGGGAAAAACCTCCTCCCCTTTCATCTGACCCTGGTTTATAAGGTATCTTCAGGACTGGTTGCAAAGTCCTCCTCTGTGGCCTAGAAGGTCTGCTCCCCCCTCGGGGCGGGGGTGTCACAGAGCCATTCATTGAGTTCATCTCAGAAATAGTCCCTGTTCCCCTTACGAGGGAACCCACTTGGAGATACAGAAATTGTGGTACTTTTACACAATGGAATACTAATGGTTGATCTTTAAGGAAACATAAATTAACTTAAACCAGTGTGAAGAAAATCTAGAAACTATGAATTAAAAAAAGAGAAAGACAGGTCAAGAAAAGGCGAAGCTGTGGCTTGGGCAAATAAAACAGTGGTTCTATGGCATACCTGTGTGTCCTTCTACCCTCAGGAAGCTTAACATTAAAACAGGTAGTATTGAACCGTGTGCGAGCTGGAGACTTTCACCTTGGAGACAGGTAAAGAATGCCATTTGAAAGACAAGATGTAATATAGCTTCTAGGTTATGCAAAGCAGATAAAATGACACGTCCTGTTTACCAGAGATTTCTACACAGCCCGACCATGGCTTTTCCTAATCCATTAAATTCCTGTTTAGTTACAAATACACATCAACTATAAAAAAACGGTTATGTATTACAACCCGATGCAAACATGCGGTTGTTTATCATTTTCAAATAGGAGGACAGGTGGACAGGAACAATTCACAGAAATTGTGCAGCTCACTTCTCAGATGTCCTATGTGTTGGCCACAAAGCCTCCTTCTTCATTTGTTAATCACTTGCCCTCTTTACTAAATATAAAAAAAGTCAACAGGAAACAAGTAAAAGTTTCCCCGTGTATGATAGCAGAAATTTTAATTATATTAAGTGCACTTCATGTTCTGAGTTGTGTAATGTCACTAATGACCTGGGTACATGCTCTGGTCAAGCATATTGACAATTTTAATAAAAACCATTAGAAGTGCTACTACTTTCACTAAGTAGCTAAAGCAAGGACTAACTTTAGACGGTATTTTAAGGCAAGTTTTGTCTCCAGATGAGCTGTGTCAAAATTACTTTTCATAATTTTTGAATTTCAGAATTTTGGTTAAAATTTTTTGTAGTTTTAATATAGTTGTTATATCTTCTATTTTAATCTTTATAATTTTCAGGTAAGAGAAGTAATACTGTAACTTTCAAAATAAACTTTAAAAAACTTAAAAAAAATCCTACATAGAAGATTATATCAAAACATATGGCCTAAACAGTTAAATTACACTCTTCTGCAAGTGTATCAAGACATGAATATATTTAACAAAATGTACCCAAAATGAAAGCCCGAAGCTGACTTTCGAATATTAGCTTTTTGTCTTCGACAGTATTATTCTGCTCCTGGATAAATATTAGCAGATATAATGATTTAATACTTTCTACTAATTTCCTGGTCAACACATATCATAGTTGCCAAAGGCCACTCAGATTCTTCTTAGTTTATTTTACCCTTATACTTTGTGTTTTAAAGTGGATTATAGGAATTAGAAGAAATTATCTGGTATAACAAAGTGGAGTTATGAAAAGTGGTAGGATTCTAATAGATCATGACTTTATTAGAAATCCTTGTCAGCAAATACCCATAGAACCATGAAGAGTAAGCTAGTTAGGTAGGAGAATTAGAAGGTGAGTTACTCACTTTTTCATTATGCTCTGCTAAAATATTGAATTGGATGCTTAAAGACAGAAAGGCTTATTGTGGGCAATGGTTTCTGAGTTTTCAGCCCAACATCAGTTGGTTCCATGTTTTTGTGTCTGTGTTAAGTCAGAATACTATAGGAATAGAAACATCTGATAAAAGAGACCTCACCCCTCATTTCAGGGAGGAAGCAGGTAGGAAGGTCCAGAGAGCAGAACATTCCCTTCCAAGACACACATAGTGGTGGTAACACCCTCTATCCTCACTGAGGCTCTGAGTAGACCAGTATGTGATGATTTAACCTGATGATATACTTCATGATCCAACTACATATTTCAGTCTCCCTCTTTACCCTGCTTCCCTGCAGTCTGAGTCTACTTGAATGAGCTTCTGAGGAACTCTTAATGTTCCAGTCATAGAAGGGAGTTCTAATTGGATTGGACAGTGTTTTGTTTTTGTTTTTTTTTTTAAACTGACTAAACTTCAGTTGAATCCAGAAATGATTTTATTATTTATCAAATGACTGTCAAAATGTGTGTGCCTGCTCACAGGAACTTGACTGTGTGGTCGTGGAAGGGATTATGCTTCAAGGCTATATTTCACTACTAACCATCTAGAAATTTTATGAAGTGGCTTATATTTTGAAAAAAAGAAAGGTGTACATAGATTAGCATCATTTCAAGCAATTTTAGAGTCTCATCAGTATCCTCTCTAGTAACTTACTTCGGTCAACCAAAATTGAGTTCATTGAGTTGTCACCATGTTGAAAAAGGGACAACTGTAGAAACCTGAGGTCGTGCCACTAGCAAGAAGTTACAAGGATCTTGTAGAAATGTGACTTGGGTGTTTGGGAATGGCTATAGGAAGCCACCTTGATACTTGTCTTGGATTCTGTCAGAAGATGGGGATATTCCGTGAGAGTGTTTTAAATATGACTTATCTAGATGACTGTGGGATGCAGGTGTGGTTGAAGACCCCGAAACCATTATTATTCATGTGAGCTGGTGCTGGAGAAAGTGTCTACCCTTTGAGCAATTTGCTTGTTTCCTGCATTTGGTAGAGACTACAGAATGTGTTTATTCTTAATCCGTCTTGCACAGAGTAACCAAGGCTGAGTGAGTGCCTTTGGAAGCTGTTCATATTTAATGAAAACCAAAGGATAACTAAGTACAGGTCGAGCGACAAAAGGTAGCTGGTGGTGCCAAGCCACTCACAGACCAGCTATGGATGGACCATCTATTTGCTGAGATGACAAAAACACTTGATTTATTTTTTGGAGGGAGGGCATGAGCCCCATCATCAGCAAGAGAGTTAGAATGAGTGTGCTTGATTTGTTTGCTTATGCTGCATATTTCTAAAGAATAGCATAATGCTTTACAGAATCTTTTCAGTTTCATAAGTTCTGTTTATTACTTGATCTTAGAGCCTGAGTTGTTGGTGTTCTGTTCAGGATGTTGTCTCCCGCACCAATGAGTTCAAGGCTCTTCTCCACTTTTTCTTCCAACAGAGTTAGTGGGCCTGATTTTATGTGGAGAGCTTTGACCCATTTGGACTTTATTTTCATGCAGAGTGATAATTATAGATTGATTTGCATTTTCTTTTTTTTATTCTTTTTTTAATTTTATTTTTCTTTTTAGTTACATTTTGTTAACTCTGTGTCCCAGCTGTATCCCGCTCCCTCATTCCCTCTCCAACCCCATACACTATCAACAGAACAAAATGGCACCCTACTGGGAAAAGATTGTAACAACACATACATCTGATAGAGGGCTAATATCTACAATATGAAAATAACTCAAGAAATTAGACCAATAAATCAAAGAATCCAATTAAAAATGAGGTACAGAGCTAAATAGAGAATTCTCAACAGAGGAATAGCAAACGGTGGAGAAAAACTTAAAGAAATGCTCAGCATCTTTGGTCATCAGGGAAATGTTAATCAAAAGACTCAGATTTCATTTTACACCCATCAGAGGAGCTTAGAATCAAAAACTCAAGGGATAACATATGCTGGACAGAAATTGGTGAAATTATTTGGTTTTGTGATGCCTAGTTTCTTGGGTTCTTTATATTTATTGGATATTAGCCCACATCAGATATGGAGCTATTCAAAATCTTTTCCCATTCTGTAAATTGCTCTTTTGTCTTGTTGAAGGTATCCTTTGGCTTACAAAACCTTTCCTGCTCCATGAGGTCTCATTTTTTTTTATTTTTATTTTTATACTAAGAAAAGTTTATTCACTTTGTAAAAACAAAAAAAAGAAGAAAGAAAGAATAGCACAATGACAAGACCAGTTACATAACAGCATGGAAGAGGGAGATCTCCCAAAGCCTTACCTCTACAGGAAGGGCTATAGGCTGCAAAAAGAGGGCGAATTATTCTTTTCCAGGGACAAGGACCTGAGAAGTCACTAAAACCCAACTAGTTAGTGCTAAACATGTGTGTGTTTCTCATATATACAAGAGACACACTAAAATGATTCTATTTATACATATATGAATGTGTAACAAGAAGAATAGGTTATCATTTCAAATGGGAAGACAAAAAAAGAGAAATGAAAAGAGGACAGGGGATAAAATAAAGTAGATACTGTATACAACTAAAAATCTGAAAAAATAAATAAGTAAATAAGCAAAGCAAAATGGACTTATATTTCTGGATTCAGAAGCCATAGTATGATGCCAAAGAACTGTATGGTAGGATACAAACTAACAGGTATAAGACACTGTGTTATTCATTTTACTGTATTTTATAATGTATTTTTCTACAAAAAGATGCTTTAGATGACTTTTAGGTTTATATCTGGTTTTCAGCTCAGTGTAGAATCAGATAAAGTAGTGTATAGTAAGAAAAAATAAGTTTCTCAATAGATTTCCATAGGTATATTAAAATTTCCCACAATACATTTTCCATATGAGCTTTAGGAAATTTAACCAGCCCTGGATATACACACGCATATATGACCAAAGCTAAATGGACTTAGACTTAGTTATAAACACATGTGCATGCATATATATATATATATATATACACATATACATATATGCATGTATTTATGTACTTATAAGAATGGTAATTAAAGAAAAGATTTCAAGTTTAGGAGAGGAACACAAAATTGGTTAAAGAGAGGAGGTGGTATAATATAAATGCCGAACTCACATATTAAGTTTTCAAGAAAATACAATCATTAAACAAAATTTTTAAAATACTTTTAATTTTTTATATTAATAGCAGTTAATTCACTTATAACCCAGCTGTAGCCCTATCCCTCATTCCCTCAAAATCCCACCCTCCCTCTCTCATCTCCTCCCATGCCCCTTCCCCAGTCCACTGATAGGGGAGGTCCTCCTCCCCTTCTCTCTGACCCTAGCCTATCAGGTCTCATCAGGACTGGATGCATTGTCTTCCTCTTTGGCCTGGTTGCTCTCCCCTCAGGGGGAGGTGATTAAAGAACCAGCCACTGATTTCATGTCAGAGACAGTCCCTGTTTCCCTTACTGTGTACCCAATTGGACACTGAGCTGCCATGGGTTACATTTGTGGAGGGGCTCTAGGTTATCTCCATGCATGTTCCTTGGTTGGAGTATCAGTCTCAGAAAATACTCCTGATCCCAGATTTCATGGTTCTGTTGGTCTCCTTGTGGAAATCCTATCCCCTCCAGGTCTTTCTATCTCTCCCTTCTTTCATAATATCCCCTGTACTCTGCCCAAAGTTTGGCTATGAATCTCAACCTCTGCTTTGATATCCTGCTAGGCAGAGTCTTTCAGAGGACCTCTGTGGTAGGCTCCTGTCCTGTAACCTGCTTTCTTCCTCTTCCAATGTCCATCCTGGTTGTCTTTCTGAATACAGATTGAGCATCTTACCCAGGGTACTCCTTCTTGATTAGCTCCTCTAGGTGTACAGATTTCAGTATTTATCCTGTATTATATGTCTAATATCCACTTATAAGTGAGAATATACCATGTGTGTCTTTCTGTTTCTGGGATACCTCACTCAGGATGAATTTTTTCTAATTCCCACCATTTGCCTCCAAATTTCATGATTTCCTTGTTTTTAATTGCTGAGTGGTATTCCATAGTGTAAATGTGCCACAAATTTTATCCCTTCCTCCGTTGACGGACATCTGGGTTGTTTCCAGATTCTGGTTATTAGGAATATGAACATGGTTGGATAAATGACATAAAAATTTAAATTTTTCCTATATTGTAACATTCTTATTTTTAAATATAATGTTTTATTTATTAGAATTTTGTCACTTTGTGTCCCAGCTGTAGCCCTACCCTCATCCCCTCCCAATCTTGCCCTCTTTCATCTCCTCCCATGTCCCTTCCCCAGTCCACTGATACTGGAGGACCTCCTTCCTTTCCATCCTACCTTAGCCTATCAGGTCTCATCAAGACTGTCTTTCAAAGTCTTCTTCTGTGGCCTGGTAGTATTCTAAATGTGAACATATTAGTAAAAACAATGATGGATTGCTTAGGTTTAATTTCAGGAATAATACTACATTAAATGTACTTGAAACAATCTTTTATAATTTTTCCTTTAGTCATACTTGCAATTAAAAATATAAGTATACACTTATACTTATAGTCATTTTCTCTCTTATTTGTATTTTAAAACAAAGACTCCAAGGTCCTGGGTGCCCTGCAGAGACTGTTACTCCAATGAAGGACTTTCCATGTAGAGGACCTAGACCCCTTATACATGGAAGCCCATAGGTTGCTCGGTTTCCAAGTGGGTTTCCTAGTAAGGGGTACAGGAGCTGACTCTGGCATGAACTCAGTGGCAGGCTCTTTGGTCACTTCCCCCTGCAGGGTGCAGCCTTGCCTGGCCACAGAGGAAGATGTTGCAACCATCCTTAATGGGACCTGATAGGCTTGGGTCAGAGAGAATGGGAGGAGGACCTCACCTATGAGTGAACTAGGGAAAGGGCTTAGGGGAAGAAGAAAGAGGGAGGCAGAGACTGGGAGGAGACCAGGGAGAGGGCTGCAGTAAGGATACAAAGTGGAGAAATTGCAATATATAAGAAAGATAATATTTGAATTTGCTATAGAGACTATCAAAACCAAAAGTAACAAACCTTCAATGATATCTCTGATCCCAGGTTTAATACTAATGAAACTCATGACAGGTCTGTGATCTCCCAACCATGTCCATTTGTACCCAGAACAAACGGGTATACATGAAAGCCAGGTCAATCCTTACAGTCCCTCACCTCGAAGAAAATTACTACTTCATTATTTGAAAGTCATAACCAGTCCCTCCTGATAATATTCTTCCAAATTTGTATTTCAGGAAACGGGAGATATGAGAGGCTGGTGCCACACTATCAAACCAAGTCATGAATCTGGAGTCCTGAGATCTTCACACAAGTTTGTATTCACTGGACGTTCATAAGATTAATCCTGAAATTGACAATCAAATCAAGTACTGTAAAAAAATTAATAAATAACAGCAAACCTTGAGGGCATTCCCAGAAGTGTTTGTATAAATGGCAGTCAATTTGTGACAGCTGGGTACGTTGCTTGATGATCAAAGTATCAAAAACTGTTAAGTATTAGTTTCAGGGGAGACTAATAATGAATTTTTTGGCATGGTCAGAACTAGGCAACACTTAGCTTACTAATATGCAAACTGAAAAAAAAATAAACCTGACAGTGTTGGGTAAGGATTGCTAAAACAAGCTCAAATAAATGGGATGAATAGATGATGATTTTAGGAGGAAAAGGTT
The DNA here is from genome assembly GCA_010120015.1 of Rhombomys opimus. Taxonomy (NCBI): domain Eukaryota; kingdom Metazoa; phylum Chordata; class Mammalia; order Rodentia; family Muridae; genus Rhombomys; species Rhombomys opimus. The sequence continues at coordinate 481,908 of REGO01000663.1, forward strand.
TTCTTCTTTTAAAACATTAAATCTTAGCCAAAAGAGCTCCTCAAAAAAAAAAAAAAAAAAAGGCAATACAGAAATGTATTTTCAAAATGAGGAAAGAGAATCTGGAAAATTACAGTAGGCAGAACAGAACTGGACCCCAGACCCAGACCCTTCTTTTCTATGTGTTGCCTTCAGACTTTCTCTGGGATGGACCTGAAATAGCACATTTCCCTGATTGAATGCCCCCAGAGCCACTGCATCTTACTGAAGCTCACTGGCTTCAATTTCTTTCCTTTCCTGTGAAGGTCATTGTAGGAGATTGTCTTAAATACACTGCATACAAATCTGATCCTTTGTCCAAATTTGCAACATCTTTCTAGTTTCTATACCCATCATAGTGTTTTTTTTCCCCCTCAGACCAAAGTAGGCCAACACAATGAATAAAACATGTCCTCGGGTTTAGTTTCTATTTCTATCAATACTCAGATGTTGGTTGGACAGCTATAAAGAAATGGCTAGTGAATTCCCTGAGGGCCCATTCCCTGAGCCTCTCTCCCCTCCAAGGACTCACTATCAGTAGAATACACTTTTGAATGGGGGGAGGTCCCCCCCTATCAGTGGACTTGGAAAGGGGCACAGTAGTGATGAGGGAGGGGGGGAGGGACTGGGAGGGAATGAGGGATCGGGGCACGGCTGGAATACAGATTTAATAAAATGTAATAAAAAAAATGGAAAAAAAAACTTATGAAAAAAAAATACACTTTTTGTCCTCTTCTTGCTCAATTTTGATACACTAATGTCATTTTCTTTTTGAGACAGCATTTCTCTGTGTAGCCTCAGCTGTCCTGGACCATTTTGTAGATCAGGCTAGCCTTAAACTCACAGAGATCTTCCTGCCTCATTTTTTCCTGAGTGCTGGGACTAAAGGAGTGAACCACCATGCCAAGCTCACTGCTGTCATTCTTAAAAATTTAACTTCAGTTCTGTTACTCTTTTCCTCCAAACACACTCACTCAAAGTTTTATGTGACCTAAAGTGGATGTGTCCTGATTGCTTGCAGAGCTGCAGATAAGCTGCACTTGTCTTCATGACTTCATTTCTCCTCATTCCTAAGTCATCTCCTATTCAGACAACTCCACCTCCCAACGTTCTTCAGACTTAACCCCACGACCTTTGCATCTTCTCTTTCACTTATGCCAGGTTGCCTGCTCACTGCTAACCTTTCTAACAGATCAGGCTTTATCAATCCAAAATGTTTTGTTTTGCAGCATGTAGGTTCCAGTTGTAAAGTTTTAAGAACAGAAATATCATTCCTTACTTTAGTGATGTATGTTAGTAACTCTTTAATTGCTGAGTCCGGAGGAAAGAGAGAAAGCTCACTAAGGGTAGTTTCTAATCCCATAATCACCTACAAAGATGGTGTCACTTAACATGGCTTTGAGAAGAAATGCTAAGAGTCACCCTGCAAGTAAGTCTGAGGCATCTCTGCTGCACAAAGGAGCCAAAATACCATAGCAGCTTGGCTGGATTACAGCTCCCAAGGTTTCAAGGACCCTATAAAGATTCCCTTCACAAGATAAAAAAGAAACAAACAAATAAACAAACAAATACCTACAATATTATCTTATAAAGTTATTGAATGTTAACATTTTTGCTAGAAATACTGTATCATAGCCCATCTTCATTTCATTTATACAAACATTTGAGTGTTCATTCAGAGTACTGATACAAATAGCATAGTTGACAGAAGCCACGAGACCTGGAACCATGGATGTCAGCAGCTCGTCCCAAATGCTTTGTGTGATAATAAAAGCAGAGAAATTTTTCCAAAAAGCCCGGAATGCAAAGTGAGCGCGTAACATCATGAAACAACGAGTCAGCTCTCGCATGTTCATCATGAGGCTCTGGCATCTGTCCTCAGCCTGTTCTCTCTTAGCCATCATCATCATCATCATCTCTGCTAACAACCCCTACGGTGTTAGGGCTGCCTCTGAAACCAAGACTGACAGCAATTAAGAATTCCCTCCATGATCAAGCAGCTGGAAGAGAGTTATAGGATTTTATTCATTTCTTGTATTATGAAAGTTTCATTTTGCTATGGAAAAAGAAAAGAAACACACTATATATATATAATATATATATGAAATATATATAGTGTGTTTCTTTTCTTTTTAATATATATAATATACATATATGAAATATATATTATATAAAATGTCTTTCTTCATTTGATATAACTTAAAATTTGAAAAACAAGGGCACAACACCAAAGAAAAATACAGAATGAATCACATGGCTTTAAACTACATTGCTTTTGAAGGTTTATTTTATAAAGACTTTATTTCTGATAAGAGAGGATAACAATACTGAATATTTATGACTACAATTGTAAAATAATGAAATTACCTGCAAGTTTATCAGAGTAGAAAATAGATCACACTAATTTAATCACTTTAAATGCAACAAATTTCTTTTTTTTCCTTTCTCTGCAACTGCACAGAACTCTAGAATGCGAAAAGATGTTTAAATATAATTTGCTCTCTATAGATCTGAAGTACATGTTTAAAACTTTGAATGCATTTAATTCAGTCTTTTATTATAAACATCTCCAGATATTGTTTACAGTGTTACTTGTGTGCTTCATTTTTAAATGTCACTGTCGTGATAGTTACAATGTTCTTGCAGAAATGAGTGGAACATGAATTCACACCTGGTTATTTTCTGTTTTCAAGTGTTCTAATTCCTCCACTCTATTTTCAAGTCCTGGTATTCTGCCTTCTACTTGATCTATTCTACTAGAAAACTTTGATCTGAATTTTCTAGTTGAGTCTTGGAATCCTTTAGCTAGAACTTAATTTCTTGAATTTTGTTCATTAGTCCTATCTCTGTTGAATTCAGCTTTCATGCTATGTATTCTTTTGTAATTCCATTCAGCCATTCGCACTTTCTTGTACTTCAGTTAAGGGAAACAATCCAGGTGTCCCTCAAAGGAGAAATGTATACAAAAATTGTACATTTACACAATGGAATACTACTCAGCAATTAAAAACAAGGAAATCATGAAATTTGCAGGCACGTGGTGGAATCTAGAAAAGATCATCCTGAGGGAGGTATCCCAGAAGCAGAAAGACACACACAATATATACTCACTTATAAGTAGATACTAGACCTATGAGATAGGATAAACATACTAAAATCTGTACACCCAAAGAAGCTAAACAAGAAGGAGGACCTGGGGTGAGAATATCAATCCTCACTTAGAAAGACAAATGGGATGGATATTGGAAGAAGGAGAAAACAAGAAACAGGACAGGAGCCTACCATAGAGGGCCTCTGAAAGACTCTACCTAGCAGTGTATCAAAGCAGATGCTGAGATTCATAACTAAACCTTGGGCAGAGTGCAGGGAATCATATGAAAGGGGGAGATAGTGGGACCTGCAGAGGACAGGAGTTCCACAAGGACCAAATATATCTGGGCACAGGTGTCTTTTCTGAGACTGATTTGCCAACCAAGGACCATACATGGATATAACCTAGAACCCCTGCTCAGACATAGCCCATGGCAGCTCAGCATCCAAGTGGGTTTTCCTAGTAAGGGGAATAGGAACTATTTCTGACATGAACTCATGGCTGGCTCTTTGACCTCCTTTCCCTCTCCCACCCCCCGGAGGGAGGATCAACCTTGCTAAGCCACAGAGGTGGGCATTGCAGCCAGTCCTGATGACACCTGATAATCTAGGGTCAGATGGAAGGGGAGGAGGTCCTCCCCTATCAATGGACTTAGGGGCAAGGAGGAGATGAGGGAGGGAAGGTGAAATTGGGAGTGAGGGAGGGAGGGGGCTTCAGCTGGGATACAAAGTAAATAAACTGTAATTAATATAAAAATAATTTAATTAAAAAAGAGGTTATTTCTCCTGCCATTTTTGAACATCCTTCCTCTAAGGATTCATACTATTAACTATTGACCTAAAATGCTTATAGTCCATGTAAGTTGGCTTATACATATACATGTGTATAGATTAACTTAAATTTTTCCATCTGGTGTGACAATGCATCCTGTAAGAGCCATAGATTATCTAACAAAAACCCCGATAACAGGCGTGAGAAACCACTTTGAGTTTTTCGGTCAAGGTTGTCCAAGAGAATCCTAAAATACTAAAGGCTATTTTGTTGCCCTTACTTATCTCTCTGAAGTAATAAGGAGGTTCCTGTTGATGAAGACACCATGCTCCTTAGACATAGGACCCAGAGAACCTGAGCTGGAGCTTACATGCAAGCCTCCCTCCTGGGAACTAGCTTCTAGGGTATCAGGATATCATGCAGATTTTCAAAGGAGGGAAGTACCAATAATCCTATCCGGCTATGACTCCTTTGAACCACAGCAATGAACATCATGGCAAGAGTACAGGAGTGGCCCAGGTATCTTTGGGAGAACCGGAAGTCCTCTGAATCAACTTAAGACTCACTCAAAAGAGGAAAATTATGCCTGATACTGGAAACTTAGCCCACTACATGGGGTTAATGAAATCATAGATTTTTGAAAGGGAACCTATAATGGTTACTTTACTAAACCAGAATAATCCCTGGCTACATTCTAAATATTTTTCCTTATATACACTGATGAGAGTGGTCCTGATCCTTCATCAAGGAAACTTCTCTTTGCAACGGAAGGAGACCATGACAGAAAACCACAAGCGACCAAAATGCTGACATATGGAGCCTAATTCAAACAGATACATCTACAAAACAATTCTTAAACCTAAAGCTCAGTTTTATTTCAGAATAGGGCTTTGAAAGATTTTAAGTTTGTTGTGAGATTATGTTTCTTAGAAATCCTAGGGAACCTAAACCCTGAAAGTTTCACCAACCCAGTAGTCCTAAAAAGCACACACCCAGTAGATATGCTAATGTGAAGAGAGGGGCCCTCAGAAGTTCTCAACCCTTGTAGTCGAAGAACTACAGGCAGCTAAAGAATGCTGACTGGGATAAATAGCCTTTGGCAGGGATGAGCACACCAATTTAATTATCTAATTATCCAATACCCTGCAGTTCAACCCTAAAGACGTATACTTTAAAGTAACATTATACACAGAGAACAGCTTCTGCTTATATATTTAGAAACACACACATGCAAATACACCCATATACCTGCGACAGTAATTCAAAAAGAAGAACCCATGAATTTGAAAGGGAGCAGAGGGGGAGTGTACATTGGAAGGTTTGGAGAGAGGAAAGGGAGGGGGAGATAATGCAATTACATAACATCAAAAACGTTAAAAATCTACAACGGAGTGTTCATTTTTCACTCACGTGTTTGCTCTTAGCCTCTTTGAATTCCTTGACCCATTTGATCATGTTTATTGTTGTTAAACTGATTGTGTATATACATTTTATCCATTGTTGGTTTAAATCTGTGTGCTGATTTTCTTATAGGTAATTCTCACTGCAGAGCTTGTCTTTGAGGGTGGGTGAGCATAAACATATATTCGTGGATTTAATTCTCAACAATTTAAAAAATTTACACACTGTCAGAAATATCCAGCTATTTCTACACATGCCAGGCTAGAGGCAGAGGATGGCTGATTCACTCTGGGACCTCTTGTAGCCAATGAGGGAAAAGTGAGATCAAAGGCCAAGCTGACTGTCTATCCTCTCTTTATACTTCCATGATTAGTAATTTCCCCCCAATAAAATGCATGTACATCTTACACTGACAAAATACAGAAAATAATAAAATTATTTACTAAGCTCCAATTACAAATCATTCAAAATTATGTTTGCCCGGGGTAGACTTAGCAGTTCTTGTTACTAATGTCATTGCTTCATAGAGTAACTGACTTGGTGTATGAAAAAGGAGGGCCAAGGTCAAGTTAACGTCTCTGTATCCCAACTCGAATCTCCATTCCAGCAGAGACACTCCAGCTATTCCAATTACTAATGAATCATTTGGCAGAAAGTCCTTGCTTGTTATTTGTCGTAAGCTGTTTTACCACAAGATTTATTGTTTCAGCCTCTGCTCTATAGTTTTTCTATGCTAAATGCCAATTCTGTGTAAATTAGCCCCAACTATAATTTAATTCAATAAAGGATAAGAGGGGAAAGACCCACATTGTATTCTTCTTTGTTCCCTCTGGCTGTTTGGTGTGAGGACAAATAATGTTTTCACCAAGCCAGAAAGAGATTTGAAAAGGAATTTAAAAGAAACAAAAAAATAAAATTGTCAGAAAACTACAGCTGAGTATAATGACTATTTGTGTTGCATGACAAATACAGAGATTATAAATCTCTATGTTGAGGCTGTGGCAGAATCTAGCCAGGAAAATTCTGAAGAGCTGCAGAGATTTCTACTGAAAAGAATAACAACCCCTTGTTCTCTATGCCATTAATTGCTCAAACAGTCCTTGGAGATCAGTCCTTCATGACACCACACATTGACCATATAGACCCTACAAGGAATTGGCTCCTTGCCATGGCCTTAGTACATGGAAAGAGCATTAACGTGGTCATTCAAGATGTTTTCTCCCAGCAGTTTCAGACAGTGAATAAATCACTCTACAATGTATCCTGTCTATACCAGTGATTTATTTGAGAGAGATAAAGAGAAAGAAAGAAAGAAAGAAAGAAAGAAAGAAAGAAAGAAAGAAAGAAAGAAAGAAAGAAAGAAAGAAAGAAAACCAAACAAAAAGCAGGGGTTCAAAATTTCCACTTTCACTTTCAACCCAGCCTGTAACAATCTAAACCTGAACATTAATGCCTATAACAAGTCTACTGCCAAGTGTATTACATTGCTCTCATTCAAATGTTCACAGAGGTAATATCTTTTGACAAAGCTGCCTTTCTATTGAATGACAGGGACAAATAAGAGAGTCCTCAAGTGTCATGTTCCAAGAGACTTTCTGTGTCACCTCAGCCTTAGACAAAGTGTTTCCTTGTGCAAAAAGCCAGCTGTCTTATGGAAACAAAATGAAGAAAAAGGAAACAGTGTCTCTAAAGTCTGAGCACTTAGATCCTCAGACATGTCTAAACATCATTTAACTCTGGGAGGAGGTGAACATTTCCCCATCTACACTTTTCCATGGGAAAAGGTTTTCATTTCTAGAGGACATAATATCAGAGGAATTCATCCATCTCTGCACATCATAAAAAAAAAAGCATGGCAATAGGAGATCCTCATGGCTGCAGGAACAGGATGAGATGGTTGGTTACATAGAACAGAGAGTGATAGCTGGAATCAGGTTATCGTTATAACCTTCCAGGCCAGAATTGGCAGCACTATTTCTAGAAGCTTGTTCTAATGTCAAAGAGGGTCCCAAACTTCTCCAAACAGCACCACCATGGCTAACAACATAATTTAAACGTCCAAAGTCTTTTCTGAGACTGGAGGCTGCAATAATACACAAGTTACATGTTTCAAATACCTAACAACACATAGTAAACATTCTCATTCAAAAAGGAAAGGCAAGAAAAGCAAATGCCAAAACCTGAAGCTTGGTGTCTGAAATCTGGGGTGCCTGGCAGCACCATCTGGGACTATAGTAGAGTTGGGTAGTTCTTTTCCTATAACTCTGATGCCTGCAACATAGGTTGTCTTTTTGTTGAGTTGGCTCTCCGGTACTTAGTGTTTTTCTTGACAGACATCCCTTGTTATTAGCCTTACATTATCCTGTGATGCTCATCTTCCATGGAACACTCGGGAGCTACACTCAGGGTGATGCTGCGATTCCTAATCGCATGACAGCAACGGTTATTCTGAAACCTTGGAGAAAGCTCCAGGGCCCTGTAAACGCTTGCGCCGGCATGGCTGTAAATCCGGTATTGTGTAAATCCCACCCGCAAGTTATGGTGACATCTGCCTTCATGAGTCGGCCCACTTGAAGCAGAGGTTCAGTGGCCACATGGCTGCGGGACCGGATCTGGGCAAGCAATTTTCTATAGAATTCTATTGCAAAAGGATCTGTGTGTAGAATCGCTTCTTTCTAAGCACTATTCTTTCTGCCACTGTCCTTTCAAAGGTTCACGCTTCGGTTTCTCACTGCAAGCAAAGAGCAGTAAGTGTTAAACCACCTGTACCTCTGAGTTTGGGGGAGTGAGTTGGCTCCGCTTGCATCTGCCCCCTTATAAGCAAAGTAGACACTGAAATTATATCTACTCTGTATAATTGTTGTGAAACTTGAATGCAGTAAAGGGAATTGAAAGTGCATTTCATATTAAGTATGATAATTATTTCACACAATTTTCTTCTTCGAGTTCTTCTCTGAAAACCTATGTCATGGTTCAGTTCAATCCCTCTCAGGGGCAACACTTCCCAATCAGCACTTTAATTCCTGGAGAGAGTCCTGCCAATGGTTCAGGTTCGCTGACTTCCAAACCAAACTAGCTCCTTGTGCTTTCTCACCATGAGAAATGTCTTTCAGGGTGCCTCAACTCCTCTCTCTCTCTCTCTCTCTCTCTCTCTCTCTCTCTCTCTCTCTCTCTCTTTTTTCCTCTTCCAAACTATCCTCTAGTTTTCATGGTCCTTTACAATAGTGTCTTTATCTAACCTGGGTCCTTCCTACACTTGAATTTTTCGTACATCTGTATGTTTTGTATCTTTGGTTAAATGCTACTAGTTTTGAAACATCCAGTTGTTTCTCATTACCACATTCTCTTCTGGCATCTCTTACAGATGCTACGGGTATAGAAAATAATGAAGAGAAGAAGCTGATTGCTGACAGACACAAACACATACACACATACAAATACCTTGGTGTTACATGTGTGGCAGCACAGTCTACAATGTCCATGGCTTATTTATTGATATAATTGACTTTTGCAAATGTCATACATTTACTAACATCTCTAAATGCTCTTCCTAGCAATAGTTTGCATCATGTGTTAACTTTAGAAGGTATATAAAAATGTATTTAATTAAATGGTCCATGAGAGTAAAAACTGCAAAAGGGACACACGTTTACCTTCTGAAGATTTAAGCTCAGTGTCCTCTCCCAGTCATACTAACTCGCCCTTTTATCATATGATTCCCTATACTCTACCGAAGGTTTGGTTATGAGTCTTAGCATCTGCTTTGATAATATGCTAGGTAGAGTGTTTCAGCGGCCCTCTTCAGTAGGCTCCTGTCCTGTTTCTTGTTTTCTTCTACTTCCCATGTCCACCCCATTTGTCTTTCTAAGTGAAGACTGATCATCTTACCCCAGGCCCTCTTTCTTCTTTATCTTCTTTAGGTGCACATATTTTTAATATATTTATCCTATCTTATAGGACTATATAAGTGTGTATATAACATGTGTGTCTTTCTGCTCTTGAGATACCTCACTCAAGATGATCTTTTCTAGATCCCAGCATTGGGCTGCAAATTTCATAATTTCCTTGTTTTTAATTGCTGAGTAGTATTCCATTGTGTAAATGTACCACAATTTCTGTATCCATTCCTCTGTTGATGGACATCTGGGTTGTTTCCAGGTTCTGGCTATTCTGAATAAAGCCGCTACAAACATGGCTGAGCAAATGTCCTTGTTGTATACTTGAGCTTCTTTTGGATATATGCCTAGGAGTGGTATAGCTGGATCTTGAGGACGCACTATTCCTAATTGTCTGAGAAAGCTCCAGATTGATTTCTAAAATGGTTGTACAAGTTTACATTTTCACCAGCAATGGAGGAGGGTTCCCAATTCTCTACAACCTCTCCAGCATGTGTTGTCTCTTGAGTTTTTAACCTTTGCCATTCTGATGGGTGTAAGGTGAAACCTCAGAGTCATTTTCATTTGCATCTCTCTGGTGGCTAAGGATGCTGAGCGTCTCTTTAGGGGTTTCTTTGCCATTCTATAGTCCTCTACAGAGAATTCTCTGTTTAACTCAGTACCTCATTTTTTAATCGGATTGCTTGATTTATTGCTTTTTAGTTTCTTTAGTTCTTTATATATTCTGGATATCAACCCTCTGTCAGATATAGGGTTGGTGAAGATCCTTTCCCAATCTGTAGGCTGTCGTTTTGTTCTGACTACAGTGTCCTTTGCTTTACAGAAGCTTTTCAGTTTCATGAGGTCCCATTTATCAATTGTTGCTCTAAGAGCCTGTGCTGTTGGTGTTCTGTTCAGGAAGTTGTCTCCTGTGCCAATGAGTTCCAAGGTCTTCCCCACTTTTTCTTCTAACCAATTTAGTGTATCTGGTTCTATGTTGAGGTCTTTGATCCACTTGGACTTTAGTTTTGTGCATGGTGATAAATATGGATCTATTTTCATTTTTCTGCATGTAGACATCTAGTTGGACAAGCATCATTTGTTGAAGATGCCGTCTTTATTCCATTGAATGGTTTTGGCTCCTTTGTAAAAAATCAAGTATTCATCAGTGTTTGGGTTTATTTCTGGGTCTTCTATTCAGATATCTAATTCTTAAATATCTCATTTCCACCACTGACTCTAGTGTCTGTCTAATTATAGACAGACCCTTAAGAAGATCTGTGCCTCATGATGTTTTATAAATGCAAAGGAGTCTGTAAAGAACCTGTATTACAAGCAGAAAAGTATCTCTAGTTTTATGTATTAGTTCAGTTCTTGAAAGTAGGTAAATCACAATTTATGTATCTTCCCTTAAATAACTTCCCCATGATCCTTTATTTACCTTATTGATTTAGGGAACACAAAATTACAATTCCATTAAAGGCTTTTCTCTACCCACCTTCTCCAATAAAGATATTAAAATGCTTGAGCATAAAATATTCAAAAGAGTCAGAAATTCATGTCCTTCCTAGAACTCAGCATAATGCAGCAGTGTAGTAACTGTGTCTTTATGGTCATAGAAATTTTGTCACTCAATACAGAGAGCTCTGATGACCTGCCATCTGTCTTATACATGACAGGTACCAACTAAATGAAATGCATGATTTGTCTTTCTTGAAAATACTGGTGTATGAGGGATGTGGATGACAGCAGAAATGCAATATGGTAATGGCTAAGTTATTTATAAAAGAAGAATAGAGATTTGACAGGAAGTTGAGCTATTAACGGTCTTGCCCCAAAGTGTTTTGAAGGAAAATTTTCCAAGTTACATTTATAAACACGCTTCTGCTCTTATTTCAGGGTTTTAATATTTTCCCAAGTCAGGACTATATAGCCATGCATTGTAAATATTTATCACACATGCCTTTATGATCAGCATTCTTCATTAGCCTCGTTTGTGTTTAGGGTCATTGGATAGCTAGTCTAACTGAATCCAACACAGCATCATGCTTTTACTTGGCCTTATGGGAGAAAATTTTCACATAGATTTTACTCATAAATTCTGGCTCATATAAAGTTTTATTTAATTCTTCTTGACTTCTCTTTTAATGGTTAACATGCAAGAATGTATTGATGCAATACTACGGAGTAGTATACAAATAAATACGATAGTGGGATATGCACTCATTATATTATTTTTAATAAAAATATGAACTAATATTAGGATTGAATATGAATCTTCTGAAATCACTTCAGACTGTCCTTTTAATAATATACAAATCTCCTAACTGTCCTTCAACTTCCAGAATTCAGAATAATAGTGTCTTGATAATGCCTAATTTGCATTAGAAAAGTTCTACAGCTCAGGACCTGTAAGATTAGCCCCAGTAGGAAATCATTCTTCCTTAAAATTTCATGAAGCATATGGGGCTGCCTTTAGAGATAAAAAGTTGGAGTACCAACTTGTTGAATATTAGCCAACTTTAAGAGCAAACTCCAAGAAACAAGGATTCTAGTCTGTCCTATAAATCACTTCTTTATTACAGTGACAAATTCCTGAGACAAATAAGGTAAGTGTAAGATTTAGCAATTTCTGTCTCTGAGTTAGAAGTGTCCATCCATAATCACTCAGACTCTGTTTTGAAAAACAAGCAAGATCAAATCTCACAGGAGAGTGGGTGCTGGAACACTGCAACTTAATCTCACTGTGACCAGGAAACAGAGGGATCTGGAAAAGGGGGGGTTCATTAAATTCTTCAATGAAATACCTCCAGTGACCAACTTCCATCCATGTGGCTCACCTCTATAATGGATGCAACAAAATCTTAAGTTTTTTGTCTATTACTCATAGGATGTTAGTTTTGAGACAGTTCTGGACTTTGCAGCATTCTAATCTCTCCTCAGTACTGAAATTCGATTCAACATTCTAATCTCCACAGACACAGCTCATTTCTCGGAGTTTCTTTCCCATATTCTATGAATTCTGTGAGTTCCAGTAGTAATCGAAAAAACAGAAGGAAGACACTAATTAAAAGATTTATGTCTTCAGGAGAATCCATTCCAATGTATTTAGTATATAGTTATGTAGTTATAATAAAAAATTGGAACATAAAAACATATCCATTTACAGAATGAATGGGAAAAAAATGAACAAACAAATGAACCCAGACTGCTGCAGAAACATATGACTCCTTGATCCTGTAATTCCTGTATGTTGTTAGGTTTTTATACTCAGGTCCATATCTTCTGAAGTTCATTGCCTCACCCTTTGGTCCCATATGCACTCACATAATTTTCAACCATTTGCTTATATTTGGACATACCCATCCCTTTTCTCTACATCACATGAATAGTTCATGTATTTTTTTTCTCTTTCCTGGTACTTAAATATCCCTCATTCTGATTAAGTTGCCTTCAGCAACTGTGAGATAGACTCCTCCATCAACTTACTTACAGTGGCTTCCCTTTGGCATTGATAGACTCAGGAGAAATTCTAAATGCCACATTCAGTTATAGGGGACATGAGACAAAAAGTAAGAAAAACAACAACAACAACAACAACAAAAGGCAATACTCTTTCCATGGGTCTATAATCTTCTTCATTAAGCTTGAGCTCATAAACAGTGGCTTCCGTGTTCTTCTTTCTTCCTGTAGATATCACCTTCCAACTAGAAGTCGGGCTTTATTCTCATGATTACAAAACCTAATATTTGATGTCTTTTTCTTAACCATGACATCCTTTTTTTTTTTTTTTTTTTTTTTTTTTTTTTTTTTAAGAAAAAAGAAAAGAAAAATAAAGGGAATTTTAGCTTCTCCAGTGGGATAATACAGTGAATATCTTTGGTTATGCATGAAGCCCTGATAACAAATGGAAACTTTGGTAGGCGATATTGTGGGTGGGAGTGGAGGCATGAACATCATTATTTCTCATTTCTGTGCCATTCTAATGAATGTAAGAAAAGTACTTGAATATCCTCCTGACAACTCTATTCTTGTTAGCAGGGAAAAGAGCCTGACACTTAAGGCAAGATATAATATGGTCACATTTGTCCTCTCTAAGCAATAACCGGAGTCAGGAAAAGTGGCCGTTGGGCAATGTTGGATAACAGTCCTTCCCGCTGCTATTCCAGTGCTGTGTATTTAGAGCTGGAAGCTTGTGTTGCCAAAGCTGATTGTCACTGCTCCATTTTTTACATTGTCATTATCTGCAAGAGCTGCTGAGCTCTCTTGCTCAGGATGGCAGATAAATGACCATAAATGGTTAGAAAACACTGCTTGCCTAATGCAGGAGGAAAGAGAAAGTTATGGCATTGGAGGTGTAGTAAATTCAGGATGCCATTTGTACCACCAAGTATAGATGGCTCAGGCTCCAGAGACTGTGAACGAAATGCAGTATGGGTGGTACTTGTTTCTTTCTTGTGAATTTCTCTGAAGATTGTCAAGCCCAGATCTCCACCAAGGGCCACTATGAGGCTACTTATCACCTAATTTGCTATTTGGAATCAGAAAGATTTCTAGTCAAGTGTGGAGGTTCAGACTTATAATTTCAGTGCTTGGGTGAGTGAGCTGTGGAGACAACCATATGTTTGAGACCACTAAAGGCCAGATAAGTTCTAGGCAAGCCAAAGCCACATAGCCAAACATTTGAAACAGAACACTACAAACAAAAATAATTCAAATCAGAGTTCCTGTGAAAGCACCAACTTTCGGTGGGCTGTAAATGCACTTACTTCTAGCTTCCGTTTTCCTGTTGTGCAGAGTGAGGGAGGAAAGTTTGTAGCTATTATTGATTGAAAAATATGAAACCAAAAATATATTGTCTCTGCAAATGTACAATAAGACTATAGATCATACGGAACTGTCCATTAATCCTTTTACAAGTGTTCACTAATAGGATGGATTTGCATTTGACTATCAAATATTGGTTTTACAAAACAATACATTTTTAACATAAGAGTTTGAATATTTATTTTTAGATTAAAGTCAAAACCAAAGTACACAATTAATAAAATCTGCCTACCAGTTGTTGACCTATGTCAACAGATCTACAACTTCTCTGAATTATGTTACAAAATTGAGTGAGTGAAGGTTGGTGAGAAAAATTAGAAACGGGAGTTTTATATATGGAAGCATGGAGAAATTAGCTTAGGAGGGAATTGCTCTGCCTCTGAAATCAAGCATCAAAATCCAGATGGTGATGAGAGATTACTAGAAAATATCATTGCAAACAATAGCGTGAAAAGCACAGAATGAACACTTAGTGAAGACATGTATTCGTGAAGGGGGAAGATGCTCAATGTGGAACGTTCCATTGGCTTGCTTCAGAGCCCTGGAGCACTGCTTATCAACCGTCCTAATTCTGTAACTTTTAATACAGTTCCTCACCTTGTGATGGTTCCCCCACCATTAAATTATTTTCATTGTTACTCCATAACAGTAATTTTGCTACTCCTATGAACCATAGTGTAAATACCTGTGTTTTCTGATATCTTAGGCCACCCATATGTAAGAGTTGTTAGATCTCCCAGAGGGCTCTCACCCCACAGGCTGAGAACCTTTGCCCTGGGGTCATCCCCGGGAATGCAGAGTTAAATGGGAATTTGGATTGCACAGACACAAGGCATCTCCCTGCAGATTTTCTATTAGCTATGAATATGAAAATAGTAACTGCATAATGGATAAAACAAATCACCTTAATATTGACACCTTCACATGGAGCAAAGTGCCTGCACCAGGAATGTGCAACCCACTTTGCTTCTTTTCTTACATGGGGATAATAAATAACTGAGAAAACCATTACAGAAAAATATTGGTAAGGGATTCTTGTATTTGAGTGTTGTTTCTTTTTATAAGTATTAAAAATTAACTTATACTTGGGTAAAAATCTAAAGATAAAAACACATTATCCATTATCGGAAAGCAAGCTAGATTAGTAGATAATATCTTATGTGCAAAAGATCTTATTCAAAATATTCAAGATCCACATTTCAGAAAACATATCTTTAAATGTTGACAACATGTTTACCTGTAACCTAATGTGTTTCCTGTACCTGGTAAAAAACAATGACATCCCAATACTTTCCACATCATAAACCTCATGATCTTTGAACACATTAAATAACAAAAGTTGCCATTCAAGGCTCCTTTTTAAGAGTTTAAAACAATAAGAGTGTGCTGGGCCCAATGTAATCACAAGGATCATTAAATGTTAAGGTGGAGAATGAGGTCAGAAGGTTGCGATGCAAGTCTTGAATGGTGGTTGCTGGTTTCCGAATAAAGAAGATGTGAGAGCATAGGGGTCAGGCCCTATGAGATTGTAAAGGATCAAGGAAGCTTCTCTCGGGAGAGCATCAGGTCAGAGACATCTGACTTCTCACTCAGTGGGATCATGTTCCAGGATTGTAAGATGATCTATATGCACTGATAGAAAGGTGTCCCACCTTTTAACATTAACACACAGCATTGTGATTTACAAAACCCACAAACAAGAGACATGCAATTGAGTTACAAAGCACAAACAAAACTGTCGGAGGTTGATCTGATACTTCTATTTTGATGCTAAGTACTAATCTTCAAGATTTACTCACTGCTCTATCCTTGTTGTGTAAACCTGCCTAAGACATTATTCCTTATTGGTTGATGAAAAGACCTAAAACCTGAGCATGGCAGAATGGGATAGGCATGAATAAGGTTCTTTGGCTTGGGGAAAAGGAGAATCCCAGGAAGCAGACAGGAAGAGAGGGGGTAAGAGGACACCCACAATGGGTTAGCATGAAGAAGTAACCACATGGACAGGGAGGAAGTTGGTGTTGGATGGAAAAAACACCAAGGTAAATATATATATATATATTTATATATATTATTATACTTCCATATATATATATATGGAAGTATTTATAAGATTATGGATATAAGGTAGCCCAGATAAGAATGGTTAAGGTGGATGGCATTGGGTGGAGGCTGAGAGATGGATGCAGAGGTTATTGAGAGAGCAGAGATGAAAATATCTGCCCAGCCCACGATAAACAAGGCAATTATAAAAATCTAGCAGATATCTATATTTTATTGATTGTGACACTGGGTTAAATAATACCACCATGATAAATATAAGGCTAACAATAAACAATATTTAGCCCCAAACCATTATATTTACAACACAAAACCAAAATAAAACCCTACATTAAAAACGAAAATACTAGGGTGCAGCCATGCCAGTCCACAGAGGAAGATAATCAACCAGTCGTGATGAGACCTGATAGGCTACTGTCAAATTGAAGGGAAGGAGGACCTCTCTTATCAGTGGACTAGGGGAGGGGCATAGGAGGAGAAGAGGGATGGAGGGTGGGATTTTGAGGAGACGAGAGAGGGCCATAGCCAGGACACAAGTTGAATAAATTGTAATAAATGATAGTAGTAATAATACAAAAACATACTATACATTTTACCATCTGTCTTGGGTCACATGCACACTATCCTTAGTTCATTCCATTTGCTCACGGGAGCAGAGCTATGCAGATTCAGACAGCATTACCTGTATCTTAGGCCCAATGCCTGATTATGAAATTTGTGGAAAGACTTGTTTTTATATATACTTTGTGATTTTATATATATTATATATATATATATATGTATAATCACACATACATATAATCATATATATATATATATTTAATTGAATTATATCTATGACAATTTTTTCTTTTTTAACTTCAGTCTAAGTTGCTTCCAAGAAATACTTCTAGGGCAGAGATAATAAAAGGAGGTAAAAGGGCATGGTGAATATGAGGAAGAGGCAACCTTAGGAATCTTCACCTTGCAAATATCTGGGTTAATGGACACCATTCAAAGTCCTGTAAGTAACTGTGTCTTTACCTTGATTATTAGCAAAAAGAAAAGGATAACAGTGGTGAAGTATTTGATTGTTGTTAAAAGAAACGACCTTTGTTCCTGAACAAGTTTTTCAAGGAGGCTTCCATCATCCTCCTATCTACTTCCTCCTGTACGCTGGGTTTACAGGTCAGCAAAGAACCATGCTTTTTAATGAGTTCTAGAGTCCAATAGCTGGTCCTTATTCTCACACGAGAACTACCAAATGCTGAGCCACCATCTTTCCTGTCCATGATTTTTTTAATCTATTTTTCTTGCTCATTTTACCTGTAGTTTTTTTTTCAAGATTACTGCGATATACAACAAATCTTTAAAAGAAAGAAATACAAACTAAATAATGAAGAACGGAAATAAAAATGTTCATATAAAGTTCATAAGATTCTCTGTTAAAAACATTGCAGCAGGCACGGAAGCTGTACTGGGTTTGTGTTTGGAAAAGTAACCTATGTGTCCATACCTACCCAAAATACCATGATACCTTTCCGTACCTCATCAGGTTTTGTGGTGTTTTATGTTCACAGTAGCTTGGTGTGACATTGTACATATTCATAAAAACTAACTCGCTAGAGGTTTAATAGAAAACTGCTTTTTCTACCGTTAAGTCTGTGCTACTGTAAGAAGGTGGCTCATTAATGTGATGGGTACAAGTGTCAGAGCTCCCTGCAGATCCACGCTGTCCAGTTATTAATGACCAAGGAGATAAAATAGTCACTCAGAACTAGATTCTCAGCAAGAGGAAAGGGGCTGGCATGACAGACACTCAAATTAGCTCAAATTGGCACTCAAGATAATAGGCACCATTTTACAAGAGCTTGCTTAACTAGGTAGGCATAAATGGCCTTACCCTGAGACTTCATTCTCATATCTGGGGTAAGCCTGGGTGTCTAATAAAAGACATTTCTGTACTTAAAGATGAGAAAGGACTGATTTCCTCTGACACAAGGTTAATCTGATTGCTGATTGGCACTTGATACCTGCCACCAGCCAGATCTGTGCTGTTTATTCACCAGCTTTCTGAATTTGAATGAGTTATGAAAGTGTCCCAGACTTCAGTTTTCTTTATGAATCATGGTTATAGAGAGCAACTTCCCCCTTGGGTTGCTTTAAGTTAATATGTTAATTAAATGAATATACATTGAGCAACTTGTCAGTAACATTGCCATTATGGTCAAAGGGGTCCACGGAAGATTACACTTTAATACCACGGAAAGGGGTTATTAGGAGTATGTCCCCGTGATGAGATACTTGCTTTGAGTAAAATAGGAGCCTGGAATTAACAGAGGAGAGAGAACCATTTATGCAGCCATAAGGGAAGAACCTCTGAGGTTTGAATATTTAGTGACCTGCCAAACGCTCATACATTGAAGGCTCTGCCCCAACTAGGAGACATTAAGAAGAATTTGACTCACAGTGGTGCTAACTTTATCAGGCAGTGGATTACTCCATCAATAAGTTCATGCTGGACAGATCATATTTTGGTAGGTACTGTTTGGAATATTTGGGTCACTAAGGGCATTTCTTTGAAGGGTATATTTTGTGAGTTCTCTCCCCTCCCTCACCCCCTTCTTTTCTCCCTAACCCCTTCCCCTTAGCCGTCATCAAGTAAGCTTCCTCATCACACATGTGCTTAGAAGCAAAAAGGCTAAGTGACCATGGTCTTGAAAACCCCAGAAACTGTGAGCCCAAATGGCTTCTCCCCTTTGTGATGTTTTTTTCAAGACATTTTTTTTTCATAATGATTAAAAGTATCTAACTTAGGGGAGCTTGATAAAATAAGTCTGGTAGATGAAAATCTAGGGAAAATTTCAGAACTCAGATCCTGATTCTATTGTGCACATTAAAAGGTCAATATGACGATACACTTATAATCCCAGAATTGGTAATGTACATAGGAGGATTAAAAGTTTGAGGTCAGCCTAGGCTACAAGAAATTTTTTCTTTCTCTTCCCTATCATACACACACACACACACACACACACACACACACACACACACAAAGCTTTAATATTTCTAACAACCTTAGGTTCATTACTATCTTATTTAAGGTTTCTGCTTCTGTGAAGAAATACTATGATCATGACAACTCTTACAAAGGAAAATATTTAACTGGGGCTGTTTTACAGTTTCAGAGGTTTAGTCCATTATCACCATGGCAGGAAGCACGGCTGGTGGCATGCAGGCAGACATGGAGCTGGAGAAGGAACTGAGAGTTCTACATCCAGATCGGCAGACAGCAGGAAGTTACTGCCACACTGGGCATGGCTTGAACTTCTGAGACCTCAAAGCCCATTCCCTGGTGGTGCACTTCCTCCAAC
>REGO01000663.1:526665-539293 GCA_010120015.1 Rhombomys opimus
TCATAGCCACTTGTAACTCCATCTCCAGGGTACCTAGTGCCCTAGTCTGGTCTCTGCAGGTACCCACATGCAGGTGCACACCTATTTACAGATACATATGCTCATACAGGTAATATTTTTTTTAATTTAAGTGTCTAAGACCCTTCACTTTAAGGAAGAAGTTGCCAACATGTTGGTTGCAGCCCCTTTGGGGGGGAGGGGTCACATATAAGATATCCTCCATATCAGTTATTTACATTACAATTCACAACAGGAGAAAAATTGCATCTATGAAGTAGCAATGAAAATAATTTACATTTGGGGGGGTGTCACCACAGCATAAGGACTGCATTAAAGCGTTGCAACATTGGGAAGGTTGAAAACCACTGATTTAAGGGTGTTATGAGATAAAAACAAAGCCCCCAGGCCTGGTGGCAAGTGCCCTTATGAACTTGCCAGCCTCCAAAGGACCTACTTCTCTGTGAACATTATTCATCATCTTCCTGGTTCTCGATTCACCCTTTCCTGCTGACCATGACTTCTTGGAAAGTATCACTGAATTTTCACATTGAATAAGATGCACCTTCCCTATTATTCAGATTCAGCTCAGGAGAAACTTCATTTGAATGAAACGCTGAACTGTTTATTGTCTGGAAACATAAAAATGTAGCTTCACAATGAGAAGGCTTATGTAGGTTTACCCACTTCACTTTACGTTAACCATATAAATAGCAAATGATTAATGATCAGCATAAACATCAGCTTAAATACTTTCATGAATATTTCAAATTTCCTCTTGATCTAATTGACCAGAATGTAACTAGTGTGTGGCTGGTTGCCTCAGAACTGCACCCATTTTCCTTTATTATTAAAGACAATAAAATTGGTCAAAATATATTTGTTTCAGAGCTTCACAAATTTTTCCTTGACCATGAAGGACAATACAATTGGTATAGTCAACAAACATATAATGAGATTAAGAAAACAAAGAGAGAGCACAGCAATAGTAACAACAAACTGGAAATGGCAGGAGACATTGCAACTGGCTCACAGAGGTAAACGTTTCATGAAGGGTTTGCAGTGGTTTGAACGAGAAATGTCCACTATACTCTCAGGCATTTGAATGCTTGCTCCACAGTCGGTGGCATGGTTGGCAGAGCTTGGGAGGGTGCAACATTGCTGAGGGAGTTTATAACTGGGCTGATGTGGTGATTAAAAGCCTAGCACCACCTGTAGTTTCCTCTTTGTGTTTATAGTTTGGTGTGAACTCTCAGCTTCCTACTCTGTCTGCCGTGACCCCTGCCTTGACAGGCTCTTTTTTCAAAATTAATTTAGTTTTTATTAGTTACACTTTATTCATTTTGTATCCCAGCTGTAGCCCCTTCCCTTGTCCCCTCCTAATACTACCCTGTCTCCCTCTTCTCCTCCCATGCCTTTCCCAAGTCCACTGATAGGGGAGGTCCTCCTCCCCTTCCCTCTGACCCTGGTCTATCAGGTCTCATCAGGACTGGCTATACTATTTTCCTCTGTGGCCTGGTAAGGCTGCTCCCCTCTCAGGGGGAGGTGATCTAAGGGACAGCCACTGAGTTTATGACCAAGATAGTCCCTGTTCCCCTTACTAGGGAAACCCACTTGGATGCTGAGCTGCCATGGGCTACACCTGAGCAGGAGTTCTAGGTTATCTCCATGCATGGACTTGGTTGGAGACTCAGTCTCAGAAAAGACCCCTGTGCCCAGATTTGTTTATCCTATATTATGTGTCTAATATCTACTTATAAGTGAGTATATACCACGTGTATCTTTCTGTTTCTGGGACACCTCACTCAGGATAATCTTTTCTAGTTCCTACCATTTGCCTGCAAATTTCATGATTTCCTTGTTTTTAATTACTGATGGTATTCCACTGTGTAAAATGTACCACAATTAACCCTCTGGACTGTAAACCTATGTAAACTCTTTCATCTATAAGCTGTCTTAGTCATGGTGTTTTATCACAGCAATAGAAAAGTAATTAGTACAAGGATCACACACCAACAAATTGGATAATTTCAAAGTAATAGGAAAATTTTCAAAATATTCCATTTATTGTAATGGAAACAAGAAATATAAAACCAGAATAGATGTAGGGTTGGTGAAGACCTTTTTCTAGTCTGTAAGCTATCGTTTTGTTCTGATGACAATGTCCTTTGTTCTACAGAAACTTTTCAGTTTCATGAGGTCCCATTTATTGATTGTTGCTCTTTGAGCCTGTGATGTTGGTATCCTGTTCAGGAAGTTGTCTGTTCCAATGAGATCAAGGCTCTTCCCCACTTTTTCTTCTAACAATTTAGTGTGTCTCGATTTATGTTGATCTATTTGGATTTTAACTTTGTGCAGGATGATAAATATGGGTCTATTTTCATTTTTCTACATGTAGACATCCAGTTAGACCAGCACCATTTGTGGAAGATGCTGTCTTTTTTTCCATTGTATGGTTTTGGCTTCTTTGTCTAAAATCAGGTGCCCATACCTGTGTGGGTTTATTTCTGGCAGAGTGCTAGAATCCTTTGAGAAGAAAAGGGAGATAGAAAGACCTGTTGGGGACAGGAATTCCACAAGGAGAACACCAGAGCCAAAATACCTGAGCCCAGGGGGCCCTGCAGAGACCTATACTCCAACTGAGACGATGCATAGAGAGGGCCTAGACCCTTTGTTCAAAGGACGTCCATTGGCTACTCAGTATCCAAGTGAATTCCCTAGTAAGGGATACAAGGGCTGTTTCTGGCATGAACTTGGTTCCCTGCTTTTTTATCATCTCCCTCTGGGGGGTGCAGCTTTGCCAGGCCATGGAAGAAGATGGTGCAGCCAGCCTTTTATGAGACCTGATAAGCTAGGGTCAGATTGAAGAAGGGAAGAAGTCCTCCCCTATCAGGAGACTAAGAAATGACATAGGGGAGAAGAGGGAGTGTGGGCGGGACTGAGAGGAGACAAGAGAAGGATCTGCAACAGGGATACAAAGTGAATAAATTGCAATAAATAAAATAAAATAAAAACACAAGAAAGTAAAAACTAAAACAAACAAACAAACAAACAAAAATCAGAACACTCAAATTCAAAATGAAAGTAATAAACCAGAAAAAAAAAGAAACTCATTAAAGAAAATCTCAGAACAAAGTTACTTCATGTGTGAGTCCTAGCAAATGTTTATGGAAAAAAAAATATTATCATTTTTTTTCATACTCCCCCAAAAAGTAGCAAGAAACAAAGAAACTCTAAACTCACTTTCTGAGTCTCACATTAATCCAGTACCTAGGACACCTTAAGAAAAGAAAACTAAAAAACAATGTTCCAGAAGAACATGGATGCATAGTTGGAGAAACAGTCTCATAGAAGACCATTGTGCCCTGATATCTTTGGTCTTTGTGGAGCTCCTGCCCTCTCTAGGTCATACTATCTCTGCCTTCTTTCATATGATTTCATGCACTCTGCTGAAGGTTTGGTTATGAGTCTCAGCATCTGCTTTGATGCACTGCTAGGTAGAGCCTTTCAGATGCCCTCTGCTGTAGGCTCCTGTCCTGTTACTTCTTTTCTCCTACTTCCAATGTCCATCCCATTTGTCTTTCTAAGTGAGGATTGATCGTCTTACACCTGGTCCTCTTTCTTCTTTATCTCCTTTAGGTGTACACATTTTAGTAAACCTAAACCGCCTGCTTGGATGTAGCCCATGGTAGCTCAGTATCCAAGTGGGTTCCCTAGTAAGGGGGACAAGAATTATTTCTGACATGAACTCAATAACTGTCTCTTTGACCTCCACTCCCCGCTCCCGAAGAAGGAACAGCATTGCTGGGCCATGCATAAAGACATTGCAGCCAGTCCTGAAGATACCTGATAAGCTACGGTCAGATGGAAGGGGAGGAGGACCTCCCCTATCAGTGGACTTGGAAGAGGAGATGAGGGAGGGAAGGTGGGATTGGTAGGAAAGAGGGAGGGGACTATGGCTGGAATACAAGTGAATGACGTGTGATTAAAATAAAAATAAAATAAAAAATAAATAAAAATTTAAAAAAGAGAAAATGGATCCAAAATCCTTAACACAATGCTAACAAATAGTACAATACCATCACAAAATAATCACACACCATGAGCAAGTAAGATTTGTCCTTAGAATGCAAAGATTCACACACAAATAAAATTCATCTAATGTGTGTATCACCAAACTAATATGAGGCAGAATTGAAATCCCACAATCTTCTCATAGATACTGAAAAATAATTTTATGAAATTCAGTTGTGCTTTCCTGAGAAAAAAACTGTGAAAACATCAGAATATGAGGAGAACAAAATTGCTTTTATACCATATAGATGATTCATGCGAAATTTGCTTGTACTGTGATGCTCATCCATGAAAATCTGTTTTCTCCTCACCGAGGGCTGGCAATGCCTGTTCTCTATATCTATGAGCTGATATTTAAATATAGCTCATCTCAGACCTGTGGAATCATACCATGTGTGCCCTTCTTTAAGCATATCAATAATAACCTAGTTTATGTCCTGTCCTCTGCTTTCATAATGAATATAATAATATTTTTCTCCTTTCCTTCAAAACTTCCCTTAAAATTTACCTGTTTTCCATCTCAGAGTCATTAATTATGAAAGTTCTCTTCAGAGTGGAATAGCAGACATGAAACACAAATAGACTTTTAATCACTTCCTTTAAAAGTTGGAAAGGAAGGAGAACCTTCTCTATCAGTGGACTTGGAGAGGGGCTTAGGAGGAGAAGAGAGAGGGAGGGTAGAATTGGGAAGGAATGAGGGAGGGGGCTACAGCTGGAATACAAATCGAATAAACTGTAATTAATATTGAAAAATAATAAATAAATAAATTTCAAAAATGTTTATAATTAACTGCAATCCTTGTGTATACATTTTTTGGCCCCTTTAAAGACATTTTTAAGCAAATAATCATTAAATGCTCTGATAAACTGCTCCAACTTACAGCCAATACTCCTCTTTCTTTAGAATTTTGCATGTCCAGATATGATGTGTTCATTCTACCCACACCATCACCATATGACCAAGTCATTCAATAAAATTGGGTTTTGACCATCAAGAAACCTGAAGGCATTTAAGTCTCAAATATTTACTTAGTCTGGAAGAACAGATCATGAATAGCCCCAACGCTTAAGGTATAGCTTCAAAAAAAGAATTGTCAGGTTTTTGACTGTACAGGCATTCATTTTAGCATCTTCCCAGTGACAATCTAACTTTTATCTGTTGGATAGATTCTTACTTAAACGAATAGATAAGGGCTGGACAGTTGAATCAGTTGGTAAAGTGTTTGCTGCACAAGAACAATGTCTTAGTAAATTTTCTATTTCTGTGAAAAAAAAAAAAAACACTATGATCACCAATGTATAAAGGAAAATTCTTCAGTCTCTGCAGGACCCACTGGGCTCAGAGTTTTTAGATCTGTTGACCTCCTTGAGGGGCTCCTGTCCCCTCCAAGTCCTTCTATCCCCACCCCCTCTTCTTTCACAAGTCTCCCTGTGCTCTGCCCAAAGTTTGGCTGTTGAATCTCAGCATCTGCTTCAATCCCCTGTTGGGTGGAGCCTTGCAGAGGACCCTCTCAAATAGGCTCCTACCCTTTCTTTCACTTACCATTCTGAATGAGATTTAACCATCCTCCCTTGGGTCCTCCTTAGTGTTTAGCTTCTTTAGGTCTGTAGATTTTAGTATGACTATCCTATACTATAGGGTTAACATGTATTTATAAGTGAGTGGATACCATGCCTGTCTTTTTGTTGCTGGGTTAACTCACTCAGAATGATCTTTTCTAGTTCCATCCATTTGCCTGCAAATTTCATCACCAACCAAAGGACCATGCACAGAGAGGACCTAGAACTCCTGCTCAGATGAGGCTGAGTCTCCATGTGGGTGCCCAAGTAAGGACAGCAGGGCCTGACTCTGTCATGAACTCGTTGGCCTTCTCTTTGATCACTTTACCCTGGCAATGTGGACTTGCCAGGCCACAGAGGAAGAGGATCCAGGCAGCCCTGATGGGACTTGATAAGCTATGGCCAGAAGGCAGAGGAGGAGAGCTCCTGCTTTCAGTGGGCTGGAGGAAGGGAGTAGGGGAGAAGAGGGAGGGGAAGTGAGACTGGGAGGAGTTGAGGGAAGGGGGATCAATCAGGTTATATAATGAATTAATAGTGACTAAATAAATAAAGAAAATAAAGAAAAATGTTTAATTTGGTGCTCATGGTTGCAGAGAGTTTAGTGTTCATGATCGTTGTGGTAAAGAGCACTACTGCAGGCAGGCTTAGCACTTAGCATAGTGCCGAAGCAATGACTGAGAGCCTATTGCTTGATCTACATGCACAAGGCAGAGAGCTAACTGGGAATGTCAACAGTGTCTGAAATCGGAAGCCTGCTCCCAAGGGTATACCTCCTTCAGCATGGCCACACCTTCTAATCCTTTTCAAACCAAAAGGCTTGGCCCACCAAGTGGGGACCAAGTAGTCAAGCATATGAGCCCATGGAGGCCATTCTCATTCAATCACCAGAAGCAAGGACTTGTGTTTGGAAGCTGGCAACCATGTAAAATGCATGATGGGGTGAAGTGGCTACCCCAAGGCTGGTAGAAGGAGGGAGATGGATTCTGTGGAACTTACAGGCCAGCCAGCCTTACCGAATGAGGAACTCTGGTTGAATAAGAGACCCTATCTCAAGAGATAAAGTGGATATTGACAGTGAATAAGAAGACTGAATATAAACCTCTGGCCCTCTACCCACAATGCACATAGACAAACGCATTTATGCCTGTACACAAAACTAATGAAAGAGGACTGGCTTTTGCTCTTCTTGACACTAAACAGATGCATGTGACATGACAGGCATGTCAATTAGCTTTACTTACTTTGTACAACCCCATGCTATATAACTCACACATAGCCTAGCAGTTTGTTCTTGAAATGGAAATAATAATAATAATAATAATAATAATAATAATAAAGCACTGATGAGTTTTGGAAGGTAATAATTCTTTACATAACTCAAACCTCACTTTTGTTTGTTGTTGAATAACCAAGAAGCAAACTGTAAACATTCAGGAAACAAGAGTATGGTCCTTCTGAATGGCCTGCAAATATAAAAGACAAATGGTCACAAAGAAAGGGGGTGGATGAATAGAAGAAATTAATGAACTGGGAGTTGGACAAACCTGAAAATGATAATAGTAGACAAGCCTAAAAAGATCACAGGGGAATGGGTGTATAAGCAACTAAAAATGGAGGAGATTGTATCGGTGAGACTTCCAAAGCATAAATGAATAAGCCCTTCAAAAACCCAATGTCCGTACCTGAAGACCAAGTTAATATTAAAACTTATTAAAACTTCATAGTAAGTTAGGTAGAATGTCAGATACGGGCCTCGGATTAATTCACATTTCTTTGTTATGTACCAGTGCCTAAAATGATGATTTTTTCCCCTTTTCATAGTTTGGGGTAGTCTTTGGAGGTATTCTCCTTTTGAAAGAGCATGCTTTTGGAATAATATCTACTATCTTTAATATTTCAGTCCTGCTGCCCCATCACACACTTCCTCCCTTGAGAAGAGAAATAAAAGCTCTTTCCCCTCTCAAATGGTTATCTTTTATCAAATATGGCCTGAGAAGCAAGTTGAAAATACTAATTATCTGAGATATTTGGTCAGCTCTATGTTAATATTAAAACAAGACTCGAAAAAGCTTCAAGATGAGTCAGAAATCCATTGTTCTACATTCTTATTTGTACTTGATACTGATTTACATAGAAACAAAATATCTTACAAAGTGTTGAAGCTAAATCATGTAAAAATATTTTAATATTTGAATATTCAAATTAGTGGATTTCTTCATTGTCTACTTTTGATTATTTAGTGACATTCTGTGTCCCAGGAACTGTTGCAGAGAACTGTAATTTAATACAGGCTTTCCATTAGAGATATGTTTAGTCACTTCAGAACTAAGCAAACAGATGTGCAATATTTCAAGATTACACATGCAAATGAGATGACTCGAAAATACAGATTGTGTAGATATGTTAACGCTCTTTGCATGAAAGATGGAAATATACAAATACATGTGATTACTCACCATGAAGACAGTGAGTAATAAAACTAACTTCAAAGCCTACTTACATGTTTGGTGCTCTGTATTTGAAATTATGCCTGTAGGAGACAAAGATTCAGGAAGAAAAGGACTTTTTATTTAAATATAAAACTATAAATAGATACATGAATTTTTTTTCCCCTAGGGAACTGTGGAGTGTTTTGTTGTTGTTGTTTGGGTTTTTGTTTTGTTTTGTTTTCTAGTAGCAAGTTCTGTAGAATATATTCCATTTAGGAATGATTCCCAGAATTCCAAGTGTAGAATTTTCAATATTTCTAGTGGTTGGGGATTGACTTTAAATATTAATTTCAGAATAGCATTTTTTATTTGTTTACTTATGATGATGCAACCTCAACACTAAATTTTAAGAACATTTCAAGTTTGGTTTAGATATATTTATTTTACTGTAATTAAATTTCCATATCAAAACCAGACCAGAGCATACTTTTCACCTTTCTCTTATGGTTGGGTTATATTTCTTTGACAGGAGTTATCAATATCACGTACAATATAGCCAAGGCGATAGGATGAAGCAATGAAGGAAACAATAAGGCATTGCTACATAATTTATGAAGCAGTTCTTTCCTCCTGTCCCTTCTCTCCTTTTTTCCCTCCATCTCTATCTCTGTTTTCTCTCTGACACACACAGCATTTTTTATTCACTTTGTGTATCATAAAATGATAACAGAATCTCTTAGAATAACCTGATAATCTCATGTTTCTAATTACTTCAGGTTAAATTTCTGTGAAAACTGGATCAGCAGTGGCCAGCATAGTTGTTATCACAGTGAGGACCCCAGGCCTCCTACCTCAACAAAATCAACACAAGGTAACACCTGGTGTTCTAGGTGCTTGAGTTGTTAATGTCACTGCTAATAGGAAAACACCTGACTTCCGGAAAAGGTTAAATTGCAAGCCGGATGGATGATTTTCAGCCAAGATCTTTCTAGGGAAACATCACAGGTGACTTGGTTGTCTTTCTAGGTTTCTGTGCGCCCTCATTTAAATTATAATTCTTGATAATCCCCCCCAAATTGCTATCCTATTCATTCTGATACATCCAGGTTTCTATTACTTTCTTTAAAGATGTCATGAAGACACAAGCTCACAAAATTAACTGGAGTGTAAGAAGTAAATTATAAAGTATAATTTGAAGATCTTTAGTATTTGAAGACTAGAGAGACACTTCTTTAGATGAAACCAGAAAAAAAAAATAATCAGGCACAGAGGCTTATCTCTAGAGCCAAGGGAATTTACTTCAGTACAATAAAATTTGAACTCTTAGAAACAGATATGAGCAGAGAATAGTTGTCACCACTTTTCTAACTTTTCCAAAGTGAACCTGGCCTTAGATTTTTTTATATTGAAACATACACTTGTATTTTCAATTTAGGTGGATAAATGTTAATCAAGAACACACTTTCATGTGAAAAATTGGTTTTTGATACAAATATTGTAGCAAACATAAATTAGAGACACATTAAAAATATTTGTGCTGGAAGCAGTGACAGGAGACTTTAATCCCAGTACCTGGGAAACAGAGCCAGAGAGATCTTTGATCTCTGAGTTCTTGGCCAGGTCTACAAAGTGAGCTATAGAACAGCCTGAGATACACTAAGAAACCCTTTCTCAAAAATGTGTGTGTGTGTATGTGTGTGTGTTTGTATTAAAAATATTTTATTGCTTTCAGCTTTATTTTGTTCATCTATTTTAATAACCCTATGTACATGAAAAAATGATGATAACATGTTACTCTAGAAGTTTTAATTAAATGATACACAAAGCTGAGAAAATACCCAGAATTATGAAAATGATAGAAGTATTTGTGTGTATCTATATGGGGAGATAGAGGCAGGGGAGATAGAGGATAAGTCAGTTTTCTTTATGAGTCCAATCAGATTAACAAAACACGTTGACTACTTGGCAGGCATATTGCCCTCCAAAGCACAAAGGACATAGAGCAATTCATGTGTTTTAAAGATTTATTTGTTTTGTTTTATGCATGTGTGTTTGTATGTATATGTGATTGAGTGTGTATGTCTGTGCACCATGTGTCAGCAAGTGCACAAAGAAACCAAGGGCATCAGCCTCCTGGAGCTGGGGTTACAGAGGGCTGTAGGTCATGTGATGTGTGAGCTAGGAACCAAACAGAGACCCTTGTTAAGAATAGCAGGTGCCTTCACTGCTGAGCCACCTCTCTAGCCAAATCCATATGTTTCATATAAAATAAAATTAACTCCTTATTACAGAAACACAAAAAAAACATTAAGCAAATTCTGCATATAAAAAGGCATTTTGAAATTTACATATGCTCTTTTTAAAAAACAATACAAACTAAAAAAAGAAAAAAACAAACAAACCCCACTATGTCCTTCTCAAAGGGGCTTTTGAATGTTTTAATCTTATGCATTAATCTTAACTTATTTTGATATAATTCCTGAACCATCTCCCTGTTTATTTCTACACTTCAGTGGTTCTTAGTATGCTCACAATCATTACAAGGTGTCCAGATCATTACCATTACCTAACTCTAAAATAATTTCTTTCTCAAAGTATTCTGTGCCATTGCCAGTCCTCCACCCTCAGCCCTGGCAAACATTCTACCTTTCCTTTCTGTTGATTCACTTAGTGCAGACATTTTCTTTGACGGGAGTCATAAGGTAACCCATCTCTATACGTGCTTGTTTTGCTTGGCACCATGTTGCGCGGCTCATCTGTGCTGGCATAAGTGCATTTGCTCTTCGTTCCCTGCTCTGTGTACATGCTATTCCATTGTTCTGCCACAGTGCATCTTGTTCACTCACTCATCAGATCACAAATAATTAAGTTTATTTCCACTTTTAGATACAAAGAATAACAGTACAATGACCATTCGTGCTCAACTAACTTCTTGAACATCAGTTTCCAGGGCTCCTGGGTGTCCTCATTGTGAAAGCATAAGGTTACACTCGTCCTTCCCATCTAGCTCTGAGGGACTTCCCCACTTTCCGAAATTCCTGCAACATACTATTATATATACCAACCATTCTCCTTATCTTCACCAGAAATTAACAATTCTACTAATATTTTAGCATCCCAAATTTTCATCAATTTGGTTTATTTATTTTAATTTTCCATCTTTTTCTATTGTTAGTGATTGAAGTTCACAAGTATTTCTTCTTCCTCTCGTCCTCCTCTATAGGTTAAAAAGTTTAAGTGCCTGGATCTGTTACTAATTTAATATTCACATATTTTAATTTATCATCTCTTTTAGTAAATTATAAACAGATATAAATAAAAATAAACAGAAAGGGTAGAAAAAAACCTCCACCAAGAACATAAAATTACTGTATAGTGAAAACCAGATTTAAACTTATCTTATGTGACAGTCCCTGGTGTTCAAGTTGAGCACAACTTAAACTAACAGAGACCAAAGTGACAGAAAGTAGCATTTGCCTCTTAGTTGTGGTCCTTTTGAGATTATCAATGGAAGTATATTTAAATGACTGCACTTTCAAAAAATAGTAATCAATTTGATGGAAGTGACTGTAAAGGTAATTTTGATTTTCACAATCGACTAAGAGCTGTGTGTCCAGAGGTGGCTGTGAGGGCATTCTCAGAAGAGAGAAGAGAGTAGCGAACAGATCTCTGTGAGGACAAGGCCAGACAGGACTACATAGTAAGACGCTGTCTTAAAAACAAAACAAAACAAAATAAAAACAAAACAACAACAAACTTTAACATCAGACTGTATCTTCTTGTCTTTCTCTGTGGACTAACATCTCTGTGGAGTAGTTACTACTCCAGGGCCATGTTGCGATTTGGTCATGGTTACTGTTAGGAATCCTCAGAACAGAACTGCTGAGGCAAGCACCTACGTGAGTCACTGTACTTTCAGTCTCTCCGCGACACAGACTACCATTGTATCACTGCACAGACTGTATGTCCACCTGATAAATACCATCTTCCATAGACACTCATTCTGTTGGGGGGTTCCATGTCAAGAGCCTTATAGGGCTGCAGTGTTTAAGAGAACAGGTCCCTTGTCACTAACACACAAGCTCAAAGTGAAGGCAGCTACCTAATTTTCTCAGCTGCCTATTCACAAACTCACACTAAATTCACAGAAATGCACAGAGAGAAAGGGGGGGAGGAGCAGAGATGGAATTAGTGATTTGGGAGCATTGTAGCTACCTGTGGTACAGAAGGGCCACATGTTTATTTATTTTAATATACAAATAGAACTGTCCTGAAAACAGGATGGTATAAAAACTGCGAACTTCACACGTACTAATGTTTTTCTTGCTATGCTCTAAGAAATTATAAACGTGAACAGCAATGTTACTTTACTGACCATCTACCAATAAAGAAGGCAGTATGATAAAATAGTGGTTGCTCTTCAGAGATAAAGCTGATGAGATTTTAGTTGTGTCTCCTTCCATAGAAATCAAAAGACACCAAGAAAATCAGAAACAAAATATCTTCTTGAAAATATAATGAGCCAAAAAATATAATGGATATTTAAAGGAATGATGCTTCTTTTAACA
>REGO01000663.1:539973-557545 GCA_010120015.1 Rhombomys opimus
TGTTAGGCATAAGCATGCTTTCAGGGATGGCCATTTGGTATTGGATAAACAATTGGTGTGTTCTTCCGCAGGGAAGGCTATTTTTTAACTCTCAGAGTTCCCTAGCTGTCTGGAGTTCTTTAGGTAGGTCAAGGCCTTGGTGGCCCTGTGGATTTTCACAGGTCTTAGTGTCATCTTGTTCAGCTCATGTTTAGGCAGTCGTGTCTGTTTTGTTTTTCCCTCATCAATAAGAGGATTTCTTGCTTTGCAGAATCATTCTACTCTGTATCACTCTTGTGACATGCATCAGTGTACATGATGTTTTAAAAACTAAGATCTCACTTTGAAATGAGAGCCAGCTCTCTGCAGCACCAAGGTCACATTAAAAAATAAAAGAAAATAAAAAACAAGAAAAAAACAAAATGAGCCTAATGTTCTCACATAAGCTTTGTGTTATTTGTTGTGTGTTTGCATTAATATTTTTAACTTTAATTTAATTTTATTTGGTACTTTCCTTTTTTATTGCTTGTTGTTATTATTTACATTTTATCAACTCTGCATCCCACCTGCATCCCGCTCCCCCATTCCCTCCCAATCCTACCCTCCTTCCCTCAGCTTCTCCCTGCCCCTTTCCAAGTCCACGGACTGGGGAGGGCCTCCTCCCCTTTTGTCTGGCCCTGTTTTATCAGGGCTGGTTGCGAAGTCCTGCTCTGTGGCCTAGCAGAACTGCTCCTCCCTTGGGGGGTGGGAAGTCAAAGAGCCTGCCATTGAGTTCCTGTCAGAGATAGTCCCTGTTCTCCCTACTATGGGAAACCAATTGGTTATTGAGCTACCAGGAGCTTCGTCCGAGTAAAGGTTCTAGGTTATATCCATACATGGTCCTAGGTTGGAGAAAAAAACCCTGTGCCCAGATATATTTGGTCCTTGTGGGGCTCCTATCCTTTCCCTGTCATACTAACTCTCCTTCTGCCGAAGGTTTGGTTATGTGTCTTAGTATCTGTTTTGAAACACTGCTTGGTAGGATCTTTCAGATGCCTTCTGTGGTAGACTCCTGTCATGGGTGTGAGTGTATGATGCTTGTGCATGCTAGAAGAAAATGTCAGATCCCTTGAAACTAAAGTTACAGAGAGTTGTGGGTCATCATGTGGGTGCTGGGAAAATTGAACCAGGGTCCTCTGCAAGAGCTGTCAGTGCTCTTGATATTTGGGCCATCTCAACCCTCTCTTGTATTCTGCTTTTAATTTGCATGGGCATAATAAGAATTTTGGTATTTTGGTATTTATATGTTCATGTGAAATTGTTTCATTTTTTTTATTTAGCTGCTTATGAATCCACTCAACATTTCCAACAGTTAATAAAAATCGATAGATCTGAATAAAAGTTTGTTATATTCATGCATAGCAAACCATGCATTTTTTGATCATGATTTCCAGAAGGCACAGTAAAGGAAAGTGCTAATTGGCTGGAGTGATGACTCATCAGTGACATCACTTGCTGCCCTTGCGGAGAACCTAATTTGGCTGATTCACAACTGCCTAGAACTAACCCCAGGAGATTCATCACCCTCTTCTGGCCCTTTTGGTCAGATGCTTGTGTGTATGCATGCCCCACCCCCACTTATATCTCACATACACATAATCAAAATAAAATATAGCTCTTTAAAAATGAGAGAAGGAGAAACAATGAAAACATCGATACAGCACGTTAATTAAACCCTGTGTGAGGCAGGGTCAATGGCTACCTTACTCTGAAATGTTGTAGCAGGAAACCACTGTCTACAAGTATATGCGTTTGGGGGAAAAATTATACTTGTGGAAAGTCTAGGCGAGAATCTGTGAAGGCAGCAAAAGAAAACACATACACTTATGTGGATTCCAGGACAAAGATCTCAGTGAGAAGAGCACGGCAAGCCTGGCAGGAATCACAGTGGGGCCTGGCAGGAATCACAGTGGGGTGGGCACAGTCAGAATGCAGGAAACAAGAAAGAGAAGGCAGGTGACACCGATGAACACGTACAGGGGCTAGTGGCCTCTTGAAGTCACAGGATCTTAAACAGATGCAAAAATTCGAGGAGAAAGTCTAAGTGTGGAAAATGATGTAAGACAGAGAGCGTTATTTTGATTTCCTTTGTGTCGCTGAAATAAATTATTCTGACGAAAAGCATCTTAGGGGAAGAGCTGGTTTATTTGATCTTACACTTTCAGGCCACAGTCCATCATGAAGGAAATATGGACGGTCCCCAAGGCTGGAAACCTAAAAGCAGGACAACTTGCTCTCTCCTACTTCATTACCACTAACCAGAGAACTCACTCGCATTCCAGAGAACAGAGAAGAAACCATAGAAAATTCTGTTTGCAATTCATTACCTGATTTTCTCACAGACTCCTGCTTATCTAGCTTTCTTATGCAACCAGGGGCTGCCTGCCCAAGAAAAGTTACAGCCCCAAATCATCTGGGCCCTCCTATATCAATTAACACAATTAAGACAACGTACCATAGAACTAGCCACAGATCTACCTGATAAAAACAACTAATCAATTGAGACGTTCTTTTTCAGGTCAGTCTACCCTGGGTCAAGTTTATAGTAATAACTTGGACACATGTTAAATCCCATGTAGTATCAAAAGCTTAGTGTTTAAATCTATCATTTATAAATTTGAAAAAAGTTGAGATTAAAAAAAAAACAATAGAAAAATCAACAAGCAGGTCTTCAAAAAAAAGCATTCACAGTTTCTTTATCTTCCGCTGAAAGACATTTAAGTTGTTTCCAGATTCTGGCTATCGTGAATAAAGCTGCTATGAACATCATTGAGGTAGTGTCCTTATTGTATGGTGGGATGTCTTTTGGGTATATACCCAGGAGAGGTATAGCTGGGTCCTGAGATAAAGCTATTCCCATTTTTCTAACAAAGCACCAGATTGATTTCCAAAGTGGTAGTAAAAGTTTGTACTCCCACCAGCAATGGCAGAGGGATTCCATTTCTCCACACCCTTGCCAGAATGTGCTGTCACTTGAGATTTTGATCTTATGCATTCTGACTGATGTGAGATGGAATCTCAGAGTTGTTTTGATTTCCATTTCCCTGATACAAAGGAAGTTGAACTTTTGTTTAAGTGCTTCCCTGCCACTCTAGATTTCTCTGTTGAGAACCTTGTTTAGTTCTGTGCCCCATTTTTTAAGTTTACTTGTTTTTTTATTAATTAGATTTCATTCACTTTGTATCCCAACTGTAGCCCCATCCCTCATCCCCTCCCAATCCTACCCTCCCCACCTCTTCTCCACCCATGCCCCTTCCCCAGTCCACTGATAGGGGAGGTCCTCCTCTCCTTCCATTTGATCCTAGTCTATCAGCTCTCATCAGGAGTGGCTGCATTGTCTTCCTCTGTGGCCTGGTAAGGCTGCTCCCCCCTCAGGAGGAGGTGATCAAAGAGCAGTCCACTGAGTTCATGTCAGAGACAGTCCCTGTTCCCATTACTAGTGTTTCAATTGGACATTGAGCTGCTATGGGTTACATCTGTGCAGGGGTTCTAGGTTATCTTCATGTATGGTCCTTGTTTGGATTATCAGTCTCACAAAAGACCCCTGTGTCCAGATATTTTGGTTCTGTTGCTCTCCTTGTGGAGTTCCTGCCCCCTCCAGGTCTTTCTATTTTCCCCTTCTTTCATAAGATTCCCTGAACTTTGCCCAAAGTTTGGCTATGAGTCTCAGCATCTGCTTTGATACCCTGCTGGGTGGA
The DNA here is from genome assembly GCA_010120015.1 of Rhombomys opimus. Classification (NCBI taxonomy): domain Eukaryota; kingdom Metazoa; phylum Chordata; class Mammalia; order Rodentia; family Muridae; genus Rhombomys; species Rhombomys opimus. The sequence goes on from REGO01000663.1 coordinate 543,690, forward strand.
GTCTTTCAGAAACACTCTGTGGTAGGCTCCTGTCCTGTTCCGTTTTCTCCCTTTTCTGATGTCGGTCCCATTTACCTTTCTGAATCAAGATTGAGCCCAGGGTCCTCCTTCTTGATTAGCTTCCTTAGGTGGACATATTTTAGTATGATTATCCTGTATTATATGTCTAATATCCACCTATAAGTGAGTGTATACCGTATGTATCTTTCTGTTTCTGGGATACCTCACTCAGAATGATCTTTCTAGATCCCACCATTTGCCTGGAAATTTCATGATTTCCTTGTTTTTAATTGCTGAGTAGTATTCCATTGTGTAAATGTACTACACTTTCTGTATCCATTCCTCAACTGACGGACATCTGGGTTGTTTCCAGTTTCTGGCTATTACAAACAAAGCTGCTATGAACATGGTTGAGCAAATGTCTTTGTTGTATACTTGAGCATCTTTTGGATATATATGCCTAGGACTGGTATAGCTGGATCTTAAAGAATTAAAAAAAAAAAGAAATTAAAATAGTTGTGAGCTACAAAAAAAGAGAAGGAAATGAAGAAAGAAAGAAAGAAAGAAAGAAAGAAAGAAAGAAAGAAAGAAAGAAAGAAAGAAAGAAAGAAAGAAAGAAAGAAAGATATCCATTCAATAAAATTACAATATGGATAGAAGGCCTCTGTTTTCCTCCTCTGCTTGTGTTAAATTACATTTTGTACAGTGTTCAATGCTCTGAAAAGTCCCCTACACTTCTAGAAGCTTGCAGTAAAGAGAAACAGTGGAACCCAGCATATAAGCAGGGCAGCTTGAGGGCTGTAGGATGAAGGGCTTGAGTGATGTTTTAAGAACCTGACACTGAAGCTTAATGGAAGACCTGCACTCAAAATCCTACAATGAAGTGGCAGCTAGAAGTGTCTGGGAAGCACGGGGAGTAACAGAGCAGGGCAGAGCTAAGTTGAAAATAATTCCACGTTATTGTACATTGTCCAAAAATTAAACGGTTTCTCAGAACTTGTGTCACATTGTTGATCCTCAAAAACGGTTTTTGCTTTTGAAATTTTGAAAGAAAATTTTATATTTTTAACATAACCATGTAATTACAATGTTTCTTCCCTCATTCTCACTCTAAGCCTTCTTATATGACCCTATCTGCTCTCTTTCACATTCATAGTCTCTTTTTGCGTGGATTGTTGTTATTCGCGTATATGATACGTATGTTTTAACATTAAATTTATTTAATTGTTTGTGTGTGAGTATTTTGCCTGTATGTGTAATTCCCCACCACAGCAAGAGCTCTTAAACTTCAATCCATCTCTCCAGCAACATATACTGAGTATACTTTAATTCTTAAAGTTTACATTAGTGTCATTACAGATACTTAATTAAATGCAAAATGAGAAATAATATAGAAACGTAAGACTAACATAGCACTCGATTTTGCTGAATACAAACACCAATATAAAAGGTGCTTCATTCATTTTGATATTTGTCATGCAAATATCATGACATACTTGATACAAGCTTTGCTGTCTTCACATTGGACTGTTGAAGTTTTCTTCTTTTTCTTTTTACAGTTCTGTTTTTAATAAACAAACAAAAATCCCGATCAATAAACCAACTAGAGAGCTACTGGACTCCACCAATACTGCTGACATAGATATTGTACATTCACGTAAAAACAGCCTATTCTACCCTAAGCAAGTGTGGCTGTTTCTCATCCTTTGTTCACATTGACAATTATCCCCACACTGCAGTGCTACAACTGCTTTTTAAAATATGTTCTGAAAAGAAGTAAACACTATACTCATACATAGAAGTAAGAACAGTATTGATTCTTGTTAGGGATTATCTGGTTAGATAAGTTAGTGGTGGCAGATGCACCTTCAATTACCATGAGTTGACCATAGAAGCTATACCCATAAAGTCTCATCAACCTGACCACCCAGACATGAGCTCAATGAGAATGACACCAGTGAACATGGTAATTAAGGAAAACTCAGAGCAGAGGAAGTGGTCTTACCCAGGAAAAGCATACCAGTTGGTTGTCCAGTGCCAAAGGGTCAGCCCTGAAAACATGCATACTAGCAACATTATACAGACTGAGAAGATTATATATATATATATATATATATATATATATATATATATATATATTTGCATGCAGTAATAATTAGGAGTTATTAGGTTATATTAATAATTACGTTATATTTAGGAATATATATGTATATATATGCATATTTGCATGCAGTAATAATTAGTTTTAAAGAGGCCATGAATTTGAAGTAGAGTGGGGAGGGTTATATAGGAGGGCTTGTAGGGAGGAAAGGAAAGGAAGAGATGTAATTATAGTGTAATCCCCAAAATAATATAACACAAAGATGTACTGAAAAATGTTGTATATGCAGGCAATATACAGTTTACAGTTTGGTAGGATTTAAGAAAACAAAGTTATCAAAATGCCTGATAAATAAAAAGAACTCATCTTCAATAAGATATTATACACTGAGGGAAGTAAGTGTTATAATTCACTGAAGAAAATGTTGTCATTGCTGGAAATCTTTATGGATTTTCTTTGGGAAAATGGAGCAGTTAGGAGGGCGTTGCTTGGCTTCTTGGCTGGCAGTGCCTAGAACTCTGCCTTGCACCCTGCTGCCTTGAGTCAGAGCTATGATTCAAGCATCTACTCTTTGACGGTTGGCTGGGTTTTTAGGACAGCAGCCGGGTTGCTTTGTCCATGCTCTTGACGGAAGGATTAGACCTCACTGCAGTGGTGACCACGGCAGCCTGTAACATCACATTTATTATCTCAGGAGGCCTGCTTCAGTGACATCTCCTACAGACATCCAACACTGGCTCAGGGTCTCCAGCCATGTCAAGACTCAATGACCTCTTGAAGACCCCATCTGCAATCACCTCAGATGCTCCTGCCAATCTTCCAGCTATTCCAACGGGACAAAAGTTTAACCTTTCTCTCAGTGACTCAGCAAATGCCTGTGATGGTCAGACTGGAGACCACCATGTGTCTCTGTGGCTATATAAGCAGGTTGCTTTTCAGAACTATGGAGGCAGTCCTGTAGATTCCTGTTCACTACACACCTTATGCTACATCCCTAGTTTCTAGTGAAATCCTCTACTGACTACTCTCTTATTGCTTACATGGAGGCTACTGTAGGTAGAATGACTAAACTGGTCATACTAAACACATACACAACTTTGGGCTTCCAGATGCAAGCATCTGGCCATGACAGTGATAAGGTGAATTACAAAGCTGATCCCACAGACAAGAGCCCACAAAATTCTAAAGTCTGTAGGCTTTCAACTCACTGAGTATGTAGGAGACATCTCTACAGCTTCCAAGGGTAACTAGGAGTATAGAGTGTGGAGTCAACAAAGGACAGAGGCATGCTGAGAGACAGAAATAGTGAGAGTTATGTACAGAAATCAGAAAGTCACAAAATTCTGAGGCTGAAGAAGGCAAGACTGAAGTATATCAACTACACACTGGGTTATTGGAGGAGTTTGTCACCAAGGGTTAAATGCTGAAGGCTGTGAAACCTGAAGGTTATGACAGTGCTATGTCACTGACTTTCAAAGCCTAGAGCGATAAGGATCTTGTTTAAGTACCTAGGTTTGTAAATCTACACCTATGCAAGCCTAGAGCTATAAGCCATTACTTAGCAAGACATAAAGCCACAAATTCCCAATTTGAGAGCCGATAGACATCAGCCCACAGTTATCAAGGACCTGGATTTAAAAGCTCAGAACAATAAGAATCTGACTTTGAGATTTGGAGGATGAAGTCTTCCCTTCTTAAATCTTCAAGCTATAAATATCTGGGTTCAAGCATACCTCCTAAGTCTTTCCTTTTAGTATTGCCAACAATAAAGAAAATGCTGCTTCCCTATTCATGGAAAAAAGAAACTCGGGGCCATTTGTAATACCACCACCAACTAAGTTAAAAAGGAGAACATCACACATGACTCAGAATCTCCATTCCTGAAAAAAAAATTACTTCTGACTTTTATAGACTTGGCATTCATCATTCTTTTGAGTCTGATATTTCTATTAATGAATATTAGTATTGTACTAAAATTTAGCTGAATAATTTTCTTGTTGTGCACACAACACAGTTGTACTGTTGCTGAAGGACATTAGGAATGCTTTCAGCTCTTAATACAAACTTCAAAGGTTTTCTCTAATCATTATGGTCTTTACATTTGGTGACGAAATGCAATGCATGTATTTTTTTATTGAGTGTATATGTAAGAATAGGTTTCTGGGTCATTAGCTAAAGCCTATTTAACTATAAAAGATGGTGTCGGAAACTTCAGATGATTTTCCATTGACAAACCCACTGACAATGTAAATTACATTTTTTTCTTATTCTTTATATATGATTTTATTGTATGATTCTACTTTAAAATAAAAGCTTTGGAACTGGAGAGGTGAAGCACCAGGTCAGAATACATGCTGTGCAAGCATAAGAATCTGAGTTCAAAGCCCTGACATCCAGGTAAATGGCCAGGCACAGCTACATGACCCTGTAACTTTATCTATCACCCTACATCTAGCATTGCAAAGACATAGACCACTTGTGCTACAGCTATCAATTGTTTTCAGTCTTGAATATTCAGGTCATTATCACCATGGCCTCAGCTCATCACAACTCCTTTCAGTTTTTGCTTTGTAGGTTCAGCTAAGGGATAAACACTGAGAAAATGAGGCTAAGACAGCAGCTTGACCAGTTGGGCTGCAAAGCTTTCTAGAGGCAAGAGCATGTGTAGTGTCTGTATAAAACCCTAACTGCTCAATGTATCTATTCTTTATGTGTTTTGACCTGGAAGTCCGTTTTCAAGATTACAGATTAATTTCATGACAAATAATCCATCAATGTTTGAATAAAAATTGTCCCCATGGGCTCCCATGTTTGAACACTTTATCTCTAGTTGTTGGTGGTGTTTGGGAGAGGATACAGAACCTTTCGGGGATTCAGCCTAGCTGGAGGAAGTCCATCACTGGAAGATGGTCTTTGAAGTTTTATGGTGTGGTCCCAGTTCTTGTCCTCTCTGCTTCCTCTGTGCATATCAAATGTGATCTGTCTGCTTCCTGACTTCCAGACATGCCTAATAGCCCTGCTCCTATGCCTGACCCTTCCTGATGGGATACTTCCACATCTTTAGATTAAAACAAACCATTTCTTGTCTAATTTGACTTTTGTTGGGACATTTTTATTACAGCAAAAGAAAAGTAAGCATTTTACATCACCAAAGACTGATATCTTTATTGTACATGTTCTGCCCTATATAGTTGAATAATTCAATGCAGAAAATTAAAATATTTGCACTAATTTTTGAGGGTAATTACTAGCTTCATTTAAAGAGAATATTGTTAAAATAATGAGAATTAAGAACTTTTACTAACATTGTATTGCTTAGTTATGTAGGATCTTTGGAATATTAGCAATCTTGATCTGTGTACACATTATGTGGTTTCAAAAATTAGTGGTATAATATTTGTCAGTATTGAAAACGTTTCTCAGGCCTTGTTCTTGTTTCTATATATCCCACATGTAGCTATGATCTCAACATTGATACTCAGGCTTTGTTTCATAATGTTCTATGTATGGGAATAAAGTACAGTGTAAGTATGAAACACAGATCATTATTTATTTGAAAAACTTCAATAGTTAATGTATCATTTCGCATTTTATGTTTAAAACACATCTTGATAGTGGTGAGTCGGAAAGGCAACTTTAAGACTGAATGTGTTCTTCTCTTGCAAAGGACCAGAATTTGGTTCCTAGCACCCATGTCAGAGGGTTCACAACTGCCTATAACTCCAGCTCCAGAGCACCCGATGTCCTCTCCTATCTTACTGGCCTCCAGAGTCACCTGCATTTATGTTTAAAACTCTGACACACACACATACATATACATAAATGAAAAATAAGATGAATCTGTAAAAATATATGTTGGTGAGTAACATTACTTTGCAGCCATATTTAGGTATTTTAACCTGCAGTTAAATTTTCTCTTTGGACAGTCTTAAGGTGATTATGCTAACAAGTTTCAAGTTTAACTCTAGCTTAATAAAATGTTATGAGATATAGCTCTTCCTGAACTAGTAAAGTGAAATGCAGAATACTTCCAATGGTTTGGTATGAGTTCTAACTCTTCTTTGCAGCTAAGCAAAAGAAGAATGGGATGCACCTATCCATTGTCTGTATATTTTGAAATCTGTTCTTGCCTTATACAAGGACCTGGTGACTGCAAGCTCTGAGGATGTCATTCTATGTGTCTATTCACTGCAAAAAATCACGTTTCATGATAGATGCAAATGATGAGGGGTGATAAATACCTCCTTTTCTGGCTTCTGGCTCTCCAGTGAGCAGAGCTTTGATGCAGTAATACACACCACACTATGAGATGCAAGCAAAAATGTTTTCATAGGTATTGGTAGTAGGAATCATTTTGTTCTTTCTAAGCAACTGCTTAGTTTCTGCAATTCAGTCTTCAATTATTTCTCTTTTTCTATTTTTGTTGTTCATAGATACTGTAAAAGAAGTTCACCTATGTGACTATTTTACCTGAGATTTAATGTGTCCTGTGTTAATTATCTTTCTGTCATTGTGACAAAAACAATGAAACAGAGAAGAGGTGTGGTTTGATCTAACTTTCAGAGATGTCAGGCTAAGTTTGACTGATCCATGAAATGAAGCATGTGGAGTCACACTTCATAGAGACCATAAGTGGAGGCACTGTTTCATGACAGTCAGATGATAGAGGTATTGCTCGGGTTGGTTTGATGCTATATATTAAAATGCTGATTTCAGTGCCTTGAGATCTGGTTATCACCCTGCCATGGGCACTCTCAATAATGCTGAACTATCTCCTGTAACCATGTGATGAGAAGGAATGTTTCTCATTGTCTATGAGTGGTTGATTAAAAGGCCTGTACCTGGGAAAGACTGAAGGAGGTAGGCTTGGCTAAGGTTCCCAGGCTTTGGGGACAGGAGAATCATAGAAAGAAGACAGGCATGTCTTACCACCTTACCACCATGGATAAGGTGGAGAGAGAACCATGTGGACTGGGAGGAAGGACTCCAAGAATGGTGCAGATGGAGAAAGCAGCCCTGATGAAGAATATTAGCAAGTTTGGGGGCTTACAGATGAGAGGTAGCCCAGTTAGGAATGGTTAAGACAGATGGCACGGGATGAGGACTCAGAGATATGAGCTAGCACAGGAGGAATTATCTGCCCAGCCCAAGGTGATATAGGCAATTATAAAATCTAACAGATGTCTGAGTCTTATTGATTATCATAATGGGTTAGGTATAGTATCTTATTAATTGCAGGGTTAATAATAACCCATATTTAGCCTGATACAATTTATTCCCGAAAACAAGGCATGGCTTCATAGAAATCAGATGATGATATGGTAAAATCATGCTACATTGAGGTCAAACTGTAGATGCATTCTTCATTGAAATCGGATGGTAGAAGGTCAGATTCATTGATAACATTTTGTGGAGGCATTCTTCATGGGGAGCAGAGAATGAAGACATTGCATCATAAATATCAGATGGTGGAGGCATACTTTACGGCATGCTTCATGGAGTTCAGGCGGTGGAAGTGTGTTTCATGGAGGTCAGATGGTGAAGGTGTGCTTCATGGAAGTGAGAAGGTGGAAATGTGTTTCATACATAGAGGTTAGATGGTGGAGGTATTCTCCACAGGAAATGGTGAGTGAAGGCATGCTTCAGGGAGGTGAGATGGTGGAGACATGTTTCATGAAGGCGGGATGGTGGAGGCATGCTTCATGAAAGCTCAGATGGTGGAGGTGTGCTTCAGGGAGAACAGATGTGAAGATGTGGCCCATGGAGGCCAGGAAGCAGAGAATATCTAGACAGGTAGCCTTCCTCATTGTCTCATTATTCTTACGTGATAGCTCAACCTGTGGGTTGGCGCTGCCCATATTAATGGCTAGTCTTTTTTTCAACTTCTGTCCCTCCTGCCACATTTCAGAAAAGTTTGCTTATACTCACTGAGACATGTGTTTTACTAATCTCTTAAGAATCCCTCAATCCTACCAAGTCAATACTCAAAGCCAACCTCCACAATTCCATCCCCTGTCAATCAGTAACCCATAGACCTGTTCTTAGAGCATGCTTTGTATCAGAAAATGCTGACAACCCCATCTCTCTGACCACTAACAAAGACATAGTCATCGCTGTCCTGATTTGCAGAGTTCATGCTAAGGCCACATGACCACAGCATTCTGTAGATAACCTCTGCCATATGATGATGATGATGATGATCATGTCATGCCAGGAAGAAAATCCTTCCTTCCAAAGAAGACAACAGTTAAAAAGATAAACAATTTACTCAATGAAGTTAGAGCAGGAAATTTCTTCGTGAAATGTATATCCAAGTATAGGAGGGATGCAGAGACCTCAACATGAGGGAAAAGCACTAAGCTGTGACATGTGTTTGTTAAATGTTAAATGCTAAGAACAAAGATGGGCTACCAAAAGCTAAAGAAGAGGAGGAACAAACACGAGAATGGCCAGAGTGTAGCACATCAGGGGACCACACACCAGTGTATCTCTAGGACTGGGGCAAAATTACTGAAAAATAATATTATTGCATGCACACAGTTACATGTTAAAATATAAAGAGAAGCAAGCGCCTTCATAATTCCATGGCCATCAAACTATCATTACAGAAGAAAGAGACGCACCAAGAGGGAAAATTATATATATATATATATGATAATATATAAATAATATATAATATATATAAATAAATAATATATATATGATATATATATATATCATAGCGATATACGTATATCCCTATGATATATATATGAAAGCTTAGGAAAGAATAAATCTCACTAGGAAAAAAATTAACAAATGAGTATTAACACAGATTAAAACAGTATTAGTTTAGCAAGCCAGAAAATCTCTAAGATGAAGAAAGGAGAAATTAATTAATTACTTTCAATAAATATGACCCCTTAAGAGGGGCCCCCCTCCTGCTTCCTTCTGCCCTGCCTCTGAAATAAAACACACTGACATTCCACTAGTATTTCCCCTTTTACTTCACTGAAAACATTCACAACCCTTAAGAAATGAAAAGCAGCCCTGCTTCTCATTTTTCTCAGCCCTGGAATGGGAAGCCTCTGACTTTTTCTTTCTTTCTTTTTCCTTTGTGACTAAACTGGTTTTATTTTTCTTTTATTGAAAATAGTTTTTTTTTTTTATCATACACTATATCCTCATAATAGCTTCCCTTCCCTATATTCCTTCCAGTTATTCACTGCCTCTCCTCCCATTTGGATCCATTCCCTTTCTGTCTCTCATTAGACAAGAACATGCTTATAAGAGATAACAAATGTGACAACATGAAATGTAATAAGCTGAAGCAAAACCATCATTATAAAGTTTGAAATAGCAACCCAACAGGAAGAAACAGCCCCAAGAACAAGCAAAAGTGTTGGAGACACGCTCATTGTTACAGCCAGGATCCCATAAAAATACTAAGCTAATAGCTATCATATATATACAGAGGCCCTGGTACATACCGATGTATGCTCCTTGCTTGCTGCTCCAGTCTCGGTGAGCCCACATGTACATTGTTTAGTTGATTCAAAAGGACTTTTACTTTTGGTGTTCTGTAATTTTTTTTCCTCTGCTGATACAATGAGATGCAAGCGGTACCCAAGCTTTACTCTTACACAGCTTGGCCTGAGCCCAGAGCATTTCCTAACTATCCCTAAGCCTAGGCCTGGAAGCTTCTAGCCTCCACACAATCTAATCTTCAGAAGCCAGGACCTTGAAGGCTGCAGCTTCCAGTGTATGTCGGCTAACCTCGGTCTGGAATAGTTTCAGCCTCTGAGACCTACTGCGGTCAGTTTGTGGAGAGCAACCTTTTGCGTTCACATCAGCCTGTGTTGTTTGAGGATCTACTTGGGACCTCATTGGCCATCAACTCAACCGAATGTAACCCAGTCCCACCACTGAAAGCCCGGCCTGGCTATAAGAGATGTCCAGCTAAGAATCTGTATTCCCCATCACTATGAGTCCTCATCTTCGTAGATTCCAGGAAGTTTCCGTGGCACTAGGTTTCCACACCACTCTCCAAAAGTCCCCAAGCCTCATTCTGATATATGCAGCAGAATTTTCTCATTTAATTTGGCATGGAGCAGCACAGAGGAAGCTGAAATAGAGCCACGGATGAGGGTGCAGCATTCAAGACAAGTTGCTGCTCAAGCAGAGGACCCTGGTTCAGTTTCTCACATACACATGGTAGCCGCCAGCCATCTATAACTCAGGTTCCTGGGATCTAATGCCATTTTCTGACCTCTGAGTACACGTGTAAACAAGGAGCAACGAGAATTTTCAGTTTCTTTAAAAATACAGGAACACTATCGGAAATATGTTTTTGTTTTAATTTCAGGTGTGGGCTATGGGCTGCTTGAGATTGACCACATCACCTAACTATGATTTGTCTCATGCTCTGGCAAGTGCGTGACTTTTGCCAACTGAAGATAATTTATGTTTGGAGTTCTGGTGGCTAATCAGAGGATGGATAGATGCCAGAATCCCAAGAAGCAATATGATTGCTGTTTGATCCTGCTGCTGCTGGTGGTGGTTGCTGTATTTGCTGAATACCTAGTTGCTGGTTGCAGATACTCTGAGGAGGAAGAGAAAACTCAAACTCAAAGCCCCTCATCAGCAGGAAGTCATCTAACAATACCAGCGTGGCCAACACTCTTTGTCAACTACCTAGTTGACAAAGCACACTAAGGTACACTCAGATCCACATAAAAATATTTTTTTAAATGAGAAAGCTGAAATGATTTTAATAGGTATGTTCCTGTTTTTTATTTTGTTCCCTCACAGGAATTTATGATAAGTTTTCAAGCACACATTTGAGATCACCAGCATACATACACATGGATGATATTAACATAGACTTGGAGTTTAGATGCCTTTTATGGCTATGGATTATTAATTCAAATTTATCTAGCAAGTCTCATTCAAACAATAGCTCCTGTGGGAGTTAAAGAACCTGATACCATCTGTTAACTTGTAGGGAGATCACTGAGGTCTATTAAATATCTGTCTCCATTCTCACCTAAGCTCACAGTAATCACAAAATGATGATTTTTGTGCAAATATTCAGTCTGTGTGGGCATAGCATCCCAATTCAGAGGGTTCAGAACTGAGATGAATAGGCTACAACTTTGGAAATGCTCTTTTTGCATTGAGTCCAAGAGCATTCTATTGAAAAGACAGCATAGTGTAAAAACAAAGAACAGTGTTTCCCAGAGAATAATGCATTTGAAACTGAAAAGAATATTATAGTCTACATCAAAACTCAGGGAAAAAAATCATGAATTTAGGCAAGCTGATAATAGCTGCAATCCATTTGACCTATGTCTTCAATGTTGTTGACAAGCTTAAAGAGAATACAATTAATAAAACTTCCAAGGTTATTTTATATTAAAATGAGAAACATAACAATTTAGCCTTTAATTAATAACAGACACAAAATAGAGTTAGAGTTAATTTTGTCAACACTAAATCCATTCATGTTCAGCTACTTCTAAAGAAGCCTTTTGTGTATACGGGATTGTTTCTTCTGTAGATTCCTGATGAACATGGGATATAATTAAAATCTCAAATGCACTTCCAGATATTAATATATCTAAACTGCTAAAACAGACTTAAAAGGAGACATTGAAAAATATGAGCGAAAGAGCAAAAATGGATTGACTTATATTCAATCCAAATGCCCAAAGATCTTTCCCGGAATTGAACAGAAGGTAAATACTGAGTCACCTTATGACAGTTTACTTACATTTACGACAACTATGGAAATTTTAAGTCGACATCCTTTTTTCTTCCCATTCGCTTTCTGTTATTACAGAGAGGGTCTTAAACTTTATGAAGACAAACTGTCACTTGACATATGTATTTAAAATTAGATTTTCATATTCTCAGTTCTGACATTTTACTTGATGGGGCTGATAACCTTCAATTCCCCCTGCCTATACGGCAATTTTTAAATTTGTATCAAACCACAAGATACCATCAGTAAGCACAAGGTTACAATTTGAATAACATAATGCAAATGTTGAGGAATTAATCAGTTATTCCAAGTCTATGAGATGTCTGCTTTTTAAAGAAATGAATGCTAATATCATTGTTGAGCTTTTATATAATTCTATTTAATTTGGAAGTATGTGCACATACATCATATATGTGTGTGTGTGTGTGTATATATATATATATATATACATATATATATATGTATTTATATGCATGTATCTGATAACTGGTCAAATGAGGTACAGAAATGTTTATCACACTAAATTATTCCACATGAGATCTTCAGCATGCTTCAGATAACCTTCCTTTTTTAAAGCCTCTTATTGTTTTTGTTAATTTCACACCATGCATCCCAATCCTATTCATCTCCCCCTCCTCACATACCTGCTCTTCACTCTTGCTACTTCCCCACCAACAGTGAAAAAAAAATCACATTATTGGAGCTATAATGTGTCACAGTGCATCTGATCTCCTCAGCCTGCCAGCTCTCCTGCACTCATGTCCTAGGGTGGCTCACCAGCCACCTCTCCTCACCTTACTCCTACTCCACCCCAGTCCTTGCTACCAGGGCCAGCTCTACCCTGCTGCCCAGGTGAGGTAAAGGGTCTGCTCTCCACAGTGTTACAGGCAGTGAGGGACATGGCCAGCTCTCCCGTCAGCCATAGATGGCACGGGACAAGAAAGAGAAAGAGGCCACATCTCCCTCAACCTTGGCACAAGAGGCAGGGGGTGACTCCCATACACATGCCAGAGTGAGGCCCATATGAGGACCATGTGTCTGGGGCTCACTCCCTCCCGGGGCCCTCAGTCTCAGGTAGAGTTCTTTTAGTCTCTTGTCTAGGCTTGCTCCAGGTCCTGGGAGCTGTCAGGGCCTGCTCAGCACTGGACTGGTGGTCATCTCTGGCTTGCTTTATTCAGGGAATGTTAGGCTACTAACCATTCAAATGTTCACAGGTCAGAATACTGATGGTAGACACACCCTCTCTCCTCTGACGCACATGAGATGCAGCAGCCACACTTGCAGTGCTTCTAGGGGCAGGGATAATGTTCATCTTTAATAAGCATAAACTGTGGTTCATTTGCTGAAGTCCAAATACGAACCACATGTGGTGATATGAACCAGAAATGTCCCCCATAGGCTCATGTAGTTTAATACTTGGACCCCAGTGGGTGACACTGTCTGCAGAAATGACAGAACCATTGGGAGGCAAAGCCTTGCTGGAGGAGGACAAGTTTCAGGTTCTGTAGCCTGGCGCACTTTCTATTTGTCTTTTCTCTGTTGTTGTGTGCATGAATGAGATATGATCTGGTTCTGCCCTATGCTGCTGTGCCTCCCCATCATTACAGGCTCTCCCTCTGGAACCAAAGATCATAAAAAGCACTGTCTTTGGACTCTTGCTTTTGGTCATGGATTTTTGTCACAGCAAAAAAAAGGTAAATAATACACAACTGCAAAACTTAACACAGACCATGAGAACAAATTCCCACACTAGCTCATAAGATTTCACTCAGTGGTGTGAGAAAGTTTAAAGGAGCTAAAATAAAGGAGCTTAGGAAAATTTAGAAGAGAGTGAGAAATCAATTATTTCTTGATGATATTAAAGATAAGATAGAACTTGTATAGACAAAGAGAATTTAAAAAGAAAATATTTAGTATGTGTATGTGTGCATGTAGAAGACAAAGATTGACCTTAGGGTTCTTCTTAATCATTATCCATGTGATTTTCAGTGTTTCTGCATGTACCTTCTCAGC
>REGO01000663.1:616824-665070 GCA_010120015.1 Rhombomys opimus
GAGCAGGCCAGTCAGATTATGTCAGAGGCAGTCCCTCTTCACATTACTATGTAACCAACTTAGAGACTGAGCTGCCATGGGCTACATCTGTGCAGGGGTTGTAGGTTATCTCCATGAATAGTCCTTGGTTGGAGTATGAGTCTCTGGGAAGTTCCCTGTGTTCAAATTTTCTTGTTCTGTTGCTCTCTTTGTGGAGGCCCTGTCCTCTCCAGCTCTTACTCAAATTTTTATTTTCAGACTATTTCATAATTGATTCAGAAAATTTTAACATCTGTCTTAAAACAGACAAGGAAAATTTTGCAAATGTAATTAGAGTATTAGACAGGCTGTGTTTCCAATTCTTCAATCTTTTCATAAATTTTCTGTTTTCTCCACAGGGGTGTGGTAGGAATTATTTCAACTTGGCAATTTCATACAAAGATATAGAATTTAAATACCTCACCACAAAAGTGTCTATTAACTATTCTCCAACAGTTAGTTATTCATTGCCACTTGAAAATTTTCCTTGCTTCTTTGGAACTTTTACATAGTTCAGAAGCATGGATCTTTAACTCTAGCCTGCCAGAAGTTATATTATTAAGCAGTGGACTACCAAGAGCCACAGTGATAAATTTGCTTAGCCTCTACTCTGATTAACTATTGCTCTCACCTTTCTCCATCTAATATTTCAGTGTATAAAACCTAGACTCAGACACTTTCAAATACGAAAAGCATTGTCCTTAATATCTGAGATTATTGTATTTTGTAGATGTTTAAATCTAAATCAATGAGCTCTCATCTTCCCAGAATACAGACTTATTATTTTAGTGTGTGTGTGTGTGTGTGTGTGTGTGTGTGTGTGTGTGTGTGTGTGCAGTTTCTCTGTAGACCAGAAGAGGGCATTGACCCTCTGGAGATGGAGTTACAAGCTATTGTGAGCTACCTGACAAGAGTGTTAGAAATTTGAGTTCTGGTTTTCTGGCAGAGGAGTGTTCTTAACCAATAAGTATCTCTCCAGCCTCTGGAATCAACTTTGAACCTGTAAGCTGCTACTGGGGATTTAATAAGTGACAAAGAATGAACATAAAATACCAGGAGGTAAAAAAGTGAAACTACATATAACACACCATTTGTTTATGAAACAGTCCAAATGGCGCAGTAACACAAATACCAGTTATTACTTCTTGCTTTGGGCTACTGATTGTACAGCTCCAAAGTAAATATAAAGACACAAACTACCTTGATCAGATTTAAATGATATACATAGTGTAAATGCAGAGAAAGTTCATCCATGGAAAATTAGTAAACTGTGAGAATTCACTGTGCAAATTTTATCAGAATTCCCACACATCTCTCTGTGTCCATCACTCATTCACTAATTCCACTTTGCATTCTCTGTTCATCATTTATACTTTTACTATTAAGGAAGGTTTTTCTTTGACCTTAGTACAAACTGTTTCTATTCCTTTCAATAGTTTCTAATTCATTAAGATCATAGTGAGTCAACAGTTCTCACCGTGTGGGACACAATACTGGATTTCAAATCTAAGGCTTGGGCATATTCCCTTTTTTCTCTCTGAAGTACAAAAATGGCCTTCTTCCAGCAGATTATAAGTGGGGAGGTGATACAGGCATCTCTCCTTCTGCCTATGCGAAATGGCCTTTTTTTTTTATTCCTTTGCACTGAAGTACCACAGTCTCTTATTTGGCAGAAACTTATGCAGAGATTCTCACGTAGACATGCAGGGGAAGGGATGCACACAGAGGTTCCACGTGGAAGGATGCCTGCAGAGGGAAAGACGTGGATGAATACACAAGCTAGGATGCACCCCACCAAAAACTGTAGGTCAAAATTAACCCAGGTAAGAAAAAAAATCTCTTTTAAAAATTAGCAAAATTCAACATTTCTTAATTCCTTTTATAATAGAGACTCTAAACAAACTAAGCTACTAATGTGTTTCAACATAACAAATACTGTACATATCACAGCTCCAGCCAGCACATGCCATAACTAACATCCCAAATAATGAAAAGCTGGAATCAGTCCCATGAAGATGTGGAACAAGAGCCAAACATTCACCGCAATCCTCTACTGAGCTCAGTGCTGCAGTCTCACCTGATCAACCACACAACAGACTACCTAAACTATGAAGTGCACAAGTCAGAGGAACTAATTCTGCATGGAGAAAAGGCTAAACATTCACCAAAAGGCCATTACAACTAATAAGTGAATTCAACAAAGCCAGGATACATTGTTACTCTTCTTCTAAAAGAGGAGTAGGAAGACAATGAAGCCAATCCTGATGAGACCTGATAGACTAGGATCAGAAGGGAGGGGAGGAAGACCTTCCCTATCAGTGGACTTGGGGAGGGGCATGGGTGGAGAAGAGGGAGGGTGGGATCAGGAGGCGAGGAGGGAGGGAGCTGCAGGTGGGATACAAATAAAAATTTTAAAAAATGGAAAAAAAAGAGGAGTAAAGGAAAAAGATCATTATTTATGGATTTAGTTTAAACAAGAACTACAGTCAATCCTTTACCTGCCAGTATCCTGAATACTATTATTATTTTATAAAACTCTTACCTTAATTATATAATAAGAAAACAGTTCAGGAAGTTTAATATTATGTGACTTTTAAGATGGCACATTAAGTACACAAAAACTATTTGAATTTGCAAATTTCATAATCAAGATTAATTTCTGCTCAATGGATTCTTAGAATAAACTCTCAGAGTCCAAGTATATTATCACAGAAGCAGACTGTCTCTGTCACATTAGCCTGAATCCATCATTCCCAATTAACTTCATATGAAATACACATTATGTAAAACACAATTCCATTTTCAGACTAAAATTCATTAAATCTATGTATGAAACTGTCAAATAAAAAGTTTTAGAAGTATGCTGAATATGTAATATGTTTATGGCATTAGAAACTCGACTATGAATGCAGTTTCTCATAAAATTAAGAAACACTGTGAAATACACTTAAATTCTTCACATTTCATCCTTTGTCATCAAATGGCATTGTAGGTGATGCATTCTGAAATGAAGCTCATGACCACATGTTTGGGTTACTAACTGCAAAACCTGGCAACTGAATGAAAGTGTTTATTTGGAAACAGAGAAATGGCTCAGTAGCTAAAACCACACGCTGTGTTTGCAGAGACCATGAGTTCCCAGCAACTATATCCAGTGGCTCATGACCACCTGCAACTCCAGCTACAGGGTATATAATGTACTCCCTGGACTCCATGGGTACTTGCACTCACATGCACATATCCTGTCTCATGTGTAGACATAATCTAAAACAAAAAAAAAATCTTTTAAGAAGAAGACTATTTGAAAAAGTCAGAAATAATATTGTATTCCTGGGGAATGTTTACATACGCACTCAAAGAATTTCTTGAATAGCAAGAATTAGAAGATAGCTATAAACTAGGAAACACACACTCCCAGGCATATGAGGTACATTTGATTATGAATTTATACATTAAGAATATTTAATAGACAGATGCCTGAAAATGAGATCTATAAAAGCTATTATTGCTACATGTAAAAATACAACAGACTTTTTATCACATATTCTGAAGTAATGGGAAAACAGCTTGCCAGTAATCCTCGTGAGTTAAATACATTACAATTAAGGTTCTATTGACAGTTTTTTTTTTGTTTATTTAACTAAAAGGTTCTTGTGTACAAAATGTAACCTAAAATTATCTTCTGATTCCTACCTTTACAGCGAAGAGAAAAGACTGTATTCTTTGATGCTCTAATTAATTCAGTCTGGATTTTAGTTTCATCAATTGAACAACTCTCCGAGACAACTTTGTGTGACTTACTCGTAATTTCCTATTAGTCACACTGCTTTTTACTAAAGTAATGGTATTGCTTGCTGATTGCCCACATGCTAAGATGAAAACCATTCCACAGTGCCCACTATCTTTTTAAATTCTTCACATCTCATCCTCACCACAAAAGGCTAACAATCAAATTGCTACAACTGTTATCATCCCAAGCTTATAAAAAGAGAGTAAAAATAAAGAGAATATCCACAAAGGAGTCTGTTCATCTATAGGGAGTTGACTCTATATACAGTTTTGAATACGCAGGTCTCAATAATAACACACTCTGCTGACATCAAGTTACTGTACTAAAGTTAATATCATGTGAGATAACATTAAGACACTCATAAGCAACACAGGATACAGTGTGTTCAATTTTTGGACAACATTCTGCCTAACAAAGACAAGATTCAAACTAAAGTCTTAAATAAATGTTGATTTTCTTAACATATATGGAAATTAATTTTTCTTGCTTTCTCATTCCCACCCTGCCCCCTTGTGTAAACTGGGGATAATTCCATTCTTGCAACCCTGGAGAAATGAAAGGTTTGTTTTGAAAAACTGTTTTTAAGTTTTACAACTTGTGAGATGAGATGCATACATGAAAGGACGGGGAAATTTTTACAGACAAGTGTCTGTCCTATTCTCAGGAACGCATAGCAATCCCTCTACAATCCTTTTCCTAAGGTGATACAGTCCATACAATTCTGACCCTCTGTGAGCGGCTTCCCAGGAGCCCATCATGAAAATCACTCTACTGTGTTCCCTCCACACAAGGTAGTTGGAACACATGCAGGTTCCTGTTCACTCAGCAGATGATCTGTCCACTAACATCATCTGTTAGGACTCGCAAGGACACCATCAATCTATCTAAATCCACAGTTTGAAATATTTCAAATAGGCTCTCAAAGAAATCTGTGTCTTAATAGTTGAAGCCCACCAACAATTAAGAGAACTTATATCTAGACGTTTTCTGCTGAAGTGTTCTGTTGTGTGGGCTTTTAGCATGTCTCTGCAAGACACAGTCCTGATAGAAAATCTGATAGAAAATGCTGAGATGTTGTCAGCTGCATACTAATGTTTGTGCTGAATAACTGATTTCCCATCGTGGCTATTGATTGAAGTCTTATCCATGACCAAAATTCATTTGTGAATAGGAGCTTGGTGCTCTGGGATAGAACGAGTTTTATCTTCTTCATATCAGTACACACCATAAGCTATCTGCATGATTAGTGTAGCCACTGTTTGTGAATTCCCTTGAAAAATATAACTAGAGTGAGGGCTGAGATATATGTGTGGGGTATAACATTTGCATAGCTTGCACAAGGCCTTGAGTTCAATCCTCAGTACCACAAAAAAACTATGAAATATAATTGTAGGTAAGTCATGAAGAAAAATATATTTATATTTTTACTTATTTTATGTTTATTTATATAAATATGTGTATATATGTATTGAAAATACATCAGTGCACGTATGTGCAGTGCTTTATTGACAGCAGGTTTGGCAGTCAGTAGTACAATAATTTGTTTTCCTCTCCCAAAAAAAAATGTTCATTAAATTTAACCTAGGTTCTACGGACCCCAGGTTCTTAGGTCATTTAGTAAACCTGAAGAATTGAGTTTAGAAGGAACTAACATCCACCCCTGTAGCTTCCCGCTAAGAATTCTGGGAAACTCTCCTTTCCTGAGTATGCAGAATCCCCTAGCAGATTTATGGCGCCTCCCACGGATCTCAAAGCAGAACACTCCCTTGTCTGAGCAAATCTCTTTCCAAATGCAAAGTACATGGAGAGCTGGTGTTGACAATAAACCTTTCAAAACTGAAGCAATTTACATGAGTGTGTTGGTATAATGTTGTTTTGAAATGTATTTAATTTACCCTTGTTCATTCAAATGCTGATTTCTCTACCCTACTATCTGGTTTCAATCTGGACGTTGCATTTTTTGTGTAAACATGCCACCATTTGTTCTCTGGAGAGAAAGACATTGCAGCCAGTCCTGATGAGACCTGATAAGTTAGGGTCAGATGAAAGGGGAGGAGGACCTCCCCTATCAGTGGACTTAGAGAGGACATGGGAGTAGATGAGGAAGGGAGGGTAAAACTAAAAGGGAATAAAGGAGGGAACTACACCTAGGATACAAAGCGAATAAAATGCAATTAATGTAAAAAATAAGATTTAAGTAAAAAAAAATAAACAGCCACAATGCTGAGCAAGGGAGAGAATAGGGTGGGACATCCTGGTCTGGAGGGGAGGAGAAGGAGGCAAGTTGGGGAAGAGGAGAGAGAGATCAGCAGGACAGGACTTGGAACCATGAGGAGTGGACTTTGAACCACAAGGAGAGATGAACCAGACCTAAAGTATGACTAAAAGCAAGTATAATGGGTGAAATCTGAAGAAACTATGTGGGCTTGGAGGTTTAGGATGGAATAACTATTGCCCAACATTTTGCTCTAGATTAATTAAATAAATTCCAGTCTCTGTGTCATGATTTGGGTATACAGCTGGTTTAGGAATAAGCCTGCTTA
Source organism: Rhombomys opimus (assembly GCA_010120015.1). Lineage (NCBI taxonomy): Eukaryota > Metazoa > Chordata > Mammalia > Rodentia > Muridae > Rhombomys > Rhombomys opimus. The sequence goes on from REGO01000663.1 coordinate 623,176, forward strand.
ACAAAAAGATAAATCAATAATAAATATTAATAACCCGCAACATGAGTGCATGAGGTCTCTTTAAAAAAAGGCTGGCTATATTTGTTTATTTTTATTTTTTATATTAATTACAGTTGATTCACATTGTATCCCAGCTGTAGCCCACTCCCTCCTCCCCTCCAATCGCACCTTACCTTCGTCATCTCATCCTATGCCCCTCTCCAAGTCCACAGATAGGGGAGGTTCTCCTCTCCTTCCATCTGACCCTAGCTGATCTGGTCTCAATCGAACTGGCTGCATTGTCCTCCTCTGTGGCCTGGCAAGGATGCTCCCCAGTCCAGGAGAGACGGTCAAAGATCTAGCCACTGAGTTCATGTCAGAGACAGTCTCTGTTCTCCTTACTAGGCTATCCACTTGGATACTGAGTTGCCATGGGCTACATCTGAGTAGGGGTTCTAGGTTATCTCCATGAATAGTCCTTGGTTGGAGTATCAGTCTCAAAAATGACCCCTGTGCCCAGATATTTTGGTTCTGTTGCTCTCCTTGTGGAGCTCCTGTCCTCTCCAGGTCTTACTATCTTCCCCTTCTTTCCTAAGATTCCATGCACTCTGCCTAAAGTTTGTTTATGAGTCTCACTATTTGCTTTTATACAATGTTGGTTAGAGTCTTTCAGAGGCCCTCCATGGAAGGCTCTTGTCCTATTTCCTGTTTTCTCCTTCTTCCAAAGTCCATCCCATTTGCCTTTCTGAGTGAGGATTGATCATCTTACCCAACTCTCCCTCTTTAGGTGTTCAGATTTTTTAAAGTTTATCCTATATTATATGTCTATTATCTGCTTATAAGTGAGTATATACTGTGTTTTTAAGGTCCTTAGCAGGAAGGAAATATCTGACAATAACAATAATGTAGTGGTTGGTGTACAGTTTTTAACTTCTCATACTCTCCAAGTATTTCACACACTTTGTACTTTTTAATGTTAAAAAAAAACATAAAGAACCCACTTTATATCATTAAAAGCTAATACAACCTAGCGAGAAAAAAAAAAACAAAAACAAAACAAAAAAAAAACAGGGCAAATGGTATTCATAGCTAGAAGCTAAAACTTTTAATTCAAGCTTACTTGCACTTGAGAATATATCCCTTTAGTTTACCAAAAGAACTGCCTCTACAGTGCTGGGGGTTGACTCAGGGCTGGGCCCATGTGTGAGGCCAAGTCTATACCAAACACATTTGGAAGACACATGTATTCTTCTCAGCACATTTTGTATAGAATGTTTCCACAGAAACAGCAGTTATTTGGAGGAATTGGAACACTGTATCAATTCAGTGAAGTGAGATGAAGGAGCAAGAACAGCTCTGGGGAAAGTCAGGAAGACAAAACACCCCAAAGCCAAGTTTAGGCTGCTGAGAATCATGAGTGAAGAGAGGAAATCCTGGAGGCATTGACAGACACAGACAACCACTGTCCCACCCTGAGTGTGGAAGTGTCAGTTACAGAGAGACAGAGTGATATTCTGACCACGGCAGTGTCAGCCGTCGGACAGATGGCCACAGTCACAGCCTGACCGTAGTACTGCCAGACACAAACAGCTATGATCACACCCTGAGCATTGCAGGGCCAACCACAAGACAGATTGTCAAAATGACCCCCCACTCAGACAGTGCCAATCACAGGACACATAGCCACAGTGGCACCCTGACCACGGCAGTGCCACCAATAGGACAGATGACCACAGGGTAAACAATGGCCACTATAGCAGCAATGTGAATACACTATGCACTTAATTATTATCCAGTGGTTAAAATTTTTAGCTATTTGGAATCAAATTTGCTTTGCTAACTTGCTTTCATTTTTTTATTTTTTTATATTAATTACACTATATTCACTTTGTATCCCCCCATAAGCCCCTCCCTCCTCCCCTCCTGATCCCACCCTCCCTCCCCCTTCTTCATGTATGCCCCTCCCCAAGTCTACTGATAGGGGAGGTCCTCTTCTCTTTCCTTCTAATCTTAGTATATCAGATCACATCAGGAATGGCTGCATTGTCATCTGTGGCCTGGTAAGGCTGCTCTCCCCTCAGGAAGAGGTGATCAAAGAACAGACCAATCAGATTAGGTCAGAGGCAGTCCCTCTTCCCATTACTAGGTAACCCACTTGGACGCTAAACTGCCATGGGCTACATCTGTGCAGGGGTTCTAGGTTATCTCTATGCATGGTACTTGTATGAGTATGAGTCTCTGGGAATTTTTTTAAATCTTTCAATAAGATCAGTAAATATTTGTTTTTATGGTACTCTAGGCATCTAGAAAACATGACCACAATTTTATTAAAAGCTGATTATTAGGTAGTGAATAAATCCCAAGATTGCAGAGTACTGTATAGTCACCTAATCTAATAAGCTATATAATAAATAAATAAGGAAGAGGAAATTGAGTCAAAGTGAGACATATCTTTGACTAGTGTGGATAAATTTCACAATTTATCCATTCTAAGTGGACAAGACTAGGACCAGAGAATTTCTCTAAGCAAACTTCACATTGGTCCTTGAACACTTGACAACTCAGACACAGTCGCTGAAGAACAACACAGTAGGATCCTTTTACTCTGTGGAAGGTCCTTGAAATAAACTAAATCTTAAGTGGATGATGTGGAAGAGACAGAAACAAAAGAGTAAAACTAAAAGATGGAAGTCCTATGATATCCTATGATCTGGACACATGAAATAGTAGGAAGAGTGGTGTTCCCCAAGAGGCCACTAAAGCCCTAAGACCCTTCACCTGTTTCTCATCTAACCATCTCTTTTTATGTATCCTCTGTCATATCTTTGTTTCATTGTCTATGCTTGAAACCCAGTTGTTCTTTTTTTTTCCCAGTTGTTCTTTTATAAATGTTGCTCAAAATAAACTGGACCTACCTGTTTCTTCAGGACTAGCTATGTGTCAGCCGGAAATGGGAATGGGACATAAACTGTGGAGCTGGATATTTCATAACTTGAAATAAATATTGAACTACTTTAAACACACACACAAGGGGTACAGTGATGATTTCATTCCTGCTTCACAGGTGAGTGAGGGCAAGTTATTTTGTAATTAGTAACTTCATCTTCACGATGCTATTTGCCTTGGAATTTTATTTATTTATTTACCTATCTATTTATTTACTTATTCACTTTACATCCTGAATTCACTCCTTCCCTCTTCTCCTCCCAATATAGGTCCTACCCTCCCATCCTCTTTTCCCTTTCCTTCCTCCCATTCTCTTCAGAAAGGGAAGCACTCCCCCAACAACCCACCCTGGCACATCCAGTCACATCAGGACTAATTGCATTCTCTTCCACTGAGGCCAGACAATGCAGGCCAGCTAAGGGAAAGTGTTTTGAAAACAGGCAATAGAGTCCTGTTCCACTTGTTAGGGAACCCACATGCAGACCAAGCTGCCCATCATTTACATAGGTGTAGGGGGGCTAGGTTCAGTCTATGCCTGCTCTTTGGTTGGTGCTTCAGTCTCTGTAATCCCCTATGGACATAGGTTAGTTGACTTGTTGGTCTTCTTATGGAGCTCTTGTTCATTTTGAGTCCTTCTATCCTTCCCCCACAAAAGCTCACCAAGCTCCATCTAATGTTGTATGTGGGTCTCAGCATGCTTTGACCTGCTGCTAGGTGGAGCCTCTCTCAGAGGACAGTTATGCTGAGTTCCTGTCCACAACCATAGCAGAGTATCATTAATAGTGTCAGAGGCTGATTCTCTCCTATGGGGTAAGGGGACTATATTTTAAATCATTTATTATAGGACCACTGGAGTAAACATCCCTCTTCATAAGTGCATTTCACTAAAGGTGAACCTCAATATTTCACCCAACTAACCCTGGAATCAAATTTATGTGGTAGCCAATTTTCTGCAGAGGTTGTGATTCCTAAGTGAATATTTGAAAAGAAGCACCTGATTATTCTAATCCACAACTAATCATTTCTACCCATCCCTTCACCGACCTGTCTCCCCTGGTGTCACTGGTGTCATGTGATACAATTTAGATAATTACTAGGCAGTATCAATGTGAACTTGTGAGAGAAAAAACAGCTTGAAATATCATTAATCCTAATGGTTCACTGAGGTCAAAATCAGGAAATGTTTTCTGGGGATTCCACTGATTGTTGCTGTTGCATTCTAAATAGTTAATGCAATTTCCTCACTTAAAATTTAATTAACACTGGGATTTAGCACACGGGAGAGTCTTTGTGGCACATTTCCAGTTGGCAGTAAATCCTCTTGGCCTCCCTCCTGCTTAAGCAAATCCTGTAAAGATGAAGTGCTTGGATGCTGACTGGCCATTTTCTTGGTTTCTGATAGAGAGAGTTTTGGCCCCAAGGTTACAAGGTCCAAGTGTGTATCAGAGAACAAACATTTTGCAAAAGATGACACTAAAAATACAAATACATTTCAAAGCTAAGGGGGGGGGCACAGTCCATTTTCTCTTGTGCTCAGAGGTCACTATAATGTCCTGTTGGATTTCATCAAAAATTGGTTAATAGTCAACATTAATTTATAATGAAATGCACCCAGACCAAGCACAGCGTGGTAGAGAATATACCTGGCATGACCATGGCTTTGAGTGTAGGTCAGTCAAGCCCCTTGTCCAACAGCCTTTCACAGGTTCAGCCTCCCCTCCAGGTGTGTCTTCCCCTGTTCTCAGTAGCCGGTTTTTCTCAGAGTCGCCAAGGAGCTGAGCTTGTCTATGGTCCACCTTGGATGCAAGTGATAAGAAAATTGATTTGTTTGTATGCTTTTTCAAGACAGGGTTTCTCTGTGTAGTCTTGGCTGTCATGCACTTGATTTGCAGACTAGGCTGATCTCAAACTCACAGAGATCCGCCTGTCTCCACCCCCCTAGTGATGGGGTCAAAGGTATGAGCCACTGCACCCAGCTGATAAGTAAATTGAAAGGTTAGGCTTGACTCACGACCCTCCTAAATGCTGGTATGGCAGACCTGTGTCATTGTTCCTGGCTTTGAGATAGGGAAACTGACAAGCTGGATGACAAAAGAGTTTTTTTTTTAATCTCTTTTGCTTTATTTTTTTATTTTTATTAATTATACTTTATTTACTTTGTATCCTCCCTGTAGCTCCCTCCTTCCCCCTCTCCCAATCCCTCCCTCCCTCCCCTTTCTCCATGCATGCCCCTCCCTAAGTCCACTGATAAGGGAGGTCTTCCTTTCCTTCCTTCTGATCCTAGTCTATTAGGTCTCATCAGGACTGGCTTCACTGTCTTCCTCCACTGTTGGTGGGAATGTAAACTTGTACAACCACTCTGGAAATCAATCTGGTGCTTTCTCAGACAATTAGGAATAGCGCTTCCTCAAGATCCAGCTATACCACTCCTAGGCATATATCCAAAAGATGCTCAAGTACACAACAAGGACATTTGCTCAACCATGTTTGTAGCAGCTTTATGTGTAAGAGCCAGAAGCTGGAGACAAAAGACTTTGACTCCAATCATGGTGGCAACTTTGGGACCTCCAAGAGGGAGCTATTGCCCTAGAGTAAAAGCTGTTATAATTGTACAGAAAGACCCCAAAGGCTGTTAAGCTCAGTACCCGCAGCCCCACGGTTCGTAGCTTTGAAACTGGAAAACCCAGGTGAAGTACTCTAAAATTCTGAGTCAGGAAAGAACTTAAAAACAAACAACAACAACAACAACAAAAGAAATGCACAATTTGTGAATGAGCCATGATTTGCTGAAACTAAATCACATGCTTGTTTCACACACTAGCATGCCAGCTCTTTCTCATTTCTGTTATAACTTTAGAATCTTCGTTGTCTGGCGCCTTGGTAATACATGTCTTAAAAACACCAAATAGCTACGTAAAGAAGCCACATGTAGATACATATGTATATGTCACATGTGCAGATGTATACAGAAGCCACAAGTAGACACATTCATTTGTGTACACTGCAGCGGCTACATGTAGATAACATGTAAATGTATACACATACAGATATGCATACTGTATATGATTTTTTTTTCGCAAAATGGACCAAATGAATAGACCAGTTTGATGTGATTTATGGATATTTTGGAAGAGTCTTAAGCAATGTTCTTCATATCTTTCCAGGTTGGAATAAACTTTAGACTCCTAAATGCCATAACTAGATGGGAAGAATATGGACACGCGAGCAGATATGTACATATCTATATGTACACATGTACAAATGTATACAGTAGGCACATGTGGGCATGTATCTACATGGACATATGTGCAGATATGTATAGAGTAACCACACAGAGATGAGTTCCTCTATATACACATGGACAGATATATACAGTAGCCACATGCGAACAAATACACACGGGAAGATATGACATGTAGCTATATTACAGTGCTGTGGGAAAACTCATGTCATGTCATCGTAACCATGTTCATTTCTCGCAGGCCCATTCAGAGCCTTTGAAAGAATTACTTCATTGAGAATCTTCAGAAGACTCTGGAAACATGGTGGAGGATTATTTTCCATAAATTTTCTACATCAGTGTTCTAGATCTAGTTGCCTTCTCCATTATTTTATGATTGATGTTTGCTACTAATTTTGTAAACAAGACATTTTTGAACTTTTACAAAGCGAAATGGCACGATGTTTCTTTATAACATGAAAGAAGAGATGTTTTTGCAAAATTCACTTAACATGATATTTTTCTCCAGAGTTTGCATTTCCGAAATATTCCTTCAAGATACAGTGACTATTAAAGAAGAGAATATTATCGAGGTTTTTAAAGTAGCCACATAAAATAGTATAAACTATGTTTATAAAAATAATGTATTTTGTTTTTATGTGGGCAAGTGAGATAAAGGTAGCATTATTTTACAATCTTGAAACTCATAAAAATATACTATTTATCAGCTTTTCTGAAGTGGGCAGATGAAATCCTGCCTGTTGAAGTTGGGTGAGAGCCCTGGCTCATGAAAAGGCATAGGAAACAGACTGGGGAAAGGGGGTAGGGGTGGGTGCAGAATCAAAAGCTTTCCAAGCAGAGGGAAGATCTTAAATCTAGTATGATAGATTGATTTGAGAAGAGGAACGTAATCCTCAGGTCCCAAGGTCAATGTAGACATCCTTCTCATTGCAATGACGCTATCCCACAAGGAAAGAACATTAGAGACAGACGTGTTCTTTAGCTCATCATTGGCGAGAAGTTTTGGCTGTTGCGATAGGACAGCTTATTTTAGAATAGCTCCACGAAGGTGGGAAATGTGGCAAAGTTCCTCACGTCATCAATGGACCAGGGAATAGAGAACATGACTAGAACCAGGCCGGGCATAACCCGTAAAAGGCGTGTCACTAACCAGGGCCCACATCGCACATTATCCTTAACCTCTCTGAACAGTGGCAACCACGTGTTCAAACCGTTAACCTGTTGACTCAGTCCACTACCCAGGGCCCACATCTCACATAACCTCTCTAAGCAGTGGGAATCTAGTGCTCAAAACGTTAACCCTAGCTCAGATTCAAAGCACGACATTCGGCAATTAATACATTCAACGTACTCTGGCTATGACAACACTATCAAACTCGCTGGAAACTTTTCATGAAGAAAGACTAAGTGGGCCAGAGTGAGTACCGCCTACAATCTATACTTGCCTGAAACTCGTCCTTTGAAGTTGGATTTTGTTTTTTTGTTTTTTGTTTTTTGTTTTTTTTTTCGCAAAATGGACCAAATGAATAGATCAGTTTGATGTGATTTATGGATATTTTGGAAGAGTCTTAAGCAATGTTCTTCATATCTTTCCAAGTTGGAATAAACTTTAGACTCCTAAATGCCATCTCTCTGAGGATGACATTTCTTCTACTTTGTCTGTCTCTCCCCATATTCACACACACACACACACACACACACACACACACACACACACACGCACACGCACGAATGCACACCACTCCTAAAATTTATGCCAGGTGAGAGATGACAGACTGTATCTCAGTTCCTCAAACTATATAAAAAAAATTAAAATTTCGAAATGGTAACTACCTTCAAAAAAAAACATGAGTATATTTTGACTCAGATTAGGAACTTTCATCTAGCAAATGCCAGCAATGATGTGGGTATATGGGTTGAAGTTGAATAATTCCCTGAAGAGATAACATTTGAGGTTTAACTCACTGGTAAATGTCAGCATTCTTTGTTACTTTTCAATTTACATTATATTGTCAAAATTACAATGCTCTTAACTTCTGCAAATTGAATTTTTGATTTGGATTTAAGGGCAAAATTCTCCTATGCAGAGATACCTCTTGAAATAAAGTTACAGAAAAAAATCATTGTTTCCTTTAATTTTTATATATTTGATATTTTTTTGACAAAAAGATAACTTAGCATTGTTACATAGTAATGAACTAGTTCCAGTAAGTAGTAACGAACTAGTTCTTCATCCAGTAAGAATGAAACGTCTTCGTTGTCACAGTAAGGCAAGTAGTGACAGGACTTGAAAGAGTGTTGAAGTACAGGAGCGTGGATGGGGATGGCCAGAATGAGGTTGTACAGTCACTTGTTTCTTGCCTCCTGTACTTAGTCAAATACACAATACAGGCAGGAGCACTTCAGGATATTTTACTACATTAAAGAGATAAAAGTCCCTTCTGGCAAAATCTATATACGCATAAATATTTTATTCAGAAAACATGTACTTCTGTTCCATTTAACATAACTGAGTCATTTCAAATGTCTTATCACCCCCAAAATATCACTTGTAACTGGCAATTATTAAAATCAGAAAAAAAGTAAATCAAATCATCCAAAAACAACAATTAGCACATTTTTTTTCATTTTTCTTTACTTTACATCCTACTTGTAGCCCCATCTCTCCTCCCCTCCCAGTCTCACCCTTCCTCCTTCCTGCCGCCCACCCCTTTCCCTCAGAAAAGGGGAGTCCTTTTCCCATCCAGCCCAGTTCACCAAGTTACACCAGGACTGAGCCTGTCCTCTTCCGCTGTGGCCTGGCAAGGCAGTCCTGCCAGGAGAAAGTGATCAAAAAGCTGGCAAGTGAGTCCTTGTTCAGCGCAGTCCCCACTTCCCTTAATATAAGACCCTCTTGAGGCTCAAGCTGCCCATCTGCTACATCTTCGTAGAAGGGCTAGGTCTAGCTTCTGCAAGCCCCTTTGGGCCCTAGTTAGTTGGCTCTGTTGTTCTTCTTGTGGAGCTCCTGTCACCTCCAGGTCATTTTATCTTTCCTCCTGCTTTTCCACAAGACACCCTAGCATCAAACAATGTTTGGCTGAGTCTCAGCATCTGTTTTGAAGCATTGCTGGGTAGCGCATCTCAGAGGACAACTCTGTTAGGGTCCTGTCTGCAAGTTTAACAAAGCTTCAGGGGTTCAGGGGTTGGTACTCTCCACCAGGGTAGGTCTTTGGTTGGGCCAGGCATTGGTTGGGCAGTTCCCTCAATCTCTGCCTTATCTGCTCCATCTTTATCCCTGCACATTTTGTAAGCAGGGTAAATTCTGGGTCAAAGTTTTTATAGGTGGGCTGGTGTTCCCCTCCCTCTTCAATTCCCCTCCCTCTTCAATTCGTTTTATGTCATGAAAAGTCCAGTATTTGGAATTCAAAGTCTATTTTGAACATGATGTGTAACTATAAATAAAATCTACTGTTTTTGTAACGTTGGGGGTCAAACTGAGGACCCTAAACATGCAGTCACTCTACCTCTCAACTACATAGTCAGCTCTTATTATTATTATTTTTTGAGACAGCATCATGCTAAGTAACCTAGGCTTTTCTCAAACTCACTATCCTCCTGTTTCAGGTTTTCAAGTACTGGGAGTACGTCTACCTACCATCACATCTATAAGGTCATGGGCTTTAAGGAATATGCTATATTCTGTTAAACATCAATAGTATCACTGAATTTAAGACAAATTTAAACTTCAACATAACAGCATATATGCTTTGTAAACGTAAAATATGTTTTCCACTTGTGTCTTCCTGAAGTGGGCTTTTGATCATAACATCTTCTAATTTAAGTAATAAGTGGCAGTAAATAAGCTGTTTGTAAACTCTTTGGCCATCTATATGCCTATATCTGCTTTTATAAATAATTGAGCATTAGATCTTTAAAAATCCGTAATAAATGTATTTGCAAAATTGTTAATCTGTACCTTTTATAACAAATAATTTAAAGGTGGTAAGAGTTGTTTTCAACTAGGAAATTTCTGGAGTACATTCTTCTCTAGAACTCTCTAGAAAAAAAGATACATGTGGATGCATTTTTTAGTTGGACAGTTTCAAGTGCTAGACATTTTGAGAACTATATATGAAAATTCAGCTTCTAAAAACTAACTGAGCCAAGTCCTTGAACTTTATAATGTCATTATTTTAGATTTCAGCAATCTCAACAGTGTCTAAGGGTCGTACATTGTCATTGTACTGTGTTCTTGGGCATCAATGTGAATCTTCCATCGACCGAGTTTGTCTCTGTCAGTCAGCTTCTTCATGCATGACTGGAACCAAGTCCTTCATTCTGTATGCTCTTTCATGGCGACAGCTGAAATTAGACAGAGATTCTTACTGTTGTTTTCTGGGAGCACCAAGAATCTTCTGCTTCTTTAATTTACAAAGACCCTTTCACACTTTCTGTGCTTCAGGGCATTAAGAAGTGAGTTCTTGGTTGTTTTTTGTCATTGGTGTTGTTTATTTGCTTTTTCCTGCTTCTCTTACTACAGTGATTACTAAGTCAGTTTAAACCAGCTTCCTTCCACTGCAGTGCAAGCATGTCCCTGCTTCACTGCTTGTCAGTAAACTGAATGCAAGATGCTGCAACATTCATCTGAGCACATGTCTGTGCACAACTGTGTTATGACTTGGCTGCAGAGAAGGCCAAAGTCTATGTGGTGTGAAGAGAGACTTCCTGTTCTACTTCCGATTTCAAGTACATTCTTTATTGCCAATTCATGTGCTGAGCAGCTTCCTGGGGAAACACAAAATACCACTGAGTCAGAACCTACCTGCCTGCCACTTTGCGGGTATTAAATGTCAGGAATACAAGACTGTGCAAGATGTAGAATACATATTCACAACTCAATTACTGTGTGTGGAGAAGAAGGAAGAAAAATAAAATTTAGAGAACACATGAAATGTTCAAAGCTATTTTGTAGTCGGTGATGGAGTAGAAAAACCAAGAGGAGAAGGATGAGCCATAGTATTGGGAATAACTTGCAGCAATCAGTAGCTATGTCTAGGCTATCAGTAGATCTTAGGGCTATACCAGAGTCCATAGTTGCTCCAGTTCTTGGGGGGGGGGTCAATCTGAGGCTCTCTGGGAAAAGATTAATTATAGATGGGCTTCTTAAAACTCTACTAAGAATGCCTTAGCTTGGGTCTCTCTCAATTACATGTCCAGATTAAAAAAAAAAAAAAAAAAAAACTTGTATACATGTTGACATACCTAGAATTTGACCGCAGGGCTCAAAAATGAGAACGTCCTAAAAATGAGAGAAGAAGGAAGGGAAAGCTAATTGGCTGTAATTATCAAAAGATCCAGGTCCTCGTGGCACAGGGTAGGCTCTGCAGTATGCAGACCTGGATTTGCAAATGATTATACTTGTATTTATTAATTTTGAGTATGAAGTACAGTTCACTCATTTAGAAAATATACTACAGTCATCATGTTACTTTTTTAATTACATGATATAATATAGTTGAATGTCAACATGATATCTTGGTTGTAGTAAGATTCCAATGCCAATGTTATTTCTCAAAGTAATTTAACTCATCCCAGAAGGAGAAAAAGAGTTAAACTATTGAAACATAGTTTCCAGACAAAGACGATTCAGACAGCCTAACATCATGGTATATATAATAAAGGCTAAAATGTGCCTGCGAAAAATTTGAAGGCGAGTAGCTATTTCAGCAATGAGATAAGTTAGATATAACATAAAGTTGCATGAATGCTCAGCATGTTACATTTTTTATTGTAGTAAAAATATAGGTTTAGTGGACTGAATGTTTGTGTGAGTCCAAAATTCATACAGTGAAACCCTAAGCCCCAAAGCAATGTTGCTTTGAAGTAGAGCCTTTTGGAGCTAACGTCATATGGGTGGAATGAACAAGCAGAATCAAGTGCCGCCCCTCCATAACATGAGGATCCAATGAGACAGCAGCTGTCCACCAACAGGCAAGAAGACTTCCAGCATCCGCTGCCTTCATTTTTAGTGTTCTACTCACCAGAACTTTGAGATAAGTGACTGCTTAAACCACAGCCAGAGTTATTTTGTTATGGCAACCCAAGAAGGACGTAAAAACTCGGAGTATAAAATTGACCCCTTTAGCTATTTAAAACCTGCAGTTAAGTGACAGTGTGCTTGTTTTTAATAGGGCAGCCATGACCACTTTCTATTTCCTGAACCATCTAATCATCCCAGCCCTGTGCTCACTAAACAATCTATTTCCTTCCTTGCTTCTGCCAGCCTTTGGTAATTATAGTTATCTTTTGTGCATCTATGCATTTGCCAGTTCAGGATTACCAGATCAAACAAAAACCATGCAGTTTCTTCTTTTGTGCTTTGCTCATTTGACACGTTTCAGAGGCTCATCCATTTTGAAGCATATATGGTGATTTCATTCCTTAAAGTTAAATCCTATTTTATTGCACATACATACCATATTTGTTGTGTCCATTCATCTACCAGCTCACAGATGGCCTCTTTCTATAGACCCCTCTGATTATCATGAAGGATGCCTTTTGTTGTATATGTGAGATAGCATTTGTTCAGGCATTTCTGCCTTCAATTATTTTGTACATATCCCTGGACTGGAATTTCTGTATTATAAGTGAAATATGTTCTACTTGTTACAAACCACTGTTTTGCTTTATGTGGCTGCTACACAATACATCTTTGGTCCAGCAATAGCCAAGCTCCTGATATTGTCATGTTCTGGTATTTATTATTCCTCATTTTCATATCAGCTATCCTACTGAATATAATGTGTCAGTTTCCTGCAAATTTAATTTGTATTTTCTGAGAAGTAGCAGTTACTCTGTGTAACTTTCTACACATTTGTAACTGTACATACTTCTCTGAAAAAATCTCTGACTACTTTTGAATCATGTTGCTTGGTTTTTGTTGTTGTTGTTCAATTGTAAGGGGTCTTTAAATACTATGAATCTTAAACCCTGAACAGTTTTTTTTTAATTCACAGATATCTTCCACCATTCTGTAGATCTTATATTCACTTAGTTCATATAGTGCTTTGTCTCACAAAATATTCAGTCTGTTTAAATTTCAATTCATTCATGTTTTTAACTTTTGATTTTGCTTTTGGCTGTGTATCTCCTTCTCCCTCCTCAGTGCTAGAGATCCAAACAAGGCAGGACCTTGTTCGCAACAGTCTAATGCCCAGAGAGCTGTAGTCCAGCCTGTGATATTATATCTTGTTATTCATGTTGGCATCTCTCTGTTCCCTTCTTTATGAGCTCTTCTACCTTCTGGACTGACTCGATCATTCAACATCTAGCAACATACATATGGAACCTAGCTGACTCCACGTTGAATTTACGGCCTCTTCTGGTGGTAGTGGTATGTGTGTGTGTGTGTGTGTGTGTCTATCTGTGTCTGTGTTTGTGTGTGGTGTTCTTGTATGTGTGTATGCATGGATGCATGTGTGCAGTGAGTGTGAAAATGAGAGGACAGGCTTCAGATACATTACTTCTTAAGTATTGTCTATACTGTTTGCTCAGGCATGGCTTCTTAATGGAACTAGAAGTAGCCAAGCAGGCTAGGCCAGTGATACCCTGGGACCCATTTGCCGCTTTTTCCACTATTGTTATCATAAAAATACATCAATACATCTGCTTTTTTTACATGAGTTTCTGAAGTCAAACTCAGGTCCTGATGCTCACTCTGTAACTGATAAATCTCCTCAGGCCTGCAATGACTTTTCTTTCCAAAAGGTTTTCCTCATGTCTCATACCATTCAGAGTAAACTTTAAGTGAACATTAAAGAGTAAGGAAGAGGTAGAGCCATTTCAAGTAGGAAAACAAAACAAAACAAAACTTCCAGTAAGATTTATTTCAGGAGGAAACAGTGTAAGAGAGAAAAATGTTTGGAGCAGTCAGTGCCATGGCTTCACAGCCGGGTGAAAACTTGTATATCTGGATTCTACTGGCATTTTGAAGTCCTCAGGAATTAAAATGATAAATAAGACACATGTAAAATGACCATTTAGTCAACATTACCAGAAAAAAATTCACCCAAATTTGCTAATTGATATTTTACAGTTGAGAAAACCTCTAACTTCTCGGCTTAGTGTACATCATGTGGGCAATGGGAAGCATCGAATTGGTCATAAAGTCTCTCAGAAGATATGATAACTTCCATCCAGGAAGAATACATCAAGAAGTCATCAATCTACATTTCTCTCGTTTCTTTTCCTTCCTTCCTTCCTTCCTTCCTTCCTTCCTTTCTTTCTTTCTTTCTTTCTTTCTTTCTTTCTTTCTTTCTTTCTTTCTTTCTTCCTTTCTTTCTTTCTTTGCATAAATAAAGTCACTGCAAGATTTTAAAGCATACTTAACAAAAGAAATGGGCAAAGACAAATGTTACCACACACATGTACCAGGAGGTAAAGATGAGCAGCATTAATTATCAAGTGAATTTATTCATACCCTTTCTGTAGTATTTCAAAAGTCAGTCAAACAATCAGAACTTATCACTTGAGCATAGTAACCCACATTGGTAAAACCCAGTGGTCTTTCTCATTCATTACACTTGCACAATCCAGAGCGCATGTGCTCAGAAAGAGTTACAGAATCCATCCCACAGGCAGTGCTAACATTTGATAGAATGACAATGGTATCATCTAGCTCAAGACTCCTTACAGAGAGCCAGCATTACCCTTGAGGTCTGTATAAGAGTTCTCACAAATGAGAAAATAGTACAGATATTTTGTTTCATTTCCCATTCTTTATCCAAACCAAGAACATCACATATCATGAAGACTCTAAAAAGCCCTCTGCTGGAGCTTCCACAGGGGACTGCCAATAAATATACCACCACTGTGAATGATGAACATAATTCTTACCATTCTATGTGGATGAGAAAATCTAACATATTCTAAGTGATGGGGGAAATCTATGAATACTAAAAGGCACTGTACTTAATCTTTCACTTCCCATTAAAAGAATCAGTTCTATATATTTGCTAAAGGCTTAATAGTGTAAAATCTTATTGCAGGATACATTATATTTTGCCACAAGACATCATTGCCATTGTAATTCTGATAGATTCTTAATTTAAAAAGTTAAAGATTGGAGGAATAATCTCCTTTAGAGGAATAAATATGCACCTGTGTCAGTGAAATCATCACAAAATACAACCAAAGGCTTTAAATGCCATTTAGCCAATGAGCACACCATATTTTATATAGTAAATTTATATGTGCTTCAAGACACATGATGAATATTTTATGCTGATTGGTAGGGGAGGAAAAGATAGCACATTAATCAAAAATATTTTATTATATAAGTGCCTCCAAAATAGACTAGATAGCATTGCACATATTATTCTAACGCCATTTAAATGGGTAGACTATTGCTGCCACTGAATTCACAGAACATAAGAAGTGCAATAAACATCACTGAGCTTTAAAGTAATCTGTAGGCTGCAAGCACATCCCAGCCAAGTGGCTTTTACTCAGCTACCTTTTGTATTTTGTGAGCATGGGCTTCAAACTCTAAGTGACTTTTCACCCAGTTGTGTCTCTGTTAAATATTTTCTTTTTAAATCAACATAAAAAGAGCTGCCAGTACAAGTGATTGTTTTACAATAGAATACTTCAACACCATATTAATAAACTATTTTGTTTCCAACATGCTGAAGCCTCATTCTAGAATAGATGTCATAAGCTTTAAAGTATTTAAGGAAGCGAAGAGCATAAGAAAGCTCTACCACTCCAAGAACAACATGCAGCATTTATGGTAGAAGATGAGATGGAAAGTAATGTTTGGGGAAAACATGAACTTTTAATTGAAAGTCTACATATAATGCTCTCCAGATTAAAGCAATCTTTGTTTTAAATCAGTCACTGGTCCTGGGGGAGAGAGTCTAAGATATCAGCAGTCTGAAATTATTAACATTACAAGAAATGAAGACATAATCTACTTAATGATAGGAATATGAAATAGGAAAAAATCAGTTTCTCACAACTATATCATCTTTATTTTTCCTTTTATTTTTTCCTTCTTTGGTTAGAATATTTTTTAGTAGATATGAGTCCATTTAATCTCAGTCATTATCATGGAATAATAATGTGTATTTTATATTTAGAAAAATAAACACTCCAGTGACCACAAATGCTTCCTCTGAAATACCTATGTGATCTGTCCTTCACTCTCTTCATGTTGTTAAATAGGCTAGAATATAGAGATTTTTAGAAGGGCCACAAGCTTCCAGTGACAAAGAAGATGAACTTGGCCTTCAGGATGAAAATACTGTCTGTCCACTCAGATCTCTTTCAAGAGAATTTCAGGTCAATAGACTAAAAGAACTTCTGCTCTCATCTTATACATTTTCTATCACACAATTAGAAAAAAAGCACTTCTGGAAGGCACTGCAAGGACAGAGAAATTGAAAGAAAAGAAGACTTAAAAAAAAAAGAAGTTGAAGGTTGGGCTTTGAATTGAAAGTGTTATATTCCCTGTAGCTTGAGAATCCCAGTATCAATATGACCTGATAAGGTCTTACTATGTTTTTTCTTGTATGCCATAAACCAAGCTATTACACACAGTGTTGTTAACCTGTGCCACAATTTAGCAAATTGCACTCATTTTTTTTCAGACCAGCATTGAAATTACTTCAAAGGTACTGGAAAGCCAAAAAGAACAATTATTCCATGATTATCTTGATCTCTTGAATGTGCAGAATTAGAATATCCCTCCATTACTCTTGGGAGTTCATTTTCTCTTCTGTTTAATATGGATTTGTCACTATGGTCTGGTTACTGAGAGATTATAATTCTTCACAGTAACTGCTTTTTTGCACGGAACTGTGACATACACAGCTCTACTCATGACCTTCATAGACCGTGTCAATGTGTGCAAAATTACAATTTAAATACTACCTTTTTATAACCACTTTATCTAAAGTTATTTCTTTGGACAGAGTAGAATTCTAAAGATTTATAGTGCTTACTAATTGGTAATATCCACAGTTGACTGCATCAATGTATATGTTGAAATATATGCTTGTAATTTCTTAACTAACACAAAAGGTTATTTAACTAAATGTAAAGACAGTCAAACAATTTCCCTCAGAACTAATTAATGGTAAGCTAAAATAAAGTATAGCAAAATGTAGTCAATTCTAGGTTTTACAGAATTTTTCTTTGTTATCTAAATTAAAATTTACAACAGAAGCAATAAGCATACTACTTTTAAAAGAATTTGTTGATTTTCTTCCGTTAGAGTTTGAGATTCTCAAGAAGAACCAATACATTGTCTCATCATTTAAAAATGATGAGCCTTCTAAACAAGAATGTGGTGAATCTCATTAATCCAGGAACTGGCTGCTTTGTGCTAAGACTCAAGGCCTGTGGCAAATCAAGTCGAAGCTATCATAATCAATTTTTCAAGGAGATAATAGTCTAGCAATAGTCACAGAGAAAAGCACTCTGAAATGTTCAATTTCACTATAAAAAAGCTCTCAAAAGACCAGAACAAATAAAATAATAGCAAATGTATGGGAAATTACTAAGACTTGAGGAAAATATTTTGCACAATTTCAATACATTTGGGATGGGGTCATTAGTCTCACGAAGTTAAACATATGTGTTTGAATCATACATTTAGCTAACATTGACAAGGTCATAGCTTGTCAGGATTTCCTAACCTGTGGCCATAACCTTGTGTCAAAACTTTGTCTTCCACTTTATGGAAATTCTTAAGAAAACACTGAAATATACTCAATGGAAAATGTCTAACTATGGTAAGTATTGTTCTGGGGTTACCTGACAATTTTTCTGTACTCATTTTTGGTCATGGCTTCTACACATTTAATGAAACCTAGTTTGAATTTAATAATACTTTCATTTTTTTGAAAGTTTCATACATTCACACAATTTAAATGATCATACATGACTACCTCCTTCCTTCTCCTCCTAATGCCCCTCATTGTTTATCCTTCCCAAATCCATGTTATTAATAATGCTTTAAATGACTAGGGAGATGTTCATTGGTTGAGAACACTTGTCCTTAATCTCTTCTGGAGGACGCAAGTTTGGTTCCCAGTAACATTTCAAGCAGTCACAACTATCTGTAACTCCAGCTCCAGGGATCCAAATCTCTCTTTTGGCCTCCTCAAGCACACACACACACAGAGAAACACACACACACACAAAGAGAGAGAGAGAGAGAAAGAGAGAGAGAGAGAGAGAGAGAGAGAGAGAGAGAGAGAGAGAGAGACTCAAATATTTTAAAGAGAATTCTTGAATAGAATTAGTTGTGCTCATATGTACATAAGATGTAGGGCCATCCACCAGGACATGAACAAACACCAGCATGCAAATTCCAAATGAGAATGCCTCTCTGTCCTCCTGACCCCACCTTAGCAGCCATTAGCTGCAATAGCTAATCTAAAAGAAGTGGGTCCACAGAGGTCCTTCGTACCTATGCAGAAATTCTGGTTTGACTTTGTTCAGGTAACCACAGCTGCTGTGAGTTGATTCAGGCAGCAGCAATGTCATATCTAGAATTCTGAGTTCAGCGAGTGTTTCCAAAATGAAAACAGATTTAAAATCTAATGGATGACTTGTCATCCCGTCGCTGTCCTTTCTATTCAGTTTCAGTAGTGGAAAATAAAAGCCTTTCATGTAAGATTTCAGTTTACTTTTGATCTTTTGTTGATTAATGGAAGAGCTCTACAGAATTAAAATCTAATAGGTGGGGGGGTCTCGGTTTTTGCCATTGTCTTAAGAATTCTTTCATATAGCCTGTATGCTTGGAGTTTATTACTCATTTTTTTATTCTTTTATCATATGGAGTCCATCAGTATAATTGCTGTGATCTAGTTCAAGTAATATGCATGAGGTAGTCTTTAGAATTACAACCCTACCACCTAAAAAATTTTAGTTTGTCATATAAGTTGTCATGATTAGGTGAAAAGATTTGAATCTTGCTTGCTTTGGGAATAGAGTCCCAACAGTCACATCTATGCCTCTATCTGTATATAATTCTTGGGAAAGAGCATATTAGCTTAAGGACAAAATACAGGTGCAGAAGAAGCAAAGGTAATTAGAGAAGTTTATGTAGCCATTATGTCGGTCCCCATCACCTCTTACCTCTTCTCCAAGGTCTAGCTCAACAAAGAATGAAGCTCAAGAAAACAATAGACGGGGATGGATCATTCTTCAGATCCATTCATGGAAAACTTGACATTAAAAAAGTTATAGCTAAAAATTAGGAAAGCTACTTCCCAGTATAGTCAGAATTTTCAAAAAAAGACACATGTTAAGACTGAGGAATTCTTTAATTGCTTTTCCAATATTTGAGATTACTGTATTGAGAATTATCTGTTTAGCTCTGTATATAATTTTTAAATTTGATTACTTTATTTGTTAGTGTTTAATTTAAGTTCTTTATATATTCTGCATATTAGCTCTTTGTCAGATACAGGATTGGTGAAGATCTTTTCCCAATCTGTAGACCGCCATTTCATTCTATTGATTGTGTTCTGTGCTTTACAAAGCTTTTCAGTATCAAGATGTCCTAGTGTTTAACTGTAGATTTTAGAGCCTGAGCTGATGTCGTTCTATTCAGGAAGTTGTCTCTTGTGACAATGAGTTCTAGTAGATTTAGTGTATCTAGTTTTATTTTGAGGTCTTTGATCCACTTGGACTTGAGTTTTGTGTAGGGTGATAAATATGGATTATAGAGAAATGTTCAACATCCTCGGTCATCATGGAAATGAAAATCAAAATGACTCTGAGATTCCATCTTACACCTGTTAGAATAGCTAAGATAAAAAACTCAAGTGACAACACATGCTGAGAAGGATGTAGAGAACAGGGAACCCTCCTCAATTGCTGGTGGGAGTGCAAGGTTGTACAACCATTTTGGAAATCAGTCTGGCACTCTCTCAGAAAACTGGAAATAGCCATACCTCAAGAACCAGCTATAACACTCTTGGGCATACACCAAAAAGATGTTCCACAGTAAAACAAGGACATTGCTCAATCATGTTCAGAGCAGCTTTATTTGGAATAGCCAGAAAACTAGAAACAACCTAGATGTCTCCTCAACTGAGGAATAAATATATTTTTTAATTATTTATTTAAATAAATAAAGGATTAAAATTTGTGGTACATTTATACAATGAAATACTAGGAAATCATGAAATTTGTAAGCAAATGGATGGAACTAGAAAAGATTATCCCCAGTAAGGTAACAAAGACCCAGCAAGACACACATGGCATGTATTCACATATAAGTGTGTTTTAGTCATATAGGACAGGATAGACGTACTACAATGCACAGACCCCAAGAAGATAAATCCACTGGGCATCTTAGACTTGGTATGGGCCCACTAGTTAGGGGAGTGGGGTATACCTCTGACATGGACTATGTTGCCTGCTTTTTGATCACTTCCTTCTGGTGGAACTTCCCTACCAGGCCACAGGGGAGAAAGACAAACTCATTCTTCATGTGAATAGATGAACTGAAGCGATGCAGAAGGGAGGGTGGGACTGGAAGGAGAAGAGGGAGGGACATATAAGGTAGATGTAAATTGAATTAATTAATAAAAAAGAAAAATGGAAAATAAGAAAAAAATGACTGAGGAATTCTCAGCTATTCTACACTGTTTAACACTGAATGAATAATACAAGCCTCTATTTAAATATCTGGCTTGTGTAAACTATTATGCTCCTATACTATCATGATTATAAGTCTCAGATAATTAGGAATAGTGCTATCAAGATTCAGCTATATACTCCTAGGCATATATCCAAAAGATGCTCAAGTATGCAACTAGGACATTTGCTCAAGCATGTTCTGAGCAGCACTATTCGTAATAATCAGAAGCTGGAAACAACCCAGATGCTTCTCAACCGAGAAATGGATACAGAAATTGTGGTATGTTTACACAATACTAGTCAGCAACTAAAAACAAGGAAATCATGAAATTTGACGAAAAATGGTGAGAACTAGAAAGGATCATCCTGAGTGAGGTACCCAGAAGCAGAAAGACACACATGGTATTTAATCACTTATAAGTGGACATTATCCATATAATATAAGATAATCATATTAAAATCTATACACCTAAAGAAGCTAAGCAAGAAGGAGGATCCTGGGTAAGATGATCAATCCTAATTCAGAAAGGCAAAGAGGATGTAGATCAGAAGAGGGAGAAAATAGGGAACAGGACAGGAGCCTACCACAAAGGGCCTCTAAAGGACTTTACCCAGCAGGGTATCAAAGCAGATGCTGAGACTCATAGCCAAACTTTGGGCAGAGTGCAGGGAATCTTATGAAAGAAGGGGGAGAGAGAAATACTTGAAGGGGACAGGAGAGCCACAAAGAGAGCAACAGAATAAAAAAAAATCTGGCCACAGGGGTCTTTTCTGAGACTGATACTCCAACCAAGAACCATGTATGGAGATAACCTAAAGCCACTGCGCATATGTAGCCTGTGGAAGCTCAATCTTCAAGTGGGTCACTTAGTAAGGGGAGCAGGGGCTGTCTCATGCATGAACTCAGCGACAGGCTCAATGATCACTTTCTCCTGGCCAGGTGGCCATAGTAGGCCACAGAGAAAGAAGTTCCAGACAGTCCTGATGAGATCTGATAGGCAGGGTTCAGATAGTAGACAATGAGGACTAGGGGATGAGCAGAAGAGGAGAAGAGAGAGGGAGGGTGGGGCTGAGAGGAGACTAGAAGGGGGCTACAGCTGGTATACAATGTGAATGCATTGTAATAAATAAATGAAAAAGGCTAGGAGACATGGGAAATATGTCTACGGCTGTTTTCCCTGCTGTGCACTCCATTTCCTCTATGAATATGAACATTTCATTTCTAAATTATTTTTAGCCTAAATCTTTTAAAATATAATATACAATATTATATTATTTTTACTGTTTATTTTTTTATTATTAGTTACATTTTATTAACTCTGTATCCCAGCTGTATCCCCCTTCCTCATTCCCTCCCAATCCCACTCTCCCTCCCTTATCTCCTCCCTGCCCCTTTCCAAGTCCACTGATTGGGGAGGACCTCCTCCCCTTTCATCTGACCCTGTTTTATCAGGTATCTTCAGGACTGGCTGCAAAGTCCTTCTCTGTGGCCTAGCAGGACTTCTCCTCCCTTGAAGGGTAGGGAGGTCAAAGAGCCTGCCATTGAGTTCCTGTGAGAAACAGTCCCTGTTCCCCTTACTATGGGAAACCAATTGGTTACTGAGCTACCACTGGCTTCATCCGAGCAGAGGTTCTAGATTTTATCCATACATGTTCCTTGGTGGAGCATCAGTGTCAGAAAAGACCCCTGGGCCCAGATGTATTTTCTCCTTGTGGAGCTCCTATCCTTTCCATGTCACACAAACTCCCCCTTCTTTCATATGATTCCCCGCACTCTGCTGAAGGTTTGGTTATGAGTCTTTTTTAAAATTTTTTATTAATTACACTTTATTCATTTTGTATCCCCCCATAGGCCCCTCCCTCCTCCCCTCCCAATCCCACCTTCCCTCCTCTTTCTGCATGCATGCCACTCCCCAAGTCCACTGATAGGGGAGGTTCTCCTTTCATTTCTGATCTTAGTCTATCAGTTCACATCATAAGTGGCTGCATTATCCTCTACTGAGGCCTGGTAAGGCTGCTCCCCCCTCAGGGGGAGGTGATCAAAGAGCAGGCCAGTCAGATTATGTCAGAGGCAGTCCCTCTTCCCATTACTAGGTAACCCACTTGGACACTGAACTGCCATGGGCTACATCTATGCAGGGGTTCTAGGCTATCACCATGAATAGTCCTTGGTTGGAGTATGAGTCTCTGGGAAGTTCTCTGTTTTCAAATTTTCTTGTTCTGTTGCTCTCTTTGTGGAGACCCTGTCCTCTCCAGCTCTTACTATTTCCCACTCGACCCTGAGATTAAGAGTCTCATGCTCTACTGACAGAGCTAGCCGGGCAACTGGTTATGAGTCTCAGCATCTGCTTTGATACACTGCTAGATAGAGTCTTTCAGGGGCCCTCTGTGGTAGACTCTAGTCCTATTACTTGTTTTCTCCTATGTCCAATGCACCTCCCATTTGTCTTTCTAAGTGAGGATTGATCATGCTGTCAGAACAAAACGACAGCCTACAGACTGGGAAAGGATCTTCACCAACCCTATATCTGACTGAGGGCTGATATCCAGCATATATAAAGAATTAAAGAAGTTAAAAAGCAATAAATTAATTAATCCAATTAAAAATGGGGTATGGAGATAAACAGAGAATTCTCTGTAGAGGAATATAGAATGGCAGAGAAACAGTTAAAGAGATGCTCAACATCCTTAGCCATCAGGCAGATGCAAATCAAAATGACCCTGAGATTTCACCTTACACCCATCAGAATGGATAAGATGAATAACTCAAGTGACAACACATGCTGGAGAGGTTGTGGAGAAAGGGGAACCTTCCTCCATTGCTGGTGGGAATGCAAACTGGTACAACCACTCTGGAAGTCAATCTGGTGCTTTCTTAGACAATTAGGATTAGCGCTTCCTCAAGATCCAGCTATACCACTCCTAGGCATATACTCAAAATTTGCTCAAGTAGACAACAAGGACATTTGCTCAACCATGTTTGTAGTAGCTTTATTTGTAATAGCTTTATTTCTAGAACCTGGAAACAACCCAGATGTCCCTCAACGGAGGAATGGATACAGAAATTGTGGAATTTTTAAACAATGAAATACTACTCAGCAATCAAAAACAAGGAAATCATGAAATTTGCAGGCAAATGGTGGGATCTAGAAAAGATCATTCTGAGTGAGATATTCCAGAAGGAGAAAGACACACATGGTATATACTCACTCATATAATCCTATAAAATGTGATAAACATAACGAAATCTGTACACCTAAAGAAGATAAACAATATTATATTCTATTTTATTTATTTTTTATTTTATTTTATTATAAAATATAATATGTGATATTATATTTTATTTTGGTTTTGAAATAAAGAGATAAAAATTATTCACATTTGTGGGAAAGATAAAGTAACAATAAACCTTGGAGACCACAGAGTGTGTTAGCTCCATAGAAAACAACCAGAAAAAAAGGTATTTTTAATTAAAGAAAATGACTTAGTATCTTATCTGAATCTAAAGTTATTTCAAATGGTATTAAAATTGAAATCTGAGAGAATTTTCTTTTAAAGGAAATATAGCCTAAGAGAAGCAGACCTCTGAGGTTGGTGGCAATAGACAAATACTAATGTCAATAGCAAAGAAAAAAAAAAGGTGTTTTAGACAGCTGAAGAGGATAGTCCAGAGCCTACTCTGGGGCTTGGTCCTGATTGAGATGTACTCTTTTCCCACTGAGTGCATCCTAGAGAACTGGAACATGGCCTTAAGAAAGCGAACTCAGGAAGTTCATAATGCACTTTCCATAGCACACATGGAAGAGAAGAGGGGAGATAGATGAGCAGTGAAGAACACCCCCTGTCATTGTCACATTATAGTTACAGTACAATGAAGGCAGAGAAGCCATGTTGAAAGTTACATGAGAGACACTTTCTCAAGCAAACCTATCAAAATACCTGCAGATTTCTTAACAAAATAAACATATTTTGTTCCAATATGGTGTGGAACAGTGTGTTTCAATTTCACAAGCCCAGATTAATTTTTTCCTTTATTTTTCTGTGAATTATAATTATTTAAAATTTATTTATTCACTTTACATTAGAATCATAGCCCCCTCTTTCTTTTCCTTCCAGTCCCACTCTCCTTTCCCTCTTCCCCATATTACCCCTTTCATTCCCCTCAGAAAAGGGGAGCCTTTCCCACCAACCCATCCCAGCACATCTTATCAGGAATCAGCACATCATCTACTATGGTGGCCTGTCAAGAGAGCCCTGTCAAAGGGAAGTGATCAAAAAGCATGCAAGAGTGTCCTTGTCAGAGACAGCCCCTACTCCCTTTGCTAGGGAACTCACATGAAGACCAAGCTGTCCATCATGTATGTAAGTTTAGGGAGCCTAGGTCCAGTCCATACATGATCCTTGGTTGATGTTTCAGTCTCCACCATGACCCCTAGGCCCAGGTTAGTTGGCCCTGTTGGTCTTCTTGTGGAGATCCTATTTCCTCTGGAAGAACTAAAACTTTTTCTTATACACACAAAGTAAAGGGCCTCCTAAACACTGAACCAGCACTCCAGAAATTTCATGAAGGAATCCAATACACTAAAGGAGGAGGTAACCACATGCAAATGTCACAATGAGAATAAAATTACTAGGGCATTAAACAAGAAAACTACCAAAAGTTATAAAAACAACAGAATGACTGGACTTAGCACACATTTTCCAATGATAACTTGGAATGTTAATAGTGTAAATTCTCAGTCAAAAGATGCAGACTGGCAGCTGGATTTAACCCAGGAACTATCTCTTTTGCCAGCAAGAAAAGTATTCCTGCTTAAGACAGAGCAGCTGGAGCTATATCAACACTTGACAAAATAAACATCAAGACAAATTTTATGAAAAGAGAAAAAGGATTGAAACATTGCTAGGAAGAACAATCCATCAAAGAGGTATTAAAATTATTAACATACATTCAGAAAATACTGCCACCCACAATTTTAATAAACAAACATTGTATGTGAAGGTACAGGACAAATAAAAAAAATCATGAGTATTTCTGAACCCCATTCTTTCTAACTTATGGATCACCCAGAACCCTCCAACCCCCCAAGAAAACTCAAGGAAAAACATTAAAGTAAAATAATGCCTTTTTATATCAAATGGTCTTAACTTTCTAAACATTGTAAGATACACAATCTTCTCACCAGTGTGTGGAATTTTCTGTAATGTAGACCACATAATAGAACACAAAGCAAGTCTTAGCAAATGTAAGAATTGCCTTCTATCTGATTATAATGGAATAAAGTGGAAATCAACAGGAAGAGAAACTAAAGAAAGTACAAGAACCCCTGGTGGCTGAACAAAACACTGAATCTTGAAGAAGTTTGGGAAGAACTCAGCAGCAAAATTGAAAAATTCCAGAACTGAATAAAAATGAAACACAATATATCAGATCTTGTTGGACAAAAGAAAGCAGTTCTGAAAGGGAAGCTGATAAGTATAAATGACTACATTAAAGAATCAGGAGAATTACAAATTGATATTTCAAGGTCTTAGAAAAATAAAAAGCAGCTAAACCCAAGATTAATGATTAGAAAGGAAGACTAAATATCAAAAAATCCATTGGTAAATTGAAAATTAAAAGAATATTGCAAAGAGTCAGTGAAACAGTTTTTTAAAGATTTTAAAGATAAGAATGATTGTCAAATGAGTAAATACACTAAAAAAAGGTACAAAAGACATAAATAAATAAAATTAGAGATGAAAGGGAATGCCACACAGAAACCAGTGAAATCCAGAGGATTAGGGGCCTTTTCTGAATGTCTCTATTACTAAAGTTAAAAAATACAAATGTTGATGGATTCCTAAATGCAGTGACATACCAAGGGCAGGTCGAAAAACCAGCTATGTGTTCCAAACAGGAATTAAGTATCTCCCAACTAAAAGAGTTCAGGCCCACGCATCTTTTGTCATTGCTGTTTTGCAAATACACACAAAAAATTATTATTAAGATTGAAATTGTGTACTTTAAATGCAAGTAAAATATTTTTTACTAATTATCCTGAAAAGCAAGTAGTATGTCTTGATCTTTACAATCATTGATTATCTCTTTCTTCCACTGATTAATTTATTCATTTCCTTTATATCCAGATCACAGCTTCCTCTCCTTCCTCTTCTCCTAGTCCCTCCCTCACATTTTCACACCTCCCATTTCCCCTTCCTTTACTCCTCAAAGAAGGAGAGGCCTCCCACTGATATCAACCACCCTTAGCTATCAAGTTGCAGTTGGACTAGGTACATCTTAGGCAGCTCAGACATGGAAAAGATAACCAAGGCAGGCAACAGAGTCAGAAACAGACCCCCCTCCAGTTGTAAGGGAAAACACATGAAAACTAAGCCCCACATCTGTTTCATATAGGTTCGAGGCCTAGGTCCACCACATGCATGCACTTAAGTTGGAGATTAAGTCTCTGTAAGCCCCTATGGGCCCAGTTAGTTTTTAAGTCTCTGTAAGCCCCTATGGGCCCAGTTAGTTTATTCTGTAGGTTGTCTTGTAGTGTACTTGGACCTCTCTGACTCCTTCAATCCTTTCTCCTGCTCTTCTACAAGGTTTCCCAAGTTCCACCTAATGTTTGGCTGTGAGTAGCCGTATCTGTTTCAATCAGTTGTTAAGTTATGTCTCTCAGAGGAAGTTATGCTAGGCTCCTGTCTGTAGGCTTACAGTTTTGCAAACATCTACTTTAATTAAGGTTTTTAAAGGCCTCTACCTCCCTTCCAATGCCCTGATCTTAGGTTGGAGATTAGTATCGAAAGAGCTGTAGACCTCTTTTATCTACTTCCTGCTGATTACAGTCATTGGGTTCTTTGGGACATACCAATTCAGCCATCAGGATACAAGCAGTCCAGACAAACAGGAAAATAGCAAACCACAACAGCAGCAGCAACAGCGAAACAATTCAGTAGAAGTGGCTAGACTCTGCCCAAATGGCAAAATGCTGTCAAAGTAGTCCAAAAAGTTCTCTGGAGTTTCTCTCTTCCAAGTTCAGTAAAAGATGTAAAGTTGCAAAGTGTAGCAATGAAAAAGCATAGAGATGCAGATCACTGTCTGTGGTCTTCTATTTATCCCTTCAAAGAGTCCACACAATAGTGTTTTCCACTAATAAAAACCATGCCCCTCCCACGAGGTAGTTTTCAGTTGACCAACATCTTGTGCCTTTTCAAAAAGGCTGTTTTCCATGGGGGTGTTTTTCCCAAGAGGACAAAACATTCCCACATCTCACACTTGGGACCCAAACAAAATCGTAGTCACAAAACCAAGTTTCCAAAGAAACGGGTAACTTCTACTTCATCTACAAGTATCAAATATCATTAATTGTGGGACACTGTTGCATTAGGTTGAAGTCAGTCTTCTCTAAATATCCAATTATTTGCACTTGCTGTGTTATGATAGACTCTCTTGAATCAGTGAGGTGTTAAAAGTCTTCCCTGAGCTGGGTAATCTCAGGTCTTGCAAGGAGCCTCAAAAAACCATCAGGGCAGATTACAAGCCTGCTTCTTCCCTAATGTTTGCTTCCTAGCAAGCATTTAGGAATTTCTAGAAATACCCCACCCTGTTAGGGATCATATCCAGCAGTGACCTTCATTGTGTTTGGAGATCCTGTCCACTTCCCACCCATAGAATAATTAAGTACTGTATTTTCCTTCTTGTGATAGGACCATTAAGTATCCCTGACCCCAGTGAATCAAACACATTCATCCTTAAAATCCCTCCCTCTGTCCAGGGTTTATATTGCCCTTGATTCCACATGAATAAAGTTTCTCAGTTTCTCACTTCATACCATCTGAGATTTATCATTTGTTCTCTGCTAGGTCATGTCTCATGAGGCATGTCCTTTGGCCCACTGGGTCTGGGCCTCACTAGGTCTGTATCTTGTCTGCAAGCTGACCAGGCATGGACCTTGGCCACACCTCTGCTGTGCTCATCACAGCAGCTTGATCAAGAGTTATAACATTTTAGCATCACCATAAGCTTTCGAATGAATGCCGGAGCTTCCATCAGTGACCTCTTGCTAAAATAGCTAAACTGTAACACTCTGTGGAAAGCCTTTTCCACATACAGGCTTAGCACACTCAGGCCTCACCTTAAGGCACTCTAGCTTCTCCTGAAAGAAACAGAACCCCTGTTCTCTGTCTGGAAGTCAAGCTCCAGGACTCCAGCCAAGATATAGGATACTGTAAAGTGGAGAACAAAAATTAAGTTTCGGGATTTGCTTTCTCTAATGGGATGGGTCACCACAAATTGGGTCAGTCACTGATTGGGTATTCCCTCAATTTCTGCTTCATCTTTATCTCTGTACCTCTTGTATTCAGGACAAATTTTGGGTCAAAGTTTTTGTGGGTGGGTTGGTGTCCCCAACCCACCGTTGCAGGTCGTGCCTGGTTACAAGAGGTGGTCATTTTAGGTTCGATATCATGCATCTTCACTGCTGAATTTTGCCAGACATTTAATGAGTGAGCCCCCAGGTCCCTTAAAATATCCCATAAAATGGAAAGGGAGAAATACTACAAAAATTCAACTTATTTATTTAATCATTTTATTAAAAAAGTTTTTATATAATAAATTCTGACCACAGTGTCCTCTCCCTCATCTCCTCCTCGAGCCTCTCCACCTACACTACCAAACAACTCCAAGTTTCTTTCTGTATTTAGAACACAAACCTGCAAAACACATACACCATAAAAGCACAAAATTGGAAACTACAATATACAAGCAAAAATTAGTAACAACAAGCAAAGCTATATGTGAACAAAAAGAATCTCCAAAAACACCACTGAATTCATTTTGTGTTGGCCATCTATTCTGGGCATGATGTCTTCCCTGAAGTGTGGTTTATATACCCAGTGCCAAACTTATTTTATAAACCTAATATTAAAACAATTCCAAAACCAGTTAAGCACACAACAAAGGAAATTGTGGCCAAATCTACTAATAAACAGTATGCAAACATTCTCAATAAAATTCTTGTAAACTGATTTTTAAAATAGCATACTAAAAAAATAACTTGGTATGTCCAAATGGGCTTCATTCCAGAAAACATGAAAACCCACCAGTGCAGGACATCACAACAGAAAAGATGCATGTAAACGGTCATCCTAATAAATATAGAAAAGGCTGTTGACATCATACAATATTTTTTCAGGATAAAATTTTTTGTTTTTTCATCATTGGGATATAGATTACTTGGAAGAGTTTATGTTTTCTTGAAACTTTGTTTTCTTCTAATACATTCTGATGATGGTTTTGCTCCCCCCATTTCTCTGAAATCCTTCCAAACTTCCCTTCCTCCTAATCCACACCTTTTCTGTCTCTCCTTATAAAACAAACCAAAGTCATAAACCAGGTCTTGTAAATTGGCTCAGGGATTAATGTGCTTATCACCAACCTTGGTGATCTGAATTTGATCTCCAGGACTCATATATGGACAAAAAAAAAAAAAAAAAACAACCCACACAAAAAAACTGACTCCTGCCAGTTGTACTCTGACCTTCAAACATGACCACATGACCATTTCATGGTTATTTTGGCACAGTTTCACAGTTTCAAACTAATTATGCTTTTGAGGCTGGCTTGTAGATCCTGATATCTTGTCACTACCTCCCAAGTTCTAGGATTACAAATACCACTAAGCTCAACTTCTGACCTCTATGTCAATAGACATAGAAACAAATGTTATGAATTACATAAAATAGCATCCTACAGAGAATTAGCATAAAAACTGGCAGAGTTCATTAGAATACTCAATCTTTTTTAACTTTTATTAATTACACTTTATTCACTTTGTATTCCCCCATAAACCTCTCTCTCCTCCCCTCCTAAAACCACCTTCCCTCCCCCTTCTTCATGCATGCCCCTCCCCAAGTCCACTGATAGGGGAGGTCCTACTCTCCTTCCTTCTGATGTTAGTCTATAAGATCTCATCAGGAGTGGCTGCATTGTCATCTTCTGTGGCCTTGTAAGGCTGCTACCCCCTTAGGGGGAGGTGATCAAAGAACAGGCCAATCAGTTTATGTCAGAGGCAGTCCCTGTTCCCATTACTACATAGCCCACTTGGACACTGAACTGCCACAGGCTACATCTGTGCAGGGGTTCTAGGTATCTCCATTCATGGTACTTGGTTGAACTATGAGTCTCTGGAAAGACCCCTTTGTTCAAATTTTCTGGTTCTGCTGCTCTCCTTGTAGAGTTCCTCTCCTCTCCAGATCTTACTATTTCCCACTTTTTTCACCTTACACCTATCAGAATGGCCAAGATGAAAAACTCAAGTGACAACACATGCTGGAGAGGTTGTGGAGAAAGGGGAACCCTCCTCCATTGCTGGTGGGAATGTAAACTGGTACAACAACTTTGAAAGTCAATCTGGCGTTTACTCAGACAATTAGGGATAACACTTCCTCAAGACCCAGCTACACCACTGCTAGGTATATACCCAAAATTTGCTCAAGTACACAAGGAGGACATTTGCTCCATCATGTTTGTGGCAGCTTTATTCGTAATAGCCAGAACCTGGAAACAACCCAGATGTCCACCAATGGAGGAATGGTTACAGAAATTGTGGAATTTTTACACAATGGAATACTACTCAGCAATCAAAAAGAAGGAAATCATGAAATTTGCAGGCAAATGGTGGGATCTAGAAAAGATCATTCTGAGTGAAGTATCCCAGAAAGAGAAAGACAAACATGGTATATACTCGCTTATATAGACCTACAAGATATGATAAACATAATGAAGTCTATACACCTAAAGGAGATAAACAAGAAAGCAGACACAAGATAAGATGATCAATCCTCACTTAGAGAAACAAATGAGATGTGAATTGGACATATGACAGGAGTCTGCTGCAAAAGGCATCTGAAAGACCCTACCAAGCTACCAAGCAGCATTTCAAAACAGATACTAAGACTCATAACCAAACCTTCGGCAGAAGGAGAGTTAGTATGACGGGGAAAGGATAGACGCCCACAAGGACCAAATATATCTGGCCCCAGAGGTCTTTTCTGAAACTGTTTCTCCAACCAAGGACCATGTATGGATATAACCTAGAACCTTTACTCGGATGAAGTTCATGGTAGCTCAATAACCAATTGGTTTCCCATAGTAAGGGGAATAGGGACTATCTCTGACAGGAACTTAATGGCAGGCTCTTTGACCTCCCCACCCCCCAAGGGAGGAGCACTCCTGCTAGGCCACAGAGGAGGACTTTGCAGCCATCCCTGAAGATACCTGATAAAACAGGGCCAGATGAAAGGGGAGGAGGTCCTCCCCAAGCAGTGGACTTGGAAAGCGGCAAAGAAGAGATGAGGGAGTGAGGGTGGGATTGAGAGGGAATTAAAAAAAAATAGACAATCTTAAGAAACTTAGATAATTTTCTGGTGCACCAAGGAGAAAACATGACAGGTCATTCCCTTTAATCTTCATCTGTTTCTTCTGTTTCTTAGAATACTATAACAGTCAACAGGTATACTAGTTTTACATATATGTATATATATATATATATATGTGTGTGTGTGTGTGTGTGTGTGTACATATATATATACACATATATATAATATTTTAACTTTTATTTATTTATGTATGAGTATTCTGTGTGCATATATGGTCTATGCCAGAAGAGGGTTTCAGATCCCATTATATTTGATTGTGAATCACCATGTGGTTTTGGGGAGTTGAATTCAGGACCTCTGGAAGAACAGTCAGTAGTCCTAACCACTGAGGAATCTCTTAAGCCCCTTGATATATTATTTTCCTTACTAGAGTTCAGAGAAACATGAAGTAAATTTATAACCTCTCTAGTTAATGTAATTATTTCCTCCCTCTTCTTTGATATAAGAGCCATTTGTATTCTTAACTTGTGAAAACTTGCATGACTTTTTGTATACATCTGAAACCTCATTCCAAATTCTAAATATTTCATCAGAAGGGTCATCTCTAGTTTGTGAGATGTACAATCAAAGTCAGCTATGTCTTTAACACAAGCGTCACTTTTTGGATCAAGGTCATTCAACCCCTCTTCCCCTTGAAGGACACAGCTTCTATGTCTGAATCATATCTATGTGTAAAGCCTCTCTAAAACTCCCTATTTTAGCTTGGTTGGTTGGTTATATTTATTTCAACATTGTTACTCCAATAGTAGATTTAAGTAATGACTATTTTTTGCCCAATATTTTTTATTCCATAAGTCCAACTATTGTCAACTTAGCTACAAAACCATGTTCCCTGGGTGGAGCCTTCAATATGTCCAAGGAAGTTGTCAGGGAAAACTGTGTTATAGAAGGGAACTTCAGCCCATGTCTGAAACATCTAACTTCCCATGTTCTAGAAGAAGAGGATATCCTGTTCATATGGTGAGAAAGCAGAGGGGTAGGTAGAGACTCAAACACATGCATGTGTACACACATATACCACATACATGCTATACATGCATACACAAACTCACACACACACACACACACACACACACATTGTGGAGTGAATATAATCTTTCCAGTAGGCAGTAGTTTTTGTTCAGTGCAAGTTGAAGGACAGCTCAGAACCCACATAGGAAATGAGATATACTGATATTTAATAAATATGATATGGTCTTGTTTTAAAGGGATAGGAAGAGAAGAGGTGTGCTAGTGGTCAAACCAGCCATTTAAAAAAAGTGTATCCTTGGTTGGGTTTATTATATTAATTATAGTTTATTCACTTTGTATCCTAGCTGTAGCCCCTTCCCATCCTCTCCCAATCCCACTCTCCCTCCCTCATCTCCTCCCATGTACCTCCCCAATTCCACTGATAGGGAAGTCCTCCTCCCCTTCCATCTGACTCTAGCTTATCAGGTCTCTTTAGGACTGGCTACATTGTCCTCCTCTGTGGCCTGGTAAGGATACATCTCCCTCAGGGGGAGGTGATCAAAGAGCCAGCCACTGAGTTCATGTCAGAGACAGTCCCTGTTCTCATTACTAGGGAACCCACTTGTAGACTGAGCTGTCATGGGCTACATCTGTGCAGGGGTTCTAGGTTATCTCCATGCATGGTCCTTGGTTGAATTATCAGTCTCAGAAAAGACCTCTGTGCCCAGATATTTTGGTTTTGTTGCTCTCCTTGTGGAGCTCCTGTCCTTTCCAGGTCTTTCTATCTCCTTCATCTTTCATAAGATTCCCTGCTCTCTGCCCAAAGTTTGGCTGAGTCTCAGCATCTGCTTTGATACACTGCTGAGTAGAATCTTTCAGAGGCCCTCCATGGTATGCTCCTGTCCTGTTTCCTGTTTTCTCCTTCTTCCCCTGTCCATCCCATTTGTCTTTCTGAATGACGATTGATCATCTTACCCAGGGTCCTCCTTCTTGCTTAGCTTCTTTAGGTGTATATATTTTAGTATGTTTATCCTATATTATAGGTCTAGTATCCACTCATAAGTGAATATATTCTGTGTGTGTCTTTTTGCTTCAGGGATACCTCACTCAGGATTGTCTTTCCTAGCAAGGGGAACAGGGACTGTCTCTGACATGAACTGAGTGGCTGGCTCTTTGACCACCCACCCTCTGAGGGGGGTTAGCCTTGCTAGGCCACAGAGGAGGACAATGCAGCCAGTCCTGATGAGACCTGTTAAGCTAGAGTCATATGAAAGAGGAGGAGGACCTCCCCTATCAATGGACTTGGAGAGGGGCATGGGAGGAGATGAGGAAGGGAGGATGGGATTAGGACGGAATGAGGGAGAGGGCTACAGCTGGGATACAAAGTGAATAAGCTGTAATTAATATAAAAATAAAAATAAAAATTTAATTTAAAAAAGTGTATCCTGCTGTTTTCCTTCATGCCACAATCAAATGTGTGTCACCAGCTTGGGTCGTTGCCAAAGTATTACCAATAGGGCCCTCATGACAATGAAACTTAAGAGAATAGTTTTGTTGTTGTTGTTTAAGCATGGTATAGCCATGCTCTGGCCCACTGTTTGACATTTGGAAGGCACTTCATCAACGCTTTGACATAAAACATTAGAAACCAGAATAAGGAATTGTGTAAGAATTGGTTCCCTACCGTTTCGTAAATGTGATAAGCTCTATTAAAGCTTGTGTATTGTTATCTACTCCTAGCCTAGGAATAATATTAAAATTCTTAATAGCAATAGAAAAGAGTTATTGCACTTTTGGAACTGGACAGGAAGGTTAAAGAACTGGAATGTGTGACCCCATTAGCAGAATATAGATAACTTAAGTGTTCTCTGAATGTTCAGCATGTCGGGCTCTATGTTAATTATTCTGTTCACAACATCTCTTGAAGTCCAAACTAATGAGAACAGAGAAGCAAGGTTATCTAGGGAGTGGCACATTTCTCCTGAGGGAATGGCTGCTGTGGTTATCTGTCAGGAATCTGGGAAAGCCTGACATACATACAGTGGGCGAGAAATATTTTAGGAATCAAGACCAGTGTGTTATTATTATATACAAGCATCCGATGTATTATGGGCAGGCACTGTTACAAAGGATTTTCCTTAGTATAATTCCAAAGTTTCTAGAATATTAGCCCTCTTCTCAAATATTGAGGTGTTCTCAGAAGATATAAGTATGTAAACACATTATGTCACTTAAGAGTTTATGAAATGCGGTTTTAAGATGAGTCCCATTAGACAATTCTAGTAATAACAATGTTATTATGCAGCAACTTTCAGAAAAAAAATGTATTCCTTAAATCTAGGCAGACTTCTCTAGCCTTTAATGTTAACAATAAAAATCTACAGGACTGATCAAAAAATAATAATCATTTTTAAAAAGAAGGTAAATAGGTGAAAGGAGCTTGCTCTTGCAAAAATGAAATAATCATCATAATGCCAATACCATGTCTGTGAAGCACTACATGTTTTAAAAACTCTTATACATTTTTTTTTGTCAATAAAATTGGGCACTAGAAGGATTCAGAGGTGGCTGGTGAGATGGGTCTGTAGTTTAGGGTATTGCTGGCACCCAGAGAAATCTGAGCTCTATCCTGGGATTCTCAGAACAGAAGAAAGTAATTGACATCTTCAAGTTGTGCTTACACACACACACACACACAAATAAATGTCTTTTAAATTTTTCAAATGTTAGGTAATTGCATAAAGTTGGTCAAAGTCAGAGAAAAGGTAAATGTTAGTGTTTAGCTTAAGGTCCAATATTAGCATGCCACTGTTTTCTTTCTGAATAGAAAATATAACAGAAATTTTTAAGACAGGAGATAAATCCAAACAATTAATTCACATGTTGATTATCAAACGTTCTGTTCTGTAAGCATATATGTGTATGTGTGTGTATTTTAGGCAAAACAGAAATATTCTATTTCATTTTTTATTATTTTTCCTTGATACATATACACAATGTATATCATTATATTTCTCTATCACTATGCTCTCAGAACCCAACAATTGCCTGCCTGTTCTTCATTAGAAAAAAATTAAACCATTGTCCGGAGTGGAAAAACAAAAACATCCTTCCAGGACAAGCAATTTTTGTAATTTGGATGGGATGTTTATATGAAGTCTTCTTGGCTCTCCTTGTTGTCTCAGGAGTTCCCATTCTGCAGCCTCCTTATGATCCACACTCTTGCACAAGAATAAAATCATCTCTACTTAGAAATTGCAGACTCTTTCAAGGGCACATTCTACATGCGTCTCAGGATTATAGTTGCAAAATAAACATGTCAATATCTTAGTGAGCAAAATACTTTCATAGACCTTACAGGACCATTCAGAATCTTCTGGATTCTACTAATGTTGTCTTCCTTTGTTAGAAGAAGAGTGAGGCTTCCCTTCACTTGGGTGTGGGCACACAAGCTGTGTCAACTGTTAGGAACAAAATTGTGTCCACTTAAAATATAGTGGACATGATTTTACTTGGATAAGAGCCTTAGAAAGAGTTCACATGGGTGGGCTTCAATCCAATTGGACTGCTACATCTTGTTATAAAACAAGAGGTATATTAAATAGTGACGCCGAGGAAAGTCCATATGATGAAAGGACCCTCTTGTTGTTGTTTGGAGATAAGGCCTCTTGTAGCCAAGTTTGCTTCCCTTCCAATGCTCTATATAGCTGAGGATGACCATAAATTCCTGGTCCTTCTGCCCTACCCAAGATGTGCCACAACAATCTTTCAACCACTCTATTTATAAATAGAAAAAAATACTAGCTTCCCTCTCCTCTGTCGGAGTAGATGTCTCTGACTATATGACATAGATCTGACAGTTTGCAACGTGGTCAACCTCTTTGGTACATGCTTCTCTCCTGACTCTTTCCCTTGGCAATGATTACTCAAGGTTTATCTGCAAGGACAAGGTACCAAGATGACTTCTCACTCACAAAACGGGCATGTATTCTTCGACAGTTGTCCCAGAGGAGAGCCATACATTTTAGGTTTCATCATCAGCCTCAAGAGGCTCACTAAAGTTGCAAAAGATAGATGGCCTCTGCCTTTCTCAAGACCACTTCTGTTAGTGGGGACTGGCCGACATCCAGGTCAAAATTAGGAAGAGGGTCCTTTCAGTCCTGATGAGATTTAACAAGCTATGGGCAGACGGCAATAGTGGAGAACTCTCCCTTTCCAAGGACTAGGGGAAGGGGATGGGAGAAAGAGGGAGGAAGGGTGGGACTGGGGGAGCTGAAGAAGGGGACTTCAATCAGGATATATAATGAATAAATTATGAGGAAAAAAATTTAAAAAGTGTTTGTTTTTAAATTTCACTATAAATAATACACAGTGAAGGCTCAAGTTTTGCATCATCATAGTACTCAGTGCAATGGGATATTAGACTACAAAGTGTAGAAAGTGAAACCAAAAGTACTGTTAGGGTATTTGGGTAAGTAAGAGATGGTTAGCCTCCATTTGTGGCTTTCAGTCTGAAGGATTCTAGAACGAAAGAAGAGAAAGAACAATGCACCTGTATGTTTGATACTCCCTCCCCACCCAGGTAGAGAGACTGACACACCTGCAGGGAAGTTTGTTGTATGATTTTTACCCCCCAGAGAGCCCTTAGGGCTTAAAGAGGCAAACAGTACACTTGATTCTGTCAAGGCCCTTGCTTTTCTCTACATGCTTCCCACCAAATATTTCTCACTGGTATTTCCCACAACATGCTTCTCACTACGTGCTTCCTACTGCATGCTTCCTACTATATGCTTTCCCCTGCATGCTTTCCATTGCATGCTCCAGGAGAGGGAAAGCAGGTGCAAGAGAAAGATCAACAGACATATTTTGAGCCTGTCTTGCAGGCAATACCATACGTGCATTTGAGACTGCAATTCACAGCCAACTATTTATAAAATGCTGATATTCTCAGTGAAACAATATTTCCTTAAAACATGGTAAGATTTCTGATGTGCATGGCAATAAAGAAAACATAAAATAGGTACAAAATAATACCACTTCCACTACACAGCATCTTTCCTTGCACATTGAATGTGTTTACAAACCAGTATACGTGAGCCTCTCCTTGACTCAAACATATTCCAGTTCTCTACTTACCCGGATTTTTGGGGGAGGGCAATCTCAGTGGATAGCAATTGTAATGTGTTCAAAACTGAATTTATTATCTTAGCATCTCCCCAGATCTACTTCTCACCCAGCGTTCCCTCTGCTGGGGGTGGGTGTGATCAGTTACCATAGCCAGAGGAGTCACCATGAGAGATCCTCTCTCCACCACTGAGCCCCGGAGACGTAACTTGTTCTCTTCCACCACATGAGTGTTCACACTTCATCCCATTGACATGGATCAGTATACTGGCTGGCTGCCCAAAAAAAGTCTTCCTCATTGCTCTGCTGACTTTTTTGTCACTCCCAGAATCCAGAGCTCTGGGAATTGTCCTAAAATCTTATTTGTCTATTCTAAAGATTTTTTTTCACATGAGTGGACTTTCAAGTATTTTTAATTTGTGTCAGTATGAAATACTTCTCAGGCCTCCTGATCTTCACTGACACGGTATTGCTGATCAGCACTGAGGTGATGTGAATGGATCATCTCTTCATTTCTAAAAGCTACAAGAGCAGGAGCTTCTCCTCACAGGGGAGAAGGGGACACCAACAGTGTCAGCTTCATGAGTGAAATAACATTTTTAAAGTAGCCACGTTTCTGATTCAGACAACGGTACACCAATCCTCCTGTTCTGAAGCAGTTATCACTGTGGGCTTGACAAACTGTAAATGAGTGAGGATAAGTGAAGCAGTGGAGCCACTTCTCCGAAAGAGATGAGTCAACAGACATTTTTACACCAGTTTAACAACCTTACATCAAATCCTAACACCACATTCTCAAGTTATCACTTTCCACAGGGGCTGAATATCCACCCCCTCCTCAATGATCCCATCTTGATTTTCTCAGCTTTTAACTATCAAAATCAGACTCATTTGTACATCTGAATATGGCTGTCGGGGAATGTGTATTTCTTTGTCCACACTTTTCTGGAAAGAACAAAGAGCTCCAATCAAGAGATCAATTCACTTCTTCATCCCTTCATCCCTATGTCTCATAATAATCACATTTAAATTAAATCAGGAGATTTTTACCCCTACACAGAATTGCAGGTCAATACTGGCTTAATGTGATGGATGAAACCTGTAGGCAGCTTGTAGTCAGAGCTGGTCACCATCTTCTATGTCTTTGCTCTGCAGATACCATGCTTAAAATTCTATCAGATGGAAAGTCTCCATCTACTGTCAACAAATAGTTCCTTAGTCATAAGATATCAAGAGGAAATCATATTTACCTAAAAGAGGTCTCTGAAAATTCAAGCAGACTTTGGGAACTATGGCTTTAAAATAAAGACGACCCTCAACTTACAATGGCCATTTGTTTTCTTTCAATTTATTATGTAATGAAAGCAACACAAATGGAAATGGAACCATACTTAGAATTTTAAATTTGATATTTCCCCCCAAGCAAGTCTGTACAAATCAAAGGTCATATTGATTTTGTATGAATTATAAAAACCTCTCCCTGTTCTGGACACTGGCAGCTAGCCTTTGATCCTAGACAGTCATATGATCGCAAAATGAAACATGTGTCTGTGTATAGTCAGCTTTCCCTCTAAGGTAACATATAAGGTTGAGGTGCTTGTGTTCAATGAATTTTCAAGGTCCAGGATATTCAAGTCATGATGGGATTGTCACGGCTGTTATAATTTGAGTGTGAAATGTCCCTGATGAACACACAGGTTTGAACATTTGTTCACCAGCACATGGCACCGCTTTGAAAGACTGTAGAACCTTTGGGGAAAGAGTCCTCCTGGCAGTCATATTAGAAGGAGCTCTCTGCTTCTGGTCTGCTACCTGAATCCTCCATGACTGGGTAACCCAGGGCTCCCACTTCCAACTAATCAGTCCATTCCCATATCTTTCCCAATGTAGTAGACCATACTCTTCAATCAATGAGCCAAAAAAAAATCTCCCTGAACTTACTTCTGTAGGGTACTTTGTCACGGAGTCTAAAAAAGAACCTAAAAGAAGGGTGTAACTACATTTTAGGGTTAGGCAATGTACTAAGCACCGGCACTTTGTTCGCAGAGAGAAATGGCTACATTACTAGTAATAAGTATTTAATGCTTTTAACAAAAAGTATGCTTTATAAAACATTAGCAGATGGCACTTCTATCTGTTAGTTGTTCACAAATTTAACTAGATAATAACTCATGGTGTAATTTTCTTCCCTCTTGCAGAAACCACATTGGTTTTTGTTGTTGTTGTTGTTTGCTTGCTTGCTTGCTTGTTTTTAAGTTCTTATTGACTTGGGCTTAGAAAGCAAATATAGGGATTAAATGAAAGACAATGAATGATGAGCAAAGTGTATTGGTGATCTCAGGACAAGTTGTCAAATAGTCTGTATGAGGAAAACAATAGACAATAACTGTAAGTCAAGTTTGTTAATTTTAATTTTAAGGAATCACTTACTTCTACTTAATGCATACAATTGTCTTGCCTGTATGTATGTAAGGGTGCTTGTATGTCCATGCATACCAAATGTGCTCATCAGATTCTATGGAACTGGGGTTAAAGATGGTCATGAGCCACTGTGAGGGTGCTGGGAACAGAACCTAGGTCCTCTGCAGGAGCAGTGAGTGCTTTAAACCACGGAGTGACCCTTCCAAGACCTAGACTTAATTTTATTGAAACTGATTGACTCAATGTTTGATTAATCAGGATATATTTTATATATTCTGTTATATCATTGCTTTTTCTTCTCCTTTACTTTCTTTTTCTCTATGCTTCTGTGCCTTCCCTTCTCAATCTTCCTTTTCTCTTCTCTCCTTTTGATCTTTCCCTTTTTCTCCACTTCTGTTTTCTTCTGTCCTTCTTATTCTTGTTTCTGCCCTATTCTGTACTTGTTATCTTTATGATTATTAAGGCATTGATTGTACAAATGGATTGATTTCATTGATATTCTCATAAGTGCATAGTATATGATCATTGATTATGTACTCTACAGTATTTGCAGAGTGTCAAGTTTTACAAGAATACTTTTAGTATATTTTAATTCATTATTTGTTGGGAGTTGGTCTGTTGCAATGTATTCAAATACTGTTTTCAGTGCCTTGAGATCTGGTTACAGCCCTGCCATGGATATTGTTACAGTGTTGAACTATCTCCTGTATCCATGTGGTGAGAAGGAATGTTCCCCAATTAGCCTTGACTGGTTGGTTAAAAGGCCTACATCTGGCAGGTTGGAAGAAGGTAGGCATGGCTAAGGTTCCCAGGATTTGGGAGAGGAGAATCACACGAAGAAAAGAGGACAAAGCCTTGATGGGTTAGCAGGGAAAAAGAAGCATGTAGGCAGGGAGAAAAGATCTTGACAGTGGTGTGGATAGGAGCAATCCAGATGAAGAATAAGCAAGAATTCATGAAATTTTGCATGGGAGATAGGCCAGATAGGAATGATTAAAGCAGGTGGCATTGGATGGGATCTAGGAGATGGATTGGGGGAGGGGGTATTGACTAGCATAGGTGGGATTATTTGTCCATCCCAAGGTAAATAAGGCAATTATAAAATCTAACAGGTGTTTGTGTTTTATTGATTGGGATAGGTGGTTAAAAAATACCACCATAATAATCATAGG
>REGO01000663.1:683580-696120 GCA_010120015.1 Rhombomys opimus
CCTCTCCCCTTTTTCTCAGAAAAGGGAAGCGTCCTTTTCCATTCACCAAAGCTCATCAAGTTGCATCAGGACTGAAGATGTCCTCTTTCCTACCATGGCCTGGTAAGGCATTCCCATAAAGCAAACTGATCAAAACCTAGCAAGTGAGTCTGTGTCCAATGCACTCCCCACTTCCCTTACTAGAGGATACACATGAGCCCTAAACTGCCCATCTGCTGCATCTTTGTAGTGTGGGCCTAGGTTTAGTTCCTACATGGTCCTTGCTTGGTCCTTCAGTATCAGCAAGCCCCTCTGGGCCCTTGTTAGTTGGCTCTATTGGTCTTCCTGTGGAGCTCCTGTCACCTTCACATCCTTTTCCCTTTCCTCCCACTTCTCCATAAGACTCCCTACGCATCACCCAATATTTGGCTCTCTTTTGAGGTGCTGCTATACACATCCATGACTTTCTAGGGGTCTTAGGACCAGAGTCCATGGCAGCAGACCATCTACAGAACTATCTCATAGAGGGTGTTGGAACAGAGCTAGCCACTGTTTCACCTAAACAAATTTCTATTGTCCATTAACTGGTCTCCAATTTTCCAGTTTTATATAATTTCCTTCAGTGTTTTCATGTTCTCATCTGCATGGTATAATTCAACAAGACAAAAATGTCACCCTACTCTCACAGTGCTTCCTGTTGTGAAATAATTACATTTTGACTTTTACAAGAAGAAGGCTGGGGGCACATATATCCATTATAATTGCACTTGTGAATTCTAGATACAGGAGCAAAGCACCTATGAGAGGCAAGGCAGAGTTTCAATTCATTAATTCTTTTGTGATAAAATCACATCAGTTTCCTTTTGCTTTTGTGATGAAACCTCAGAAGTTTATAAATTTCTACAAGTTTGTGTTGGCTGAAGTTAGCTGGTGGCCATGTTTCTCAGTACGTGCCTTCCCCTCCTTTGGGGAATGCATCATAAATGAGATGGACAGCTTAACTGATCATGTAAGTACAATGATGGATAATGTGAAGGTCGGGGACTTACCCTTGCCTGGAGATGTGCTTCAGCTGGCAGACTTGATTTAGTGTCTATCTAAGATACTTCAGGGGCTTTCACGTATCTCCATCTCACTATTCTAAAAGTATTGTACGTGGTCAGCCTAGACTACAGTTTCCCATCACAGTATCAGACTCTCTGGAGAGGGACAGATCCCATCCGATGGGACACAAACTTCCTAGCTGTCCCCGGCCTTTACTGGCTCATATTCCTCATTTTTTTTTCCTGCCAGAGTACTGTAATTAGTGACTTAGTGAGCCGTGCTTTGATTTATAGTCCCCTGTTCACACACTCCTATTTGCAGCTGTCCATCAGCTTTATATCCATTTTTGTGCCTCAAAAAGAAAATAACCCAAACTCTTGATTGTCCCAGATAAAGTACCTTGTGGCCTTATTGGACCCACATCAAAGGTTGTCTTGCTATCTTTCCTGTTGCTGTGATAGAATAGCCTGTAAAAAAAAATTTAGGTAAAAAGTGGTTTATTTTGGTCCCACTCTTCAGAGTATCGTAGTCTTATCATGGCAAGGAAGCCCGAGTGATAAGAGCTCCGTATGTCTAGCTGGTGGAATTGCAGAAGTAGAGAACGGTTCAGAATCATTCATACTCAAGCAGTGTGCTCCTTTCTATGACATTCTGGTCTCTATCCCAGAGAAAGGTGTTACCCAAGACTGGGTGACCTTCCCAAGTCTATCAGTCTAATCAAAATACTCCGTCATAGGTGCACCCAGAGGCTATGCTAATCTAAGTTATCCTTACAAATTGCCTGGAGATTTGTTCCCTAGGTGAGCTCAGAGTCTATCAGGTTGACAGATCTCATCATGTCATCCATCCCACTTGTCTTCTCCTATCCCTACATTTGTACTGAACAGCTTCTCAATTCCTCATGGTATTTCTTATGGCTTGTCTTTATTAACGAGATCGCACACAGAATGCTGTCTCACACCCAGTGAATGCTTGCTCTTCATAATATCTCCCTTTAACATACTCATATTTCCTATTGTAAAATAATCTCTAATGCACATATAATTTTTTTATTTTTATTTTATTTTACACTTTATTCACTTTGTATCCCCCCATAAGCCCCTCCCTTCTCCCCTCCTGATCCTACCCTCCCTCCCCCTTCTTCACACATGCCCCTCCCCAAGTCCACTGATAGGGGAGGTCCTCCTCTCCTTCCATCTGATCTTAGTCTATCAGATCACATCCACATCCGGAGTGGCTGCATTGTCATCTTCTGTGGCCTGGTAAGACTGCTCTCCCCTCAGGGGGAGGTGATCAAAGAGCAGGCCTATGAGATTGTGTCAGAGGCAGTTTCTCTTCCCATTACTATGTAACACACTTAAGACACTAAACTGCCATGGATTACATCTGCGCAGGGGTTCTAGGTTATCTCTATGCCTGGTACTTGGTTGGAGTATGGGTCTCTGGGAAGACCCTTGTGTTCAAATCTTCTGGTTCTGTTGCTCTCCTTGTGGAGTTCCTGTCCTCTCCATAACCTACTATTTCCCACTTCTTACATAAGATTCTATGCACTCTGCCCAACAGATGGCCATAAGTCTCAGCATCTGCTTTGATAGTCTGCAGGGCAGAGCCTTTCAGAGGCCCTCTGTGGCAGGTTCCTAGGTTGTTTCCTGCTTTC
Organism: Rhombomys opimus; assembly: GCA_010120015.1. Classification (NCBI taxonomy): domain Eukaryota; kingdom Metazoa; phylum Chordata; class Mammalia; order Rodentia; family Muridae; genus Rhombomys; species Rhombomys opimus. The sequence goes on from REGO01000663.1 coordinate 686,261, forward strand.
TTCTTCTTCTGATGTCCATCCTCTTTGCCTTTTGGGATGGGGATTGAGCGTTTTAGTCAGAGTCCTCTCTCTTGATTAGTTTCTTTAGATGTACACATGTAAATTTTTAATCAAACTGTTTTACATCCTGTAAAAATTTCTTACAAATAACATCCACTGTTAGTGTGGCCAAAAAGCTGGTCTAGTGTGAATACAAACCCACCCCATACTCTCATCCTTTATTCCTGCTCTGCCCTGAGCCCTAATACTGCACCAGACTATGTGCCATATCCCTGCTAGGTCAGCATGTTTTTACCTATAGTAATTCCCTTGGTGACTGACTACAAGGAAACAGCCTTGACATGGCACAGCACCTCCACATATGGGGACACAATGAACCTCTAGAGGGAGATACCATCTTTGGGGTTTTCTCATATTATATCAAACATATTGCAAAAATCAGAACAGTAGTGTTTAAAATATTAAGGCCAACAAGATGGCTCACTGGGCAAAGATACTTATAACAAAGATTGATGACCTGTGTTAGACCCCCAGAACCCACACAGTGGAATGAGGGAAACAAGCAACTCACATTGAAGAGTATCATTAGTTAGCGTCCTACAACAGGAGAGTTTGCAAATGGTTTCCGTTTAAAAAGAATATAGTGAACAAGCATTTGATATCAACCCAACCAAACCAAGTGATTAGAAGGTGAATAGGATGCTCCCCTCTATTCATAGCAAATCAACAGAACATAATGGACACTTTACCAGAAACTACATGCGGTTCCACGAATTGCAGATAGGAAGTGTTTGAGGAAAGGATTATAGAAAACTTTCATATGTAAAAGACAATAAGTAACGATTTCATTAAGGTTTTGGAGAGGAAACATGATTTCTAAAATGTCTTGACACGTTTCTAGGACACACAATTGTGAACTTGTAGTCATCATTGTGTCCAGATCTGTAAAGAAGGAAAATGAACTACCCGTTGGAAGTATCCATATCATTTTATGTTTGTGATTTCTGTTTTTGTGTTTAGCTCATAGAACCATGGCAAATTTAATTACTTTTGTGTCAGAAAGAACTAAATGCATTTGTTATTTTTTATGATGTTCTAATTCCATGCCATCTTTCCTTCAGGGAACTGATCACAGCATTCACAGAACCATCTTTTCAGTCCATGGTTGACCAACAGGCAGTATTAAAATGTATGTCCAGGGAAAGGTATGAGTGGAAAAATGAAAGGCTGCAATGGCAGAGCCACTGGCCTCAGGCAGGCTGAGCAGGATCATTTCTTCAGTTTAGTCATATCACTGAGCCCTGTCAATTCTGCCTCCTCTTCAATATTCTCTTCCTCTCCTTCTCCTCTTTTTCTTTCTCCCTCTCCTATACTCCCTACTCCTCCTTTTATTGTTGAGGTTTTGGGGTTGGATTTTATGTTATTGTTTGTTTGTTAAGGAAGGTTTCTCTATGCAGCTCCGGCTTTCCTGGAACTCATTATGTTGACCAAGCTGACCTCACATTCATAGAGATCCGTCTGCTTCTACCTCCTGAATACCATGGTAAAAGGTGTGCACCACTGTGCCTGGCACAACTCTGCCTTCTCTGCCATCACGGGTAAAAGAATGAGACTGGAGACTTGATTTAATATTTTGATTCTGAGTCAAGTACCTCTATTTTCATAAAATGTTACTAGCATTATTGTATTTATATTCTCAATATTATCATTATTACAGCTATTTCTTATGTCAGATGTTCTGTTTAGAAAATTAATTCTTTCAATAAATAATTCCTAAACATATAAGTAGGTTTTTCAGTATCTCTCTTCCATTGTTTATGATGCCTGTGGCCTCCAATATGGGTATCATCATATTTGCATTTCTCACAATACTTATCTTTGAAATTGAAAATTAAAATGTAAAAAAGGAGAGAAAATGGTTTTCAGAAATTATGTTTTGATTTTAATCTCCACTGAATATACACTGCATGCCAACATGTTACTTTTTTGGTGAATGCATTTAAGAGACTAAAATAGCCATACCGTCTGTATTTTTGCACTAGTGGCTTAAACTCTCCATTCTAGCCCTCGATGGTTAACCTTTGTCTCACTCATCTTACTGCATACTTGAACACGTTCTGCATACTCTGTGGTTACAGGAGAGAGAGGGAGAGAGGGGGAGAGAGAGAAAAAAATCTATATTATGTTATTTGAAAAATTTAGCTTGATAGTTTTCAGAAGAAATTTAGAAAGCAAACTTAAGTTATTAATAAATATTGAGAGAAACCTCTCTCTCTCTCTCTCTCTCTCTCTCTCTCTCTCTCTCTCTCTCTCCTTAAACAGCCAAATGGATATATATGGCAATAAGTAGTCTGGCAATACTTCTCAATAAGTGTTCTGCTTATAACACTAAGATAGGAGTTCATATTACTTATTGCTTGCCAGTCTACATCATTTGACAATGATAGAAAATCAATATGCAAATATAGAGAAAAAAAGCATAAGTCTGGCAAACTTTCACATGTGTAACTCGGACACTGACAGCAAGACATGATTTCATCTCATGAATGTTTAAAATAAAATGAAAACCCCTTTAGCTGAGAGTTTTACAGGACAGATTTAGGACATTTTATAAGTGGATGTTCCTCAAACCCCCAATTCTAGGCCAGCCAGCCAGATCACCCTGGCTGAGGTATTTGAATAGCAGCCACAGCTGGGTCTCTAAAAAAAAGGAAGAAAGAAAACAAAGCAACAACAAACCTTTTATAAAATCTACCTAGGAAAACAAGTAAATTCCAGTGTTAGTGTGAAACATTTAACAGAATATTATATCTAATTCAATTAAGATAAAATGGCAGAATATACAATGACCATCTACTTAATTCATTGCTTCATGGTCTCTCTAACTCTTGAGATATTTCAGAGAGAAAAAGAAGTAAATACGTAAAACTAAAATTTAAAAAGAAAATAATGGTTAAAAAATATATTACTCCATGGGCTTATTTCAGAACTGCCCTTGTGTCCAGTGCTCAGCTCAGCTTGTGTACAAACAGGACTCTGAGTTACATGAAAGAAGCCTCCCCAGGGTGCTTAAGCTGAGGGCAGAGAGCTTGGGCTTCTGACAACCAGCCTATGAAATGCCAGCAGCCAACTGTCTGTCTGCAGTGCTCTGAGATCTAACAGCTTGTGTGTCAATAATCTCCAGAGGAAACACTCAAAGTCGGAAAAGAAGCAAATGGAGTGTGGCCACTTCCGGAAGACCCAAACCTCCTGTCTTTCATCTGTGCCCTCACTGGCAGATCATGCGAATTTTAGAGAAATAAGCCCCTCCCGCTTTGGTCGGTATTAATGCAAAAAATTCTGAGGCAGTAGTAATTTTTCCCTGTCCAAGTAAGACCATTATGAGTGCCTAAAACACTTCTGCTCAACTTCCTCCATTGTTGTCTTACTCTTGGTGGGTAAGAATAGCATGTTTATGCATGTCTACATTTACACACATATGTGCATATATATACATCTGCATACACAATTAATACACATAAAGGTTCATGTACACCCATGATTACATGTGCACACAAACATGCATGCAAATGTACACACATCATACACACACATAAAACTTTGCACTGTATGTTTTTCTTCAGTCCTGGCATACTAAAACCAGTTCTGGACACAATCTGAGGGTCTCTGATTAACATTTTTTAAAATAAATAAACAAATTCAAACGTGAGTAATGCTGGCTCATCTCTACCCTACTTTGTTTTGAAGATAATTAATTAATTGAAACAATCAGACTTCAGACATGTTCACATCCTAAATCAAGTTTTATCACCCATCATGGAGTACTTTGCTTAACAAAATACCATAAAGGGAATGCATCTAGAATCATTTAGTATGCTATAAGGCAAAGATTCTAGGACGCTTTCAGTAAGGGTCCTTTCTTCTTGTCTACAAGAATCTATTAACTAATCTATTAATTAGTTAATAGATTAAAAACTATTAACTATTAAAACTATTAAAAACTATTTAAGCTATTAAAAACTCAGATTTTTTTTTTTAATGTTGCATCCGGTCCTCTTGACTGATTTTGGCTGAAAATTACATGCACATATTTTTGCTGTTTTCTTGTTCTTTAAAATATTTCCATAGTTTCTGAAAATATAAAAACAAAAAAATCATTTCTCTGTATTTAAGAATTTAATAAATTTCAGTCTTTGACATGTCAGTCCCCAAAACTCAATTTATTTTCACTATGACACAAAAATTAGCCTTTATAAGCTTAATATCAGCATAGGGATGAGATTAAATTTTTTGTTACAATCGTCTTAAAAAAAAAAGTCTCCAAGAAGGAAATTCTAACTTTTTTTTTTTCTTTTTTGTGGTATTTAACCATTTGGGTGGCGGGAAGGGAGAGGGGAGGGAAGCTGGGGGGATGACTCAGTGAGGAAGAGCCCTTGTAGAACAAGCATAAAACCCTAATTTGAATCCTATAAATGTAACTTTTACTTCCTCGGATGAGGGGATGAGGTGAGAACTGCACCGAAGCTTTAGCAATACATGCCTTGGGCTAGGCCCTGAACATCTCTCTCATTTTTTTTAAATTTATTATGACCATTATTACAATTCATTCAATCTGTATCCTGACTGTGGCCCCTCCTTTGTCTCCTCCCAATCCTACCCTCCCTCCTTCTTCTCCCCTTATGCCCCTCCCCTAGTCCTCTCATAGGAGAGGTGTTTCTCCCCTTCCATTTGACCCTAGCCTATCAGGTCTCATCAGGACTGGTTGCATTGTCTTCCTCCTCCTCACAGGGAGGTGTTCAAAGAGCTAGCCACTGAGCTCATGCCAGAGAGTGGCCCTGCTCCTCTTATTGGGGAAACCACTTGGAGACCAACTCTATGGACTACATCTGAGCCAGGGTTTTAAGTCCTCTCCATGCATTATCCTTAGTTGGGGTATCTTTCTCTTCAGGGAACCCAGGGCTCAGTTTTTATGGCTCTGTTGGTCTCCTTTTGGAGCTCCTGTCTCCTCCATGTCTCTCTGTCTCCCCTTTCTTTCATAAAATTCCATGCATTCTGCTCAAAGTTTGGCTCTAAGTTTCAGCCTCTGCTTCAAGTCTTTCAGAAGCCCTCTGTGGTTGGCTCCTGTCCTGTACCCTGTCAACCATGTTCATCTCAGCTCTATTTGTAATAGCCAGAATCTAGAAATAACCTAGATGTCCCTCAGCAGAGGAATGGATTCAGAAGGTGTGGTATATTTACTCAATGGAATAGTGCTCAGCTATTAAAAACAAGGAAATTATGAAATTTGCAGACAAACGGTAGGAACTAGAAAAGATCATCTTGAGTGAGGTAACCCACAAGCAGAAAAACACATACGGTATATACTCCCTCATAAGTGGTTATTAGACATTTAATATCGGATAAACATGCTAGAAGCTATAGTCCTAAAGAAGCTAAACAACAAGGAAGACCCTAGGGAAGATGCTCAATCCTAATTAAGAAGGGCAAATGCGGTAGACAGCGGAACCAAAAGAGCATTTCTATCTAATTATCCCTAAGCCTAGGTCTGATATATTTCAGCCTTTGAGACTCACTGCTGAATAAATTCATCTTCTCTACCTCTTTCTGAACTTTGCCTACTGGTTCAACTCAGCTATTCTGGATCAAACTCCTCTCCAAACTGATTCAATCTGGCTTTTCTTGGCTCATCACTGAATTGCTACACTTGGTGTCAAACTAGCTCTGGCAATCTGATCTAATCTTCAGGCTCTTTCTTATTCTCTGGCTTCAACTGGCTCTGTTGACCTGCACCGAACTACACATACTCATGAACAAAAGTCAACCCTACCACATTGCCCTCACTGCACTGACTCCCAATTAACTGACTGAACTGATCTGCACTGCCAGGATAGGCTGGAACTGACTAAAATTAACTGACTGAACAGGACTCAACTCTCCCAACCCAACTGCCTCTCCCTGTACTCTCATAAACAGCCTCTCCTTCCAGCGCTGTTCTTTATGAGAGTTGAGTGCATCTTATTCTTTCCTTCTCTTTCTCGTCTTTCTTTTAGTCTTTCTCTTTCTCTGTCTCTTTCTCATATTTGTCACTTTATTTGTCCATCAGTTAGACTTAATTGTTTGGGATCAAAGATATGTAAAAAGGGTGTGTCTAAGTATGTGGCTTGTTGGCATTGTAGCCAGATCACATGGACTTAGGCCTTTGGATGTGATTCCTATGCCAGAGGAGCCATGTTCCTGGATTAAAATTCCTCTACAGAATCCCCAGGAATCACCTTTTAAACAAACATATATGTCTGTGCATCTGACACTGTGGGGAAAGAGACAGGAGAATCCCTTGGGCTTGTTGGTTGCCCAGCTCCAGATGCTGGTTGTTCATGTTCTGTCTCAAAGGAATAAGGCAGAAAGTGGCACTGTAGGGCATCCATTGCCATCCTATAACCTCTGAACATACATAGAGGCACATGTACATGTACACACATATGCGAATGTCACACAACTTGCCAGGCATACTCTCTCTCTCTCTCTCTCTCTCTCTCTCTCTCTCTCTCTCACACACACACACACACACACAAGACCACTGTTTTGTGACAACATTTTTCCCCTGGGGAGATACACACATCCCTACTTAGCCCAGATGGGTTCCCACAACAAATCAAAGTACAAACCCTACCAAACTCCAACTTGGAGAACCAATGAGTTTTTTTGGGTTACTTACTGGAATAGAAGTTGGGAGTTCATTACAGAAGCAGAAATGACTCAAAGAGAGTTGTATTACCAAAGATCACCTCAGCATGTGTGATCGCTCACTGAGCTGGGAACCTGTAGCACACTGAACAGCCTGTAGGACTCTCAAGAGATTGGAAAGTTTCCTTTTCTGGTGCCTGGGTTGGTCTAAACCTCTTACAGGCAGTTTGGCTGGTTTCTGTTTCTTCCAGACAGCTGTCTTTTAATGATTCTCTGTTCTGAGAGTCTTTGTAGCTTGGCTCTGTTGAGTCTGAGAGGAACTCTCAACTTTTTTTTAGTGACTTTGACAGGAAGAGGACTAGTGAATCTGGTCAGTTTCAGGGACTTCCTGAATCTCTTCTGAGTTGTTTGCTTTCCTGCTTAAGTAGCTTCCTACAGGATGAAATGTTTCAATCTGAGAGGAAACTGATACATACACACACATGGTCATCATCATTATCATCATCTAATGAGATCAATTTATTTACAGCATAAACGGTTTGAAATTTAATAATACAGTTGAAACACAGCAAAAATTGAACAATTAAGAGATAGTGTGAGGCGAAACATCTCAAACTGTACCAACAAAAACAACTAGAATGTGCAAGATCTTGATTCTGAGCTCAGTACAGCAAAGAAAAAAAAAAGAATAGATAATATACATTATAATAGACTATTCAAAATATAGAACCCAACAATTATGTTAATTTACACAAAAATAATTTTTAAAAATCTGAGAATCAGCTTGAGTAAAGCCATACTGAGAGATTCCTAGTGAAGAAGACTCCACGGGAGCAGTGGATTTCTTCCAGTGAGAGTTTGAGGGTCAGGATTCTGTCCAGCCTAAGAATTAGTTGGAGGAAGTGTACTTTAGAATGAGCCCCGGAAATAAGGTGTTACTTGATTGTGTATGCAATGCACAGCACATTCCCATACCAGCAAACTGTCTGGAATCTCTCTCACACCCTGAGGAAGCAGGTGAGGCCAGATGGTTGAGTCCATCTTTCTGTTGCCAAAGGACCAAACTGTCCTGAGGCACCAGATGTTGTGAGATCAGAGCAGGTGCTCATCACAGAGAGCTAGAAGGAGATGAGGAGAGATGGATTGGATTGCCTCTCAGACCATTATTTTTGTTTCATGTGTTAAATACACACTAAGGAATTTCATGAGGTGTCCTGAAAATTCTCTTGGACAGCAGCAGTGAACGATGCGTTGTTCTTTCTCTTCACAGGTTTGGTCAACAAGTTGATTGTCCCTCACTCTGCCATTGTTAGTGGGATGACAACACCCCAGCCATTTATTTGCTTGTACAGGCTTGTTTTGCTATTTCAAACTTGAAATGCCACTCACAAGGTCCCTCACTCTGAGGGTGATTCCTCAGCAGGCACTGCAAAATACTTCCCGAATAAGAAAAATATTGGTAAGTTATATAAAATCCTCATAAATATTAAATGGCATATTTTACAAAGGACAAAAAAATACTGAGCTACTGTTAGATTCAAAACACAACCAAAACAAATCAGCAATAAAATGAAAAAAATTAAAAAAAGACACCTAAGCGAATGAAAATGGCATACCCTCAATGTCAGGGAAAACAAAATGCTAAAAGGAAAGATAAAGACAAAACGTGACTGGTGCCTGGCCCAGCTCAGCACCCTTTCATTTATTCCCAATATATTAACATGAATATTCATTTGATCGAAATTACAATTTACTATCTAAATAAGATGAGAGCTCAGAAGTACGCACGTGTGTGATAGGGGCCGGAAAGTGAGAGAAAGCTGAATTACCATATTCCACAGAGAAGGACCAAGAGATAAAGCCTATTAATAAAATGCTCAGAAACCACAATGTAGGCTTGCTATTTAGAGATGCGGAGAGATATTACAAGAACCAGCTGATGGAGTCGCAAGTGGTCACATCTGCACAACAGGAAAGGGACTGCAGAAGGAATACAGGAAATTGCTATTTCGGTGGCAAACCTGATAAAACTGCTTGATGCTTTATGTGCACATGGGACATCAAGACAATACGTAACTTGAAAGATACTACACTGAAATGTAGTGAAATGTAAGCACAGCTACGCTTGCTCTTTTCTGAGCCCGTTTTAAATTACTCATACTTGAGTTCCCTTGTTCGAGGAGCTAATTTGCTCACAGTCCTGGAATAATGAGTCCTCACTTATGCCTGAAACAATACAAAAGGAAAAAAAATATTCATCTTCTCTTAGTTAGAACATATATGTTTAAATCTATAAAAATGAAATGGGCTATTTCCATTAGAAATAAAGACTACGGCCACTTTCATTGGCTGATAGTTTTGCTATAAAGGAGGCAATTTCGTTATAAAAAATTCAAGGGACTGAGAGAAATGGCTCAGTTAGTCAGGTGTGTGTTGCTAAAGTACCCCAGTACCGACATAAGACTGACTATACCAGGAGTAACTGTAATATTTGTGGTTAATGTGAAGACAGGCTGAATGAATGTGGCCTACCTCTGCATACACCTACACAAACACACACTCACACACACACACACACACACACACACACAGAGTCACATATAAAATTCTAGAAAGAACATGCAGGAAGTTGTCACCAAAGGGGTGCAATTGCGTCTCATATAAGTTATGTTACTTGGAGTACCCCACACGCCACGAACACTGTTCTCACAAGGCTTCGGGATTCTGACATTCACAGCACAACCAAGAGTGACAATCCCATCCATCATCGGCAACTTTAGCAAGTCTATCCACCGTGGCAAGACATTTTATGACTCCCTATCAGAGGCTACTTCTAGATGTCTTAATCATCTTCGTAACAGTGGTTCACAAATACGAATGTTTCTATATCAAAGAAATGTAGTGTTATGTGACTTATTGCAGGCCTATTTAGGAGGCCCAGTTTCTTTGGTGATGGAGCAGTGAGTATCATGTTGGGGAAACCTGACTCCAACATCTATAGTGTTCCTGCAGAGAGGAGGCTTGTAAGCCCCTGAGCAGCAGAGCCTGACTCCGCTCTAAGATATAAGATATAAGATATAAGATATAAGATATAAAACCCTAAGATATAAAACCCTAGGACGAATGGTGTTCCTGAAAATAAGCTTGCTCTTTGGCTGTTTTCATGTAAATCATGT